>OY740813.1:31119842-31637012 GCA_963514005.1 Raja brachyura | reverse complement strand
AAAACCATTTCAATGCCAACCAAAGCCGACAAAGCCAAACTCCTAAGGAAACGCCATGCAAGGCCCAGAAGCCTAACTACCAGGGAATCTGTTGCCACACCAACTGATGTCTACAAAGCTCAACTACTAAAATAATTACCAACCATCGTCAGAAGCCTAATTACCAGGGTATGTTGCTATGCCAACAGGGCCATACAAAGCGTTTTTTCTAGAGCAGGCCGGACAAAGCAGCAGTGAGAACAACCATTGGCTGGATTTGGTGAGTCCTGAGTGCAAGTTTAAAAAGCGGGCAAACAGCACTTACAGCATAAAAGTACATACTGCCAAGCTCATCAGAGGAAGGACGGTTAGGAGTGTGGGGATTGGAAGATCGGTAAATTGGACAATTAGGCAATTTTGCATTTGATATAAGCTAGACTTGCTCAAGGGGGTGTGGCTCAGTGAGAAAAGTGTGTCTTTGGCAGGGGAGAGGGGAGAGGGGAGAGGGGAGAGGGGAGAGGGGAGAGGGGAGAGGGGAGAGGGGAGAGGGGAGAGGGGAGAGGGGAGAGGGGAGAGGGGAGAGGGGAGAGGGGAGAGGGGAGAGGGGAGAGGCCACACCAAACACTGGAGAGGGAGAGACAAAAGAAGGAAATGTCAAACAAGCTGATTCAGTGTGATGTTTGCAGGATGTGGGAGGTCAAGGACACTGCTGGTGCCTCTGGCTGCCACAAATGTGAGAAGTGTATCCAGCTACAGCTCCTGAAGGACCAAGTTGGGGAACTGGAGAAGTAAGAGGATGACCTCAGGTTTGTCTGAGAAATCGACGTCCTACAGTAAGATTGTTGCACCTAAGCTACTGGAAGAGAGAAGGTGGTTGACAGTGATAAAGGGAAGGAAACATGGAATGCAAAGGTTCCCGGGTGTTGTACCTCTTGAGAACAGGTTCACCCACTTAGAAGCTGTCGGGACAGAAGGTGTTAACACACTGAGCGGCGGACTGGCTTACGAAACAAAAAGTCACGTTGAGCCAAAACCAAAGAGGCCAACGTCAGGCAACGCCATTGTAGTTGGAGACTCCATTGTGAGAGGTATGGACAGGGGTTTCTGCAGGAACAGACGGGATTCGAGGATGGTGTGCTGCCTTCCTGGTGCCAGGATCCAGGATGTCATGGACAGAGTGCAGAAAATCCGCAAGGGCAAAGGTGAACAGCCGGAAGTGATACTGCATCAGCACAGACGATGTCGGAAAGAAGGGGATGATTATTTTGCAGCGTGACTTTAGAGAGCTCGGAAAAATGCTGAAAAGCAGGATCTCCAGGGTTGTTATCTCCGGTTTGCTCCCAGTTCCTCGTGCTGGCGAGAGCAGGGACAGGGAGATACAGGACCTGAATGTGTGGCTGAGGAACTGGTGCATGGGGCAGGGATTTAGATTCTTAGACCACTGGGATCTGTTTTGGAGAAAGGGGGAAACTGTACAAAAGGGACAGATTGCACCTTAACAGGTGGGGGACCAGCATTCTGGCAGGCAGGTTTGCCACTGCTACACAGGTGGTTTTAAACCAAATAAGGAGGGGGGGGGGGGGGGGGGGGGTCAAATGGGATAGTCAAGGATGCAGCTAAAGGGAAAGAAAGTAAAGGGATGGTTAATGACCCCAGAATTAACGGGAAAGGAAGCTCACAAAGGGATAGGAGAGTATGGCCAAGTGTAATAGGGATCGATGTGAAAGGTGAGATGCGTAAAGAATTAAAAGTATTGTATAAGAATGCGCAAAGTATAAGAAGTAAAGCAGAGGAGCTTGAGGCTCAGTTGGAGGTTGATAGATATGGCATTGTGGGGATTACTGAGACGTGGCTGCAGGAGGATCGGGCCTGGGAATTTAATATTCAGGGTTATGCATCCTATAGAAATTACATGCAGGATGGCAGAGGAGGGGGGGTAGCTCTGCTGGTGAGGGATGGAATTCAGTCCCTTGCGAGGGAAGACATAGGGACTGATGAGGTAGAGTCACTGTGGATTGAGTTGAGGAATTGTAAAGGCAAGAAGACACTAATTGGTGTTATCTACAGACCCCCAAATAGTAGCCTGGATGTAGGGTGTAAGTTGCCGCAGGAGTTAAACCTGGCATGTAACAAAGGTAATGCCACTGTGGTGATGGGGGATTTCAATATACAGGTAGACTGGGAAAATCAGGTTGGTTTAGGACCCCAAGAAAGAGAGTTTGTAGAGTGCTTCCGAGATGGATTCTTCGAGCAGCTTGTAATGGAGCCGACCAGAGAAAAGGCAATTCTGGATTCAGTGTTGTCCAATGAACCAGATTTGATAAGAGATAAGAGAACTCGAGGTAAAGGAACTACTAGCAGGTATTGATCATATGATTAGTTTTAATTTGCAATTTGAGAAGGAGAATGTTAAATCGAAAGTGGCAGTGATGCAGTTGAACAAATGGGACTATGAAGGCATGAGAGAGGAGCTGGCCAAGGTAGACTGACCAAGGGACCCTAGCAGGAATGACTGGAACAGCATGTCAGGAATTTCTGAGCATAATCCAGAAGATGCACGATCATTTCATTCCAAAAATAAAGAAAGATTCTAAGGGGAGTAGGAGGCAACCGTGGCTGACAAGAGAAGTTCGGGATAGAATAAAACTAAAAGAAAAGATGTATAACACAGCAAAGAGTAGCCGGAAGCCAGAGGATTGGGAAACTTTCATAGGACAACAGAAGGAAACAAAACGGGCAACACGGGCTGAAAAGATGAAGTACGAGGGGAAGCTGGCCAGGAATATAAAGAAGGACAGTAAAAGCTTCTTTAGATATGTTAAGGGAAAAAGAGTAGCAAAGTCAAATGTGGGTCCCTTGAAGGCAGACACGGGTGAAATTATTATGGGCAACAAGGAAATGGCAGAAGAGTTGAATAGGTACTTCGGATCTGTCTTCACGAAGGAAGACACAAACAATCTCCAGATGTACTGGAGGACAGAGGATCTAAGGGGGTAGAGGAACTGAAAGAAATGTTAATTAGGTGAGAAATAGTATTGGGTAGGCTAATGGGACTGAAGAATCATAAATCCCCTGGGCCTGATGGTCTACATCCCAGAGTCCTCGGGGAGATGGCTCTAGAAATTGTGGATGCATTGGTGATCATTTTCCAATGTTCAATAGATTCAGGATCTGTTCTTGTGGATTGGAGGATTGTTAATGTTATCCCACTTTTCAAGAAAGGAGTGAGAGAGAAAACGGAATTACAGACCAGTTAGCCTGACTTCGGTGATGGGAAAGATGCTGGAGTCAATTATTAAAGAGGTAATAATGGGGCATTTGGATAGCAGTAAAAGGATTAGTCCCAAGTCAACATGGATTTATGAAAGGGAAATCATGCTTGACTAATCTTCTGGAATTTTATGAGGATGTGACAAGCAAAATGGATGAAGGGGTGCCAGTGGAAGTAGTGTATCTAGACTTTCAGAAAGCCTTTGATAAGGTCCCGCATGGGAGACTGGTGACTAAAATTAGAGCACATGGTATTGGGAGTAGGGTGTTGACATGGATAGAAAATTGGTTGGCAGACCGGAAACAAAGAGTAGGAGTGAACGGGTCCTTTTCAGAATGGCAGGCAGTGGCGAGTGGAGTGCCGCAAGGCTCGGTGTTGGGGCTGCAACTGTTTACCATTTATATTAATGATTTGGAAGAGGGAATTAGGAGCAACGCTAGCTAGTTTGCGGATGACACAAAGTTGAGTGGCAGTGTGAACTGTGAAGAGGATGTTAGGAGGTTGCAGGGTGACCTGGACAGGTTGAGGGAGTGGACAGATGTGTGGCAGATGCAGTATAATATGGAGAAATGTGAGGTTATCCACTTTGGAGGCAAAAACAAGGGGGCAGATTATTATCTCAATGAGGTTAGGTTCGATAAGGGGGAGGTGCAGCAAGACCTGGGTGTCCTTCAACACCAGTCACTGAAAGTTGGCGTGCAGGTACAGCAAGCAGTGAAGAAAGCTGAAGAATGTTAGCCTTCATAACAAGAGGATTTCAGTACAGGAGTAAAGAGGTTTTCTGCAGTTGTATAGGGCTCTGGTAAGACCACATCTGGAGTATTGTGTACAGTTTTGGTCTCCTAATTTGACGAAGGACATCCTTGTGATTGAGGCAGTGCAGCATAGGTTCACAAGATTGATCCCTGAGATGGCGGGACTGTCATGAGGAACGATTATAACGACTAGGCTTGTATTCACTGGAGTTTAGAAGGATGAGGGGGGATCATATAGAAACACATAAAAATATAAAAGGACTGGACAAGCTAGATGCAGGAAAAATGTTCCCAAGGTTGGGCGAGTCCAGAACCAGGGGCCACAGTCTTAGAATAAAGGGGAGGCCCTTTAAGACGGAGGAGAGAAAAAACATTTTCACCCAGAGAGCTGTGAATTTGTGGAATTTCCTGCCACAGAGGGCAGTGGAGGCCAAATCACTGGATGGATTTGAGAGAGTTAGATGGAGCTCGAGGGACTAGTGGAATCAAGGAATATGGGGAGAAGGCGGGCATGGGTTATTGAATGGGGACGATCAGCAATGATCACAATGAATGGTGGTGCTGGCTTGAAGGGCCGAATGGCCTCCTCCTGCACCTATTTTCTATGTAACTCCAAAAGAATCGTCAAACAAGGCCCAGTAGCATAACAATGCGAGAAACCAGTTGCCATTCCAACCGAGGCCTACAAAGCCAAACTCCAAAGAAACACCAAGCACAGCCTCAGAAGCCTAACTACCAGGGAAACGGGTACCATGCCGCTTGAGGCCTTCAAAGCCTAACTCCTAAGGATGTGCAAAAAAGACACAGAAGCTTAACTACCAGAGAATGGGTTGCTACGCTATCCAAGGCCTTAGAAGCTTAAGTTCTAAGGAAACAACATGCAAAGAAGCCCAACTACCATGAATCTGCTACCATGACAACCAATCCAACGCCTAAGAAAACGCTAAACAAGGTCCAGAAGCTGAACTACGAAAGAATCTGTGGCCATGCCAACTGAGGCCTGCAAAGCCTAACGTGAAATGGGGTGGGGAGGAAGGAAGGGATATTCTCTGGCATTTCCGCTCACCGTCTCACTGCGGAACTCCCAGGGGAGGCAGCGGAAGTGCACAAGGCCAAGGCCAGCCTCCAGGCAGCGGCGGGAGAGGACGAGGGCGAGGTTCCGCGCGGCGGTAGGGCCACGGGTGGTGTGTAGGTGCTTCTTGATGGCCCACTCCTTGGTGGAGGCCGAGACGACTACCTTTCCCTCAGCCGTCTCGACAAAGGTGTCAATGTGGTGCTGGGACCTACGTACGGACAATCTGGAGAAATAGAGGAAAGGGTTTAGTGTCAGATGTCCCGAACCGTAACAGACATTCTCACTTACAGCAGCACAATAGATATGTGAATGTAGAACTCTGTTTTTTATATGCATATATATATGTGTGTGTGTATATGTATATGCATGTGCGGGGGGGGGGCATCCTACACATACTAACTACCCCCCTTGATATTATATTAATATTATTCATTTGCTCCTTTTACCCAATCCCTGTGCAATCCACTCGCGTATACGTCCCAACTCGCAGGAGTGTCTAGAGAGGGAGAGTTAGTGGGGGAGAGAGAGAGCGAGGGCAGTGAGAGGGGGCAGTGACGGAGAGAGAGAGGGGGGGGAGAGAGAGTGGGGGAAGAAGGGGGGAGAGTGGAGTGGGGGAGGGAGGTGGAGGAAGAGGGATGCCGGGGAGGAGGAGAGAGGCTGGGGGAGAGAAAGGTGGGGGGGAAAGAGGAGGTGGGTAGAGAGGGGAAGTGAGGGGGGAAGAGAGGGAGAGGGTCGGGAGGGGGGAGAGGTGGAGGAAGACGGGGTGGAAGAGAGGCCTTTGGGGGGGGGGGGGGGGGGGGGGGGAGGAGGGGAATAGAGTCCAGGAGGGAGAGAGGCCGGGAGGGCAAACAGATCCATTGTGATGTCATCAGCGAAAGAGCCGTTTATTTTCAAAGTTATTTCAGATTTGTGAACATTTTCATAAATAACTTGAGAAGTAAAACACCACATTTTCAGATAAGGCGATTTTGGAGTCCATGGGGATAAATCGGAATATGTGAAAATATTACCATTAGCATGTCGTTTTTTCAAGATGTGATTGCACACAAACACATACAAGATTAGTTTTATATTTATCTGAAGTATATTTATATATATATCTCTGAAGAAGGGTCTCGACCCGATCTTGGATGTGTGTGTGGGTGTATAATCACATCTGCTCGAAAAAAACGAGGCCTAACTGTAAAATGTTTACATATTCCTGTAGACATTTATCCCATGAAGTCAAAAATCGCCTTATCTGAAAAAGTCATGATTATTTCTCGAGTTATTAATCAATATGTTCAAAAACCTCAAATAACTGAGGCTGATGACGTGATGACGTCAGAATGGCTGCACGCTGTATTCACTGCGATTAATGGCCTCGCTGCCTGCTCACTCGCAGTCCACTCGCTTGCAGCCCCGCCGCTCGCCCAGCTCCTCTCCTACTCTCCCCTTTCCCCTGCTCCTTCTCCCCCCCCCCCCGGTCTATCGACCACTGTCTATCCCTGCCTCTCCCCCTCCCATCTCATCCCTCCCCCCTCTTTCCCCCACTCTCCCTCCCCTGCCCCCTCTCCCCCTCTCCTCCCCCTCTACCTCCCCTCTCTCTCTCCCTCCCCCCTCCTCGCTAGTACTTAACTAAAACTCTCATCTTGTCCTCTTTCGGTTTGCGTTGTTTTTACTTTTGCACAAAAACGGTACCTGATAGCACTACGATTTGTCGCCACCTTACTTAAAGTTCACCTCTGCTGCAAGTGCAGCCAGTTTTGTTCAGATCGGTGGAATATTACATAAGTCATGAGGTTTAAAAATCATTAAAATCACCCCTTCCGGCACCCGCTGTCAATCACCGGCGGCGAGGAAAATAAAGCTGAAGGAGCTGAGGGAGCAGTGAGCAGCAATTGCAGATCGAGCAGAGTGTGTAGAGTAAAGCTGAAAGAGCAGAGAGCAGTGTGTGGAGAGAGCATAGTGCGGAGAGAGTGAGCGCGAGCTGCTTCGCGGAGACCACCACGACGAGCCAGGAGCTGCTGATTGAGACCAAAAGCTGAAGGTAAAGAGTGAGCAGAGTGCGGGCTGCATCAGTGGCGACCACAACCCAACCACCACAACCCCCTGCTCCACCGCAACCCCCGCCCCCCCACAACCACCCTCCGCCACAACTCCCCGCCCACAACATACCCCCCTCCCCCACACACACCCACCCCCACACCACCCATCCCCCACACCACACACACCCCCCATCCCCTCCCGCACACACACCCAGCCCCCGACAGGCCACGCCTGAAGCCGCCCCCCCTCCCAGGCTACAGAATGCTCCCGCCGTTGCATTGGGGGAACAGGTGAATGCTGGAATATTGCATTGGGGAATGGGTTGCGTTGGGGAACCAGGCCTCCCGTGTGACTGGGACCGCAACGGGTCCCACTTTGTCCGATATCTATATAATTAAAAGCCTCATCTTGACCACTTCCTGTCTGCGCTGTATATTGATTTTAGAAAAGACGCTACCATATATCACCATGAATATTGACCATCTTACTCACAGTCCTCCTCTGCTGAGCAGGCCCCAAGGATTTTTCCATCGATGAAAAATAAAAAAGTTATGAGTGTTTAAAAACCTTGAGTGTGGGTGTTGTGTGTGTGTGCGTATATGGGTCTTCTCAGTGACAGAGCTGCCTACCCAAGAATCTATTCGACCCACAATGTCCATACTAACCCTCTGGAAACCAGTCCCTTCGGCCCACAACACTATGCTAGCGCTCCAGAAAGTTCTCCTCCCCCCACTGGCCAGCAATATTGGAATCGGTGGAGAGGTGGAATATTGCGTTGGGGGACCAGCCCTCCCGTGTGAAGGCCCCACTTAGTCTAGTGCATATATAGATGTGTGTGTGTGTGTATCTACATAAAATAAAGTATTAAATAAACTATATACAAAAAAGTGAATGTACATTTTTCTTTACATAAATATAGACATGATTGACATACATATGATTAGTGTATATATATATATACACGTGTGTGCATATTTTTGTACATATATACATGTATATCATATATACATATATATATTTTATAGTGTATTTTAATATATACTATATACATATGTTTTATATTATGTATGTTAATATAAATATTTATGTTTTACAGAGTACAGCATTCACATATGTGCTGTGTAGCTGCAAGTAAGAATCTTGTTCAAATAAATATGTGTTTATCTAAGGTATGTATATACTTTACATATATAAACACATTTTATATATACTCTATATACACTTTCTACCCCTCTCTCTACCCCCTTTTCCTCTCTCCTTCTCGCTCCCCCCTTCTCACCTCTCTCTCCATCTCACCCTCTCACACCTCCCTTTTCCCTCTCCCACTCTCCCCTTTCCACCCTCTCCCTCCCTCCCCTTTCTCTTCCCCTCTTACTCCTCTTTCTACCCCCCTCTGTCCCTTCTTTCCCTGACACTCTCTCCCCTCTCTCTTTCCCTCTCTCCATTTCTCCCCCTTTCTGTCTCTCAACCCTGACTCTCTCCACCCTCCTCTCCCCCCACTCTTTCTCTCTGTTTCCCCTCACTCTCTCCCTTCTCTCTTTCCCCATGCTGCCCCTTCTCCATACTCTCTCTCCCTACTCTGCCTCTCCTCCTTCTCCCCCCGCTCTCTCCCACTCACCGATGCCAGAAGTCTCTCCCGGGCCACACTCCACACCATCCCTTATCCCGAGACGCAAGGGCGAGACGCTCCAAGTTTCGGGGGTTCCTGTTGAGAAACCGTGGGCTCACCGTGCCATTCCCCTCCCGGTCAATCTGCGGGCAGACCTGGGGACATGAGGCCAGTCGTCGGGAACCTGGGGGGTGAGGTGAGGGGGAGAGAGATGGAGGAAGGGAAGGGGGAGAGAGGAGGAAAGGGGGCGAGAGAGGAGGGAAGGGGGAGAGAGAGGAGGGAAGGGGGAGAGAGAGGAGGGGAGAGAGAGGAGGGAAGGGGGAGGGAGAGGAGGGGAGAGAGAGGAGGGGAGAGAGAGGAGGGGAGAGAGAGGAGGGAAGGGGGAGAGAGAGGAGGGAAGGGGGAGGGAGAGGAGGGGAGAGAGAGGAGGGGAGAGAGAGGAGGGGAGAGAGAGGAGGGAAGGGGGAGAGAGAGGAGGGAAGGGGGAGAGAGAGGAGGGAAGGGGGAGGGAGAGGAGGGGAGAGAGAGGAGGGGAGAGAGAGGAGGGGAGAGAGAGGAGGGGAGAGAGAGGAGGGAAGGGGGAGAGAGAGGAGGGAAGGGGGAGGGAGAGGAGGGGAGAGAGAGGAGGGGAGAGAGAGGAGGGGAGAGAGAGGAGGGAAGGGGGAGAGAGGAGGGAAGGGGGAGAGAGAGGAGGGGAGAGAGAGGGAGAAAGGAAGAAATAGCAGAAGGGGGATGGAGAGAGACGGAGACGAAGAGAGACAGAGAACGATGGGAAAGGGCAAGCAGGGGAGGTAAAAGGAGAGAGAGACACACAGAGGAGAGAGATGGAAGGGAATAGAGGGAGGGTAGGAGAGGGAGAGAGATGGGACAGGAAAGGGGAAGGAGAAAGACAGGGGGAGAGGGAGAGAGAGAGAAGGATGAGAGGGAGGGAGAGAGAGAGAGAGAGAGAGGGAAGGTGGTTAAGTGACACTCGCTGTCATCGTCGCCAATGATGCTGCACGTGGTCGTCCTGTGCTGTGGTCTACCTTGACTGACGGCCAATCAGCTGTCCCCCTGGTGCCGTCCCCTTGACAACCCCCCCCCCCCCCCACCAAGGTCAACTGACCAACAGGAGGCCGGCATGAAGCTTTCCAAGGCCAACAGGCCAATCAGCTGCCAATGTTACCCCTACCTCTGGTCAAGCGGCCAATCACAGAGCGGTCTGTAGATCCACGGACCAAGTGGCCAATGATAGACCCATCCGTGGATAATTGGCCACTCACAGGCTGGAAGACCCTTCCCCCGGCCCCCAGGCCCCCGCTTGCCGCCGCCGCCGCCGTTACCCGGGACTCCCGCTCGCGCCAGCCCGGTGCGCGCCGCCGCCGCCGCCGCCATGCCTCGCGCTGACGTCAGCACGCCGGCGCGTCGCGGCGCCCTGCCCCGTCTCTCCGTGACGTCAGGGCGCACGATCCGGGGGCGGGGTTTGCTTGGTTCTTAAAGGGACCGCACCCGTGTAAGAGAAATAAAAGAGAAAGAGCGAGCCGGAGGGACAAGGGGGCGAGTGGGACAAGGGGGCGAGTGGGACAAGGGGGCCGGGTGGGACAAGGGGGCCGGGTGGGACAAGGGGGCCGGGTGGGACAAGGGGGCCGGGTGGGACAAGGGGGCCGGGTGGGACAAGGGGGCCGGGTGGGACAAGGGGGCCGGGTGGGACAGAATGATGGGAGTGACTATTGATTAGAACAGGTGTCAGGTTATGAGAAAAAGGCAGAATGGGGTTCGGAGGGAGAGATAGATCAGCCATGATTGAATAGCGGGATAGACTTGATAGGCCAAATATCCTAATTGTGCTCCTCTCACTTATGACCATATGAGAAAAAGAGAGAGAGAGAGAGAGGGGGAGAAGAGCGATACAGAGACTGGAACTAAGAGACTATTCCTTTGAGCACTGGAGGTCTTGCCCAGAGTAGGGGAATTGAGAACCAGCCCAACTACCTCCTCCGGAAGCTCGTTCCATACACTCACCACTCTTTGTTTGGAAAGGTTACCCCTCAGATTCCCCCCTTTTCCCCCTTCACTTTAAACCTATGACATTTGGTTCTTGATTCTACTACTGGATGAGCAAGAGAGTCATCTTCCGGCGCTGCAAGGAATAGTGTCGAGCCTGCTCAACCTCTCTGTCGCTCAGACCCTCGTGTCCTGGCAATATTCTCATAAATCTTCTCTGCACCCTTTCCAACTCGACAACATCTTTCCTGTAACATGGTGCTCAGAACTGAAAATAATAGTCTAAACATGGCCTCACCAACGTCTTACTACGTTTCCAAATTCTGTTGTGCAGCTGCAAGTAAGAATGTAATAGTTCTGTTTGGGACATATGACAATAAAACACTCTTGGTTCTTTCTTTCTTTTAAAATATTTTTTTCCCAAAAAATAAAAACAAAACATAAAAAACAGAGCAAAAAGAATAATGATAAACATAACAATTATATTAATACATAGGGATCGGGATTACATTAATAACAGGTATAACCTAATATGAGACTAGTGTCAAAATGCACATTGAATATAGACCTATATGTAAATATAGTTAAGTCTTTAAAAGAAAACTTATAAATGTAGAAAAAAACACCAAGATAAATAGACAAAAAGAAAAGGAAAAAAACAAAACCCCCCTAAACTAAAGAAAACAAGAAAGGAAAAAAAATAAAATAAAAATAAAAACAAAATAAACAAAAACAAAGCAAAGTAAAACAGAATCTGAACTTCAGAATTTCAACAATTTAAGTCTGTTTGTCGTCAAGTCCGTTCCACCATATAAAGGTAAAATAGTTTTTATAACGGTTAAAGAGGGAGCAATTTATGTTGTATGAAGAAACGTATGTATGTTATGTATGTAGAAACGGGAATAGTCCCCGAGGATTGGCGTACTGCGCATGTTGTTCCATTGTTTAAAAAGGGTTCTAAAAGTAAACCTAGCAATTATAGACCGGTTAGTTTGACTTCAGTGGTGGGCAAATTAATGGAAAAGATACTTAGAGATAATATATATAAGTATCTGGATAAAGAGGGTCTAATTAGGAACAGTCAACATGGATTTATGCCTGGAAGGTCATGTTTGACTAATCTTCTTGAATTTTTTGAAGAGGTTACTAGGGAAATTGACGAGGGTAAAGCAGTGGATGTTGTCTATATGAACTTCAGTAAGGCCTTTGACAAGGTTCCTCATGGAAGGTTGGTTAAGAAGGTTCAACTGTTGGGTATAAATGCAGGAATAGCAAGATGGATTCAACAGTGGCTGAATGGGAGAAGCCAGAGGGTAATGGTGGATGGCTGTTTGTCGGGTTGGAGGCAGGTGACTAGTGGGGTGCCTCAGGGATCTGTGTTGGGTCCTTTGTTGTTTGTCATGTACATCAATGATCTGGATGAAGGGGTGGTAAATTGGATTAGTAAGTATGCAGATGATACCAAGCTAGGGGGTGTTGTGGATAATGAAGAGGATTTCCAAAGTCTACAGAATGATTTAGGCCAGTTGGAAAAATGGGCTGAAAGATGGCAGATGGAGTTTAATGCTGATAAATGTGAGGTGCTACACTTTGGCAGGACAAATTAAAATAGAACGTACATGGTAAACGGTAGGGAATTGAAGAATACAGTTGAACAGAGGGATCTGGGAATAACCGTGCATAGTTCCTTGAAGGTGGAATCTCATATAGATAGGGTGGTAGAGAAAGCTTTTGGTATGCTAGCCTTTATAAATCAGAGCATTGAGTATAGAAGCTCGGATGTAATGCTAAAATTGTACAAGGCATTGGTGAGACCAAATCTGGAGTATGGTGTACAATTTTGGTCGCCCAATTATAGGAAGGATGTCAACAAAATAGAGAGGGTACAGAGGAGATTTACTAGAATGTTGCCTGGGTTTCAACAGCTAAGTTACAGAGATAGGTTGAATAAGTTAGGTGTTTATTCTCTGGAGCGCAGAAGGTTAAGGGGGGACTTGATAGAGGTCTTTAAAATGATGAGAGGGATAGACAGAGTTGATGTGGACAAGCTTTTCCCTTTGAGAATAGGGAAGTTTCAAACAAGAGGACATGACTTTAGAATTAAGGGACAGAGGTTTAGGGGTAACATGAGGGGGAACTTCTTTACTCAGAGAGTGGTAGTGGTGTGGAATGAGCTTCCAGTGGAAGTGGTGGCGGCAGGTTCGTTGGTATCATTTAAAAATAAATTGGATAGGCATATGGATGAGAAGGGTATGGAGGGTTATGGTATGAGTGGAGGCAGGTGGGACTAAGGGAAAAAAGTTGTTTGGCACGGACTTGAAGGGCCGAGATGGCCTGTTTCCGTGCTGTAATTGTTATATGGTTATATGGTATGAAAGTGTTGAATAAATTTCCCCCAAGTCTTATCAAATATAACCAAGGGTTCAACAATGTCACTCCTGATTTTTTTCTAAATTTAAACATGATATTGTTTCAGAATACCACTAGAGTGTGGTCGGAGGGTTGGAGTCTTTCCATTTAAATAAAACAGATCTTCTGGCAATTAATGTGGTAAAAGCAATCAACCGATGGGCGGAGCGGGACACATGAATAGAATCTAACATTGGTAGCCCAAAAATTGCAGTAATAGAATGAGGTTGTAAATCAATACCTAAGACTGTAGAAATAGTATCCAAAATGTATTTCCAATATTTTTCCAAAAGTGGGGAGGACCAAAACATATGGGTCAATGAGGCCACTTCAGAGTTACATCTGTCACAGGTAGGATTTATATGACTATAAAAACGAGCCAACTTATCTTTTGACATATGAGCTCCGTGAACCACCTTGAATTGTATCAGAGCGTGTCTTGCACACATTGAAGAGGTATTGACTAATTGAAGAATCCACTCCCATTTCTCTATAGATAAAGACATTTTGAAATCTCTTTCCCAGTCATTCCCATAAAGGGGTAGAGTAGCCTTCACAAAATGTATAATTTGGAAATATCTAAAAAAGTGTGAATAAGGTAAATTATATTTTTTGGAGAGTTGTTCGAAAGATAAAACAATCCTCCAAAAACAAATCACTAAAAGCTACTAGTCCCTTCCTCTTCCATAACAAAAAGACTTGATCAGTACTAGAAGGTTGGAATAGAAAATTGGATAAGATAGGACTTGATAAGATGAAATCATTTAGTCCAAAAAACTCATGACATTGAAACCATATTTGGAACGTATGTCTTATTATTGGTTTATTCGTATATTTATTCAATCTCGTAATTGTAAATGGCAACCAAGCTCCTAGAATAGAAGCCAACGATAGCCCTTGTAAGGAATCACGTTCAAGGTTTATCCATCCTGGGCATTGGGTATCTTCTAAATCTTTTGTCCAAAATGTTAAATAATGAACATTGACTGCCCAATAGTAGAATCTAAGGTTCGGCAATGCCAACCACCATCTTTTTTTTGATTTCTGTAAGTATTTATTACTTAGTCTGGAATTTTTATTCTGCCATAAAAATGAAGATATTTTGGAATCTATATGAATTCAATGAAAGATTTGGCAATAAAAATTGGTATCGTCTGAAATAAATACAGAAATTTAGGTAAAATGAACATTTTGACAGCATTGATTCGGCCGATTAAAGATAAGGACATTGGTGACCCCTTAGTAAACTGATGTTTAATATGGTCAATTAAGGGCATAAAATTAAATTTAAATAAATCCTTCTGTTTCTTGGTGATCTTAATACCTAGATAAGTAATACTTTCAGTAGTCAATATAAGTGGAAACTGTCCATAATTCGAAACAAGATTCTTTAATGGAAAAAGCTCACTCTTACTAGGATTTAGTTTATAACCAGAAAAACGACTAAATTGATTAAGTAATGCAACCATTGCCGGAATAGATTTCTCAGGATTAGAAATGAATAATAACAGATCAGCTGCATAAATTGAAAGCTTATGTGTCTTATTCCCGCGGACAATACCAAAAATATTAGGGGATTCCCTAATAGCAGTGGCTAAAGGTTCAAAAGCAATATCAAATAGTAAAGGACTTAAGGGACAGCCCTGTCTAGTACCTCGAAAGAGCCTGAAAAAAGGGGATATCTGGTTATTACTCAATACAGAAGCCTGAGGTTTATAATACATCAGCTCGATCCAAGAAATAAATTTTAGACCAATCTTAAATTTTTCAAATGTATTGAATAAGTATTCCCAAGCTACTCTATCAAACGCCTTCTCGGCATCGAGTGAGATGACACATTCAGGGGTTTTATTTGACGCTGTATATACAATATTCATTAATCTATGAGTAACAATTTTTAATAGAATCTATCTGATCTTCAGAGATAATTTGCGGTAAAATGTTTTCCAATTTCATAGCTAATATTTTGGAATCTACATTTAACATTGATATTGGTCTATATGATGTCACTTCAGTAGGGTCTTTATCTTTTATAAGAATTAAGGAAAAAAATGCTTCATAAAAAGATTGTGGTAATCTATTCCTTAAAAAGGCTTCTTTAAATAACTAGCATAGCCAGGGAGACAATAAATTTGAAAAATACTTTAAAAATTCTACTGTAAACCCATCTAAACCGGGAGCTTTACCAAAATTCATTGAAATAATTGCTTTCTGTATTTCTTCTTCGGTGATGGGTTCATCTAACAACAGACATTCATTATATGGTAAATTTGGTAAATTCAGTTCCTTTAAAAACTCATGCATTATATTGGAATCAGTAGGAAATTCATATTGGTATAGGGAGGTATAAAATTCCTGAAAGGATTTATTAATTTCGTCATGGTCTACAGTTAATGTACCACTCCATTTACTCACTTTAGTAATCTGACGCTTGGCCGACACCGCTTTCAACAGATTCGTAAGTAATTTAGCAGATTTATTGCCATGTATATAAAATTGACATTTGGATTTAAGTAGCTCAATCTCAATCGGTGATACTAATAACAAATCATATCTCAATTGAAGTTCAACTCTATTCTGATAGTGCTCTACACTAGGAGCTTTTGAATATTTTTTATCAATTTCTTTAATCTCGTCAGCCAATGTACGTATTTCTTTTTCAGTTTGTTTTTTTTAATCCCGCGGAGTATCAAATAATTTGTCCACAAATATATGCCTTAAAAGCATCCCAGACTACACCATTGGATATTTCTTCAGTAGAGTTTGTCAATAAGTAAAAAGCAATCTGATCTTTCATAAAATTAATAAAATTTAAGTCTTGGAGCAAAGTAGCATTAAATCGCCATTTTTTAGCACTAAACTTGGAATCAGGTAGTTTGATTAATAGTTTCAATGGTGCGTGATCAGAAATAGCAATTGCATCATACACACATGCAGTGACCAATGGAACTAGCCGAGAATCTATTATAAAATAGTTGATCCTAGAATAACTATGATATACATGAGAGAAAAATGAAAATTCCTTGTCATTTGGGTGGAAGAATAGAAATATAGAAACACAGAAACATAGAAAATAGGTGCAGGATTAGGCCATTCGGCCCTTCGAGCCTGCACAGCCATTCAATATGATCATGGCTGAAATAGTGGATGCACTGGTGATAATTTTTCAAAACTCCTTAGATTCTGGAGTAGTTCCTGAGGATAATATCCTGAGCTAATGTAACCCCACTTTTTTTAAAAAGGAGGGAGAGAGAAAATGGGGAATTACAGACCCATTGTTCAGGTGGGACTAAGGGAAAAAAGTTGTTTGTCACGGACTTGAAGGGCCGAGATGGCCTGTTTCCGTGCTGTAATTGTTATATTGTTACCAGTTAGTCTAACATCGATAGTGGGGAAACTGCTAGAGTCAGTTATTAAAGATGGGATAGCAGCATATTTGGAAAGTGGTGAAATCATTGGACAAAGTCAGCATGGATTTACAAAAGGTAAATCATGTCTGACGAATCTTATAGAATTTTTCGAGGATGTAACTAGTAGAGTGGATAAGGGAGAACAAGTAGATGTGTTATATCTGGACTTTTAGAAGGTTTTCAACAAGGTCCCACATAAGAGATTAGTATACAAACCTAAAGCACACGGTATTGGGGGTTCAGTATTGATGTGGGTAGAGAACTGGCTAGCAGACAGGAAGCAAAGGGTAGGAGTAAATGGGTCCTTTTCAGAATGGCAGGCAGTGACTAGTGGGGTAACGCAAGGCTCAGTGCTGGGACCCCAGCTATTTACCATATATATTAATGATTTGGACGAGGGAATTGAATGCAACATCTCCAAGTTTGCGGATGGCACTAAGCTGCGGGGTATAGTTAGGTTTGAGGGGGAGGCTGCAAGGTGATTTGGATAGGTTGGGTGTGTGGGCAAATGCATGGCAGATGCAGTATGATGTGGAAAAATGTGAGGTTATCCACTTTGGTGGCAAAGACAGGAGGGTAGACTATTATCTGAATGGTGGACGATTAGGAAAAGGGGAGATGCAACGAGACCTGGGTGTCATGGTACACCAGTTAATGAAAATAGGCATGCTGGTGCAGCAGGCAGTGAAGAAAGCAAATGGTATGTTAGCATTCATAGCGAAAGGATTTGAGTATAGGAGCAGGGAGATTCTACTGCAGTTGTACAGGGTTTTGGTGAGACCACACCTGGAGTATTGCGTACAGTTTTGGTCTCCAAATCTAAGGAAAGGCATTCTTGCCATAGAGGGGGTACAGAGAAGGTTCACCAGGCTGATTCCTGGGATGTCAGGACTTTCATATCATGAAAGACTGGATAGACTTGGATTGTACTCGCTAGAATTTAGAAGATTGAGGGGGGATCTTATAGAAACTTTCAAATTCTTAAGGGGTTGGACAGGCTAGATGAAGGAAGATTGTTCCCGATGTTGGGGGAGGTCCAGAACAAGGGGTCACAGTCTAAGGATAAGGGGGAATTCCTTTAGGACCGAGATGAGGAAAACATTTTTCACACAGAGTGGTGAGTCTCTGGAATTCTCTGCCACAGAAGGTAGTTGAGGCCAGTTCATTAGCTATATTTAAGAGGATGTTAGATGTGGCCCTTGTGGCTAAAGGAATCAGGGGGTATGGAGAGAAGGGAGGTACGTGATACTGAGTTGGATGATCAGCCATGATCGTATTGAATGGCGGTGCAGCCTCGATGGGCCGAATGGCCTACTACTGCACCTATTTTCTATGTTTCTATGAAAGGATGCAATTAACTGTTTAAAAAACTCAGGGTGATCAATATTAGGTTCGTAGACATTCACCGTACCAAGTTTTTGCTTTTAAAGAACCGGTAATCACCAAAAATCTGCCATATGGAACCCAAAATTGTTTCATAGTGAAGAAATGGAATTGAGGAGTCAATAAAAATAGAGACTCCTTTCACAGCCTGCGTATTTGAATGAAACTGCTGTCCTCTTCAAAACTTGAAGAATCGTAGATTGTCATTCTTGCCTTCCATGAGTTTCCTGAACAAAGATATTCTGAGTATTTAGTCTGTGAAGGACTTAAAAAAAAATTCCTCTTAATGGGATGGTTAACTTATTGCTTGTAAATATCATGTGGGATGTAAAGGGTTAATTTCTTAAAGCCTAATAGTTCTTGATACTGGAAGAAGAAAAATCTAGGGGGGAGCCAGAAGTGACGACATTTCAGACATTTTTGTAGTTCAGATTTTGCACAAATGAAGGACACTAAATAAGGAACAAAACAAAACCCTCCCCCCCACCCCTGTAAAGCTCCAAACTGACCAATAGACAGTCAGTAAGCTACCTAATCACATCCCTGACCCCATCTCTCCTAGCAACCGCACCCGACATGGAGAGGATCATTACCCACTCCCTAGCCGTAACACGGTCATTGTTATTGTTTGAAAGAGAGAGAAAAAATACAGGCTGGCAATGGAGTTAAAGAGCGAATGCTACATAATATTATCCAAGGTCAACATATGAAAAACAAGAACAGCGTTCTCTTAGTTTGTCTAACGACAGGGGAAAACAAACTAACAAAGAAATTCTTAAGTTAGTATATATAAAAGAAAAACAACTTGTCCAATAAAATTCTTAATCATTACCAAACGATATGTTGTCAAAATAGGAACAGTAAATCTCGAATTATAACTTAATCAGCTGTCAATTACTCCCCTTCTCCTCGTAACTCTCCAAAAAGCTGGAAGCGTCTTGAGGATTGTTAAAAAATCGAGTATTACCGTTGAAAAGTCGAATACACAATCTAGCTGGGTATAGTAAGACAGGGCACAGCTTTTTCTTGAACATATCAGACATTACATTATGAAAGGACTTCCTTATTTCCAAAAGCTCGTAACTATAATCAGGAACAAACCGAAATTTGCATCCTTCACATTCATCCATGCCCAACATTTTTGCTGCCTGGAGAATATTCTCCATCATTTGCAAAAAGTGAAACTGAATAATTAAGTGTCTCGGTTTATTACCAGATTTCTTCCCAATCCTATGTGCGTTATCCAAAAATGGAAGGTTTTCATTGTGCTCAATGTTGAAAGTTTCCTTTATCATTTTAGAAGCATATTTATAACGTTATCTTCTTCTTGACCTTCCGGCAAAACAACAATTCGTGAATTCAAATGACGGCTTCTATTTTCCAGGTCCATATTTTTAGTCTTGTATTGCTGAAGTGCTCGAGTGTTTTCATTCATTCTCCGTACCAGTTTTTCAATCTTCAAATCTCTCTCCTGGCCCAGGGTTCGCAAGATATCAATTTCATCCTTTTGTTCATGAATTTCATCTTGTAGCATAGACAGTTTTCTTTGGACTTCCTTCAGTTTGGTCGAAACTCCTTTCACCATTTCTTCCAAACTGCCAAATCTTGTTTTCATTTCATTTTTCAGTTCATTTTTCAATTCATCGTTCATTTTCGATATTGCTTCTACGATACTGGAGTCAGAAGCTGTGGCTGTGGTTGTGGCTTTCCCCTGTTCATTCCTTGGGGAGCCTCCTTTCCTTTTTGTCTCCATCCTTTTCACAATTAAGGCATGTAATAGTGTTATCAACACTTTATGAAAAGTTAGGCAGTGTCTTGAGGTCAAATAGTCACAAGTAACATTGAAAGAGTGGTAAGTGGAAGGTAAAAGTTAAGGGAGCAAACGAGTTTGCAACCTTTACAGCATGCCGCCACTAGGAGAGTCTGTGCTCTTGATCTACTGCATCCGGTGCTCCAGATGTGCATTCCTGTACAACAGCGAGGCCAAGCGTAGACTCGGCGATTGTTTCGCTGAACTCTAGCTCATTTGGAAAGTGGTGAAATCATTGGACAAAGTCAGCATGGATTTATGAAAGGTAAATCATGTCTGACGAATCTTATAGTATTTTTTGAGGATGTAACTAGTAGAGTGGATAAGGGAGAACCAGTAGATGTATTATATCTGGACTTTCAGAAGGCTTTTGACAAGGTCCCACATAAGAGATTATTATACAAACTTAAAGTACACGGTATTGGGGGTTCAGTATTAATGTGGATAGAGAACTGGCTGGCAGACAGGAAGCAAAGAGTAGGAGTAAACGGGTCCTTTTCAGAATGGCATGCAGTGACTAGTGGGGTACCGCAAGGCTCAGTGCTGAGATCCCAGCTATTTACAATATATATTAATGATCTGGATCAGGGAATTGAATGCAGCATCTCCAGGTTTGCGGATAACACGAAGCTGGGGGGCAGTGTTAGCTGTGAGAAGGATGCTAGGAGGCTGCAAGGTGACATGGATAGGAAGAGTGGGCAAATGCATGGCAGATGCAGTATAATGTGAATAAATGTGAGTTTATCCACTTTGGTGGCAAAAACAGGAAAGTAGACTATTATCTGAATGGTGGCCGATTAGGAAAAGGGGAGATGCAACGAGACCTGGGTGTCATGGTACACCAGTCATTGAAAGTAGGCATGCAGGTGCAGCAGGCAGTGAAGAAAGTGAATGGTGTGTTAGCATTCATAGCAAAAGGATTTGAGTATAAGAGCAGGGAGGTTCTATTGCAGTTGTACAGGGTCTTGATGAGGCCACACCTGGTGGATTGCGTACAGTTTTGGTCCCCTAATCTGAGGAAAGACATTCTTGCCATAGAGGGAGTACAGAAAAGGTTCACCAGACTGATTCCTGGGATGGCAGGACTTTCATATGAAGAAAGACTGGATAGACTCGGCTTGTACTCGCTAGAATTTAGAAGATTGAGGGGGGATCTTATAGAGACTTACAAAATTCTTAAGGGGTTGGACAGGCTAGATGCAGGAAGATTGTTCCCGATGTTGGGGATGTCCAGAACAAGGGGTCACAGTTTAATGATAAGGGGGAAGTCTTTTAGGACCGAGATGAGAAAATCATTTTTCACACAGAGAGTCGTGAATCTGTGGAATTCTCTGCCACAGAAGGTAGTTGAGGCCAGTTCATTGGCTATATTTAAGAGGGAGTTGGATGTGGCCCTTGTGGCTAAAGGGATCAGAGGGTATGGAGAGAAGGCAGGTACAGGACACTGAGTTGGATGATCAGCCATCATCATATTAAATGCTCAAAGGGCCGAATGGACTACTCCTTCACCATTTTCAATGTTTCTATGTTTCTAAGGCTGACCGGATTTCCTGGGAGGCAGTGAGCAGTGAAGTAGGTATGTTACAAAACTTACCTTGAGGAACACTGCAGTTCTGCCGCTCCCCGTGTGCGTGACGTTGGCGCCTTTCAGTGGGGGGCGGGCTTAAAGTGCCGTTTTTCTACAGACTGGGCAAATCGATCCATGTCGGGCAATTTCGTTGCGGAAGAAAAATCGCTTCGACATTTCATTAATGAAGGTATTTTTAAATTACGCTAGATTATTTATTATCTAGAGTAATTTAAAAATCACCTTCAAAAGCCGTGAGCGCCGACAACAGGAAGGATTTTGCGTAGGGGAGAAAAAAAGGTACACAGTTTATTTTTATATTAAAAGTTGGTTTTTATGGAGGCTTTAATAATATTTTCATGTTGCGAAATGGGGTCCAAAAAAAATTTATGCACCAACAGTATTTTTCCTCCCGACTAAACCGCAAACCGCAACTTTCCAATCCACCGCATTCCACTAAAACCCACTCGCTAGTTGATTTAAATGGCAATTAATTTACAGGCATTAAACACTAAATTCCTTCCATTTGGCCCAGAAATTCATGAAAATGAGATTTAAAAATTATGTTATATTAAATTCTTTTAATGCTTTATCTGATGGGATAAATTGCAGACTTGATTTTTAAAATCTCAAAATTTTGTGACATTGCTAAGTGAAGTGTGTGCAGTTTTAGTTTTTTTTATTTTAGAGATACCGTACAGAAACAGGCCCTTCGGCCCACCATGTCCGTGCCGACCAGCCATCACCCAATAACTAGTTCTATCCAACACACACTAGGAACAATTTACAATTTTTACCAAAGACTATGAACCTACAGACCTGCATGTCTTTGATGTATGGCAGGAAACCAAAGATCTCACAGCATGTCATGGGGAGAACGTGCAAACCTTGTTCATACAGCGGCCGTAGATGAGATTGAACCTGGTTTTCTGGTGTGGTAAGGCAGCAACCCTACCTCTGAACCACCATGCCACCCTATATCTGAGGAAGGATGTGCTGGTGTTGGAGAGGGTCCAGAGGAGGTTTATGAGAATGAACGTGGGGATGACTGGGTGAACATGTGATGAAGTGGTTGACGGCTTGGGCCTCTACTAGCTGGAGCTTAGAAGGATGAAGAGAAACCTCATTGAAACTTACCGAATAATAAAAGACCTAGGTTGAATGAATGTGGAAACGATGTTTCCACTAGTGGGTGAGTATAGGACCAGAGATCAGAGCCTCAGAAAAAAAAGGGCGTACCTTTGCAATGGTTTTGGCACCTGAAGACCTGGCTGAATTTCATCAATACATAAGTGAGAGAGAAGTTGGGAAATTGAGATTCAGAGAGTGCAAACTTCTTTCAGTTTAGCAGCGATTATATTCTAATTTTCCACTTTTTTTTAATAGTTCTAACTTGGACATAGACATAGAAAATAGGTGCTGGAGGAGGCCATTTGGCCCTTTGAGCCAGCACCGCCATTCAATATGATCATGGCTCATCATCCCCTATCAATAACCCGTGCCTGCCTTCTCCCCATATCCCTTGACTCCACTAGCCCCTAGAGCTCTATCCAACTCTCTCGTAAATAACTTGTATTGTTAATAGTATAAATGTTTACCATTGTATACATGTTGTAATTTCTTGATGTGAAAAGGGGGTGGTTGTTCCTTTAAACAAATGAATACAGCCTCACTGTACATGTGGTTATCCTGCTAGACCCTTCTGACATGATGCATGGATCAATGCCAATTATATCACATTACTGGAGTCACATTTACTGGTCCATATATTAGGGTTTCCTCTTCAAGTATAGATATTGTATTATTTTTGTTTGAGGAATCAGATGCAAATCAACAATTTTAATAGTTAAATACCGCTCATCTATTGAGAGCCTGTTGACATACTGCATTACAGCATGGTACGGCAGCTGCACCAAGGCAGACAGGGAGAGGCTTCAGAGGGTAGTTAGGGCAGCACAGAAGATCATCGGCTGCCCTCTCCCCTCTCTGATGGATATTTACACCTCCCGCTGCCTCAGCAGGGCGAAGAACATTATCAAGGACAGCTCCCATCCTGCGTTTGGCCTGTTCGACCTGCTACCCTCAGGGAGGCGCTATAGGTGCATCAGCACAAGGACAAATAGACTCAAGAACAGTTTCTTTCCAAAATCCATTATCTCCCTGAACTCGCACATGCACTGACTCACAGCCTAACCCCCGGCCTTTCATCTATCCACCTACTGTAATTTGTACTGTAACTGTAATTTCCAATATGTGCAATAACCCATACTGGATATAGGAATCCTATTTATCCATTCTATTTATCCATTGTCTTTTTATAGATATGTATATAGCGCTGCAGAAACTGTGCACCTCATTCCCCCCCCCCCCCCCCTTTATTGTTCTGTTTTGCACTGAGTAGGAGCAGCTTTTAATCTCATTGTACATGTGTATAGTGACAATAAAAGGCATTCTGATTCTGATTCTGAATGATTCTGATTCTGATAAATTTAATAGACCTCCAATCATTGATTTTGGAAACTACAGTTCATGTAAATTCATTATTTGCAGTTTCAGCAGTGTCTGCTGAGTTACCTACTTCTCACATGCCCTGTACCCATGTAAAGTGATCAGCCATCTTTAGGAAGAACTCAAAGCCCTCAACTATCCTGTCAATTTTTTTAAATTTTTAGTTAGTTTAAAGTCTGTTTTTGGGGGAATCTTTGACTTTTCTCTGTTGGGGGGGGGGGGGGAACAGGGTAAGGGGGAAACTGTCTCCCAGTCGCTTCCTGGTGGGGACGCGACTATTTCTTCGAGTAGCGTCCTCGCCTCCCTCTTTGCGGTCTACCACCTGGATTGGAGCAGCCTTTCCTGCCGGGGACAGGGAACCGGACCAGAGCTACAACAGCGCCGGCGCAGCGCTGGATTCACCGCGGAGCGGGCAATGCCTACCTGGATCGCCATTTGGAGCTCCGGAGCGTTGGGCGGCTGATCCAACATCGTGGAGCAGCGGTTTGGGAAAGCTTCCAATGCGGGCGCTGCTGACCATCGTCGCGGCGTCCTGGGGCCCTTTGCTGAGGGCCGCCAGCGCTGCATCTCCGCCCAGCGCGGCCTGCGGATTTTGGGAGCCGTGGACTCCGGTAGGAGGTGGCCGACTCTGATGTCCAGGTCGCTGAGGATGTCCCCCAGCCCCGACGTCAAACTTACAGCGAGCGGGCCTGAACATCGGGCCGCCTGTAGCGGCGACTGCAGAGGGCTCGGGGAGGCCCCGACCACGGGTGAACATTGGGGAACATTAGAGGAAGAGACTGACTTTGGTGCCTTCCCTCACAGTGGGAACTTTGATTCTGCTGTGTGGGGATGTTTTTATGTTGAACTCTTTATTGTTGTGTTCTTTATTTTATTGTATGGCTGTATGGTAATCACATTTCACTGTGCCAACTGGCACATGTGACAAATAACCATACAACAATTACAGCACAGAAACAGGCCCTCTCGGCCCTTCCAGTCCGTGCCGACCATTTATTTTCCCCTAGTCCCATCTACCTGCACTCAGACCATACCCCTCCATTCCCTTCCCGTCCATATACCTATCCACTTTACTTTTAAATGTTAAAATCGATCCTGCCTCCACCACTTCTGCTGAAAGATCATTCCACACAGCCACCACTCTCTGAGTAAAGAAGTTCCCCCTCATGTTACCCCTAAACTTCTGTCCCTCAATTCTCATGTCATGCCCTCTTGTTTGAATCTTCCCTACCCTCAATGGGAAAAGCTTATCCACGTCAACTCTGTCTATCCCTTTCATCATTTTAAAGACCTCAATCAAGTCTCCCCTTAACCTTCTGCGCTCCAAAGAATAAAGACCTAACTTGTTCAACCTTTCTCTGTAACTTAGTTGCTGGAACCCAGGCAACATTCTAGTAAAATAATAATGTATCTAGTAAATAAATGTATCTTGTAACTAAGGTTGGTGCTGCCTTGATCCTAAAAATGTATTAAAACATTTTGAAAGGTACTCCAACAGACTCATGCAGACTGCAAACTAAAACAAAAATCATTCTGTTGCAGGAACTCAGCATATGAAGCAGCATCTGTTGGGTAGAAATGGCGTGGGAGGAATTGTCAATGTTTTGGATCGAGTGTTTGCATCAGGATGGAGTAAAGAGGGAAGATTGCCAAAATAAAGAGGAGGGGAGAGGCGAGACAAGGGCTCATGACTGACAAGTGAACGAAGGAGTGGTGAATGATGATGGAATTAGAAAAATTAAAAAATGGCAGATAGAGGCAGGTGGAGGAAGAGAAGGGTGAAGGTTGATAGAGGTTGGAGGGTGATAAGTGTGGACACATATACCACAGGTGCTGGAATCAGCTAATTGAACAAGGAGATAATTGGAGAGATGAAGACCAGATGGTGGAGGGGGCATGGTGCGTGCAATGTATGGGGAGTAGGTGGATGGAAATAATAAAGAAAGGGGACGAAAAGCCCCCTTGACTATGAGCCCCTCCACGAGGCGTGGACTTGCATCCCTTGCCTGGGATTGTTCCAACCGCGGCCTGCAGACTTTACCATCGCGGAAGGTTCAATAGCCCTGACCCGGGGTCAGATCGCTCGGCACGGGCAGCTGAGTCCCCCAATGCAGGATCTGATCGCCCCGACGCGAGGGCCCACCGTCCACTCCGGGAATAAGATCGCCTCGTCTGCGGAAGGCTCGAGGCCCCCGACCACGGGAGAACAAAGGGAAGAAATCAAACATTTTTTTGCCTTTCATCAGTGTGAGGAATGTGGAGAGGTCACTGTGGTGGTTGTTTATGTTAAAATATATTTTGTGTGCTCTGCTTTTTATTTGCATAACTGACTTTGCAAATAAAATTCCTTGTATGTTACAACACATACTTGGCTAATAAAGTATTATTTTACTTCGGAGTCACGTGAGTGACTACGTGAAGAAGAACCCCGTCCAGCTGCACGCGCGTTATTTACGTTGGACGCATGGTGCAGCTACCAGATGAAGTAGCAGTGCTCCTCCAGTGGTAAGTTTAAAAAACCTCGAGGTAAGTGCTGAACTTAGTTTGGAGGTTGCTTTCTGTAGGTACCCTTGGTTTCAGTTCAGTACTAGTACCAAAATGCAGAAAGCTCCGAAGGTGAAAGGGGGCGACCCGCTAGCAAACATCTGGAAGACCGCGGGAGTGTGGGTAGTGGGTGACCGCCTAGCTCACATATATCATCGTTAACAGGGGGGTTAACGACTGCAGACACATTGCCTGTGAGCAGCGTTGCCGCGCCAGTGGGGCGTAACGCCACTTCGAAGTCTGCGAGGCCCATTGACTCCAAGTCGGGCCAGGAGGAGTCACCTCCGCAAGGGGAGACCATTTCTAAACAGCTCAATGAAATCGAGGTCCTGTTGGAGAGGATACTCACAAGGGCTGCACTCTGGGAGTACGAGTGGTGTCCACGCCGGGCTGATGGAGAGCCTGTGCCAGCAGCGCCTGTAATAGGGCTGCTTGATCACTCCCTCATGGATGAGGAGAGCTTGACGGGTCAGGGGTATACTGACGCCGATCCAGTGGGTGAACACCCAGCGGGTGAAGGGCATGAGGTTACAATACCTGATTTGGCTGCAAAATTTGCCATTCCCACAGAAGCAGGAGAGCCATTGGGGCAACAGTTGTCCACAAGCATAAATTATTTTCTCTCCCATCAGCTTCAAGAGCTGGTACTGGATGATACTATTAGGAAATATGAAACCCCGGTTGACCGTGCCTTATTGAAGGTGCCGGTGGTGAACCATGTTATATGGGGACAAATGGGGATTGCAGTTCGGGCACAAGAGCTAAAACTTCAGCAGGTGCTGAAATTGTTTGCTGCAGGTATTACTGCGTTCACCAGAATGGTGGATGAGGGGAACCTATCAGAAGCACATCAGGATGCTTTGAGGTGAACTGCTTAAGAAGAGTGCCATATGCCCAAATATTCACCCTAAGTTTGCTTCGCTCTGTAAGCCTAGCAATGTACAGTTGCCTAATCTGCTATTTGTGGAGGACCTCGCAAAGCAAGTTAAAGAACTTGAAGATGAGGCAAAAACTGTGGGGTTAATAAAAGTGCCAACAAGCAGCAAAATGGGTTGGAGGCTATTCCCCTATCGACGGGGTGCAATGACTGGGGCTGGTGAAGGGACGAGCTGTTCATTCACGAACATATGAAGCTGGCAACCTGCCACAGCAACATGGGGAAGGATGAATTTTCCCACGAGGAACAGGGGGCAACAAGTGCAGGTCAGTGGTTTTGCTCCTGGTAGAATCAAATTAAGTTGGAAAGATGTTCAATTTGGGGGCAGGTTACACTTGTTCCTAAAAGAATGGCAGGAGATAACATCAGATCCGTTTGTGCTGTGTAGTATAGAAGGGTTTTGAAGTGAATTCTACCCCAATTTGTGTCCACAGCACGTTCCAAGTCGGACACTCATTTTCTCACATGGAGAGAATATGCAGATACAGGCAGAACTTGAGGTATTATGCAGTAAAGGGGTGATTGAGAAGTCGGTTTGTCAACTCCACCAGTATGTATCAAATATATTTCCTAGGTTGAAAAAGGATGGGGGATGTAGAATCATTCTGGACCTGAGGAGCCTTAACCCTTTTGTACAGTATAGACACTTCAAAATGGAGACCTTTCAGACAGCAAAACAGCTGATTTCCAAAGGGTGTTATGCAGGAGGATCGGGCCTGGGAACTTAATATTCAGGGTTATACATACTATAGAAATGACAGGCAGGTGGGCAGAGGAGGGGGGCGGGGCAGCTCTGCTGGTGAGAAATGGAATTCAGTCCCTTGCGAGGGAAGACATAGGGACTGATGAGGTAGAGTCACTGTGGATTGAGTTGAGGAATTGTAAAGGCAAGAAGACAGTAATTGGTGTTATTTACAGACCCCCAAATAGTAGCCCGGATGTAGGGTGGATGTTGCAGCAGGAGTTAAAACTGGCATGTAACAAAGGTAATGCCACTGTGGTGATGGGGGGTTTCAATATGCAGGTAGACTGGGAAAATCAGGTTGGTTCAGGACCCCAAGAAAGAGAGTTTGTAGAATGCCTCCGAGATGGATTATTGGAGCAGCTTGTAATGGAGCCGACCAGAGAAAAGGCAATTCCTGATTTAGTGTTGTCCAATGAACCAGATATGATAAGAGAACTCAAGGTAAAGGAACGGCTTGGTGATCATAATATGATTAGTTTTAATCTGCAATTTGAGAAGGAGAACGTTAAATCGGAAGTGGCAGTGATGCAGTTGAACAAAGGGGACTATGAAGGCATGAGAGGGGAGCTGGCCAAAGTATACTGGAAAGGGATCCTAGCAGGAATGATGGTGGAACAGCAATGGCAGGAATGTCTGGGCATAATCCGGAAGACGCAGGATCATTTCATTCCAAACAGAAAGAAAGATTCAAAGGGAAGTAGGAGGCAACCGTGGCTGACAAAATAAGTTAGGGATAGAATAAAACTAAAAGAAAAGATGTATAACACAACAAAGAGTAGCCGGAAGCCGGAGGATTGGGAAACTTTCATAGGACAACAGAGGAAACAAGACGGGCAAAACGGGCTGAAAAGTTGAAGTACGAAGGGAAGCTGGCCAGGAATATAAAGAATGACAGTAAAAGCTTCTTTAGATATGTTAAGGGAAAAATGGTAGCAAAGTCAAATGTGGGTCCCTTGAAGGCAGACACGGGTGAAATTATTATGGGCAACAAGGAAATGGCAGAAGAGTTGAATAGGTACTTCGGATCTGTCTTCACTAAGGAGAACAAAAACGTTCTCCCAGGTGTACTGGAGGACAGAGGATCTCAGGGGGTAGAGGAACTGAAAGAAATTTTCATGAGGCAAGAAATAGTATTGGGGAGGCTAATGGGATTGAAGGATGATAAATCCCCTGGGCCTGATGGTCTGCATCCCAGGGTCCTCCGGGAGGTGGCTCTAGAAATAGTGGACGCATTGGTGATCATTTTCCAACGTTCAATAAATTCAGGATCAGTTCCTGTGGATTGGAGGATAGCTAATGTTATCCCACTTTTCAAGAAAGGAGCGAGAGACAAAACAGAATTACAGCCCAGTTAGCCTGACTTTGGTAGTGGGAAAGATGCTGGAGTCAATTATTAAAGAGGTAATAATGGAGCATTTGGACAGCAGTAGAAGGATTAGTCCAAGTCAACATGGATTTATGAAAGGGAAATCATGCTTGACCAATCTTGTGGAATTTTTTGAGGATGTGACAAGTAAAATGGATGAAGGGGAGCCAGTGGATGTAGTGTAGCTAGACTTTCAGAAAGCCTTTGATAAGGTCCCGCACGGGAGACTGGTGACTAAAATTAGAGCACATGGCATTGGAGGTAGCGTGTTGACATGGATAAAAAATTGGTTGGCAGACCGGAAGCAAAGAGTAGCAGTGAACGGGTCCTTTTCAGAATGGCAGGCAGTGGCGAGTGGAGTGCCACAAGGCTCGGTGTTGGGGCCACAACTGTTTACCATATATATTAATGATTTGGAAGAGGGAATTAGGAGCAACACTAGCAAGTTTGCAGATGACACAAAGCTGGGTGGCAGTGTGAACTGCGAAGAGGATGTTAGGAGGTTGCAGGGTGATCTGGACAGGTTGAATGAGTGGGCAGATGCGTGGCAGATGCAGTAAAATATAGATAAATGTGAGGTTATCCACTTTGGTGGCAAAAACAAGGTGGCAAAAACAGATTATTATCTCAATGGGGTTAGGTTAGGTAAGGGGGAGGTACAGCGAGACCAGGGTGTCCTGGTACACCAGTCAGTGAGGCAGTGCAGCATAGGTTCACAAGATTGATCCCTTGGATGGCGGTTCTGTCATATGAGGAAAGAGTGAAAAGACTAGGCTTGTATTCACTGGAGCTTAGATGGATGAGGGGGAATCTTATAGAAACATATATGTTTCTATAAGATTCCCCCTCATCCATCTAAACTCCAGTGAATACAAGCCTAGTAATTATAAAAGGAGTGGACATGCTAGATGCAGGAAAAATGTTCCCAATGTTGGGTGAGTCCAGAACCGGGGGCCACAGTCTTAGAATAAAGGGGAGGTCATTTAAGACTGAACTGAGAAAAAAACTTTTTTTACCCAGAGGGTTGTGAATTTATGGAATTCCCTGCCACAGAGGGCAGTGGAGGCCCTAGGGGCTAGTGGAGTCAAGGGAAATGGGGAGAAGGCAGGCACGGGTTATTGATAGCGGACGATCAGTCATGACCATATTGAATGGCAGTGCTGGCTCGAAGGGCCAAATGGCCACCTCCTGCACCTACTTTCTATGTTTCTATGTTTCTATATTACATTGAGGCTAAGAGGAGAGGAATCAGCATTATTTATTAGCCACAAAAAAAGCCATAGAAAGGTGTTGGTTCAAACTATTTCAAGGTGGTTAAAGCAGGTGCAGGGATTAACACTGACAAATTTAAATCACATTCCACCAGGGCGGCATCAAATTCAGCGGCCAGGGCGATGGACGTCCCTATAGACCATATCCTCGCGGCCGCAGGATGGTCTAGTGAACTGATGTTCCAAAAATTTTATCATAAGTCAATTGCCATATCGGGGGTATTTGCTGATTCTGTTTTAAGTTCAGTTTTATAGTTTCCCCTGAAATAGAAGGGAATACTATTGTTTCTTTAAAAATAAACCGTTAATTCGTTTCAAGCAATGTTATGTTTGATGCATTATTGATTAATTTCTTATTGTGAGTCCATCAATGCAGTGAGGCGCCGGGATTTGAATCTATGGAATGAAATCACAGAGCTTTGAAATCTTCACGTAGTTACTCACGTGACTCCAAAGTAAAATAGTAAGATTAAACAAGAACTCACCAGTTTGAAGTTTGATCGTTATTTTATGAGGAGTTACGATGAGGGACTACGTGCCCTCCACTCCCAGCCCTCATAAATGTCATCTGGTAGTTCTTGTCATCTCTCATCTTACTATTGTACTTCAGTCACTATTACCTGTGATTTCACACCGATGCTTTGAAGATTGATGTGCGTGCGGCTAGACAGGGTTCTTCTTCACGTAGTCCCTAATTGGTAAATTCAATTGGGTTAACTCCTCCCCCTAAACTCTTCTCATTGTTTGGTAGTATTCTCTCCTGTGCGGTTTGAGGTGGTAATCCATACAAATGTGAGAGTGACTGTCTGAACAGGTGGTGGAGGCAAGGACACAGACTTTCACCACCTTCCATGGTGTTTTAAAGGATGAAACAGTTTTGTTGGGGGAGGGATTGGGATTTCAGCAGATTGTAGATATAGAAGGTTCAATTTCTTTCCTGTGGTCTCAGACATAACTTGTGGGCATCGCTGACGTTACCACTGGGGTAACCCTTGACAGAATCTCCACCTGATTCTCACTGTTCTCAGCAGCACCCATGCTCTTTACTACCCACGGATGAAAATCAGTATTTGAGCAGGATAATGCTTAGCAACCAATATTTCAAAGTCTAATTTGCTTCACTACCGTAGTCTCTTTTGCTAAAGGGTCCAGCTGTCAATAATTATTTCGAGTCGTGGGTTTCCCCTCCTAACCAAGGAGATACCTCCAGCTGATGCAGCAGTTTGTAAATTTTAAAATGAAGCATGATATTCGTTATATTGTCACCTGAGCCGCTGATTCACTCCAGTATTTTGTGTCGTGTTCATCCAATAAGTAATAGTGTATGCAACCTCTATTTCTGTCCATCTTTGACATTTCTTCGTCATTAACAGTTCTTGTTTTTTTACCCGATCTTTAAAATAATTCAAGTTAAGGCTGCAGTCTTTATTACCATTAATTCATTTCATGAAGTAGTGACATCTTGCGGCGAGTAGAAATTATTCATTCCTTTTCGCAGAAGTGTTCATATGTCCCTTGTTTGTCGCTCAGTATTCATTACAGTAAACCCTCGTCATAACGGACATAGCATGGGGGCAGAATGGTGTCTTTTATTGGTGCTTGTCTGCTATAACCGAATGTGATTACCGAGTAATAGTTTCATTGCACAAGTAGTGGAAAGAAAGAACTGCAGATGCTGATTAATACATAAAAGGACACAAAGTGCTGGAATAACAGGTCAGGTAACATCTCTGGAGATCATGGGTAGATGATGTTTCGGGTCAAAACCTTTCTTTAGACTCTCGGTGTGGAACTGGGCCTGGAATCCAGGTGAGTTGACAGCCCCAGCCTGCTAGCTGGTCAGGTGAGAAGAAGCCTGGCAGAGTCCATGGTCCTGGCCCACGTGAGGCCAGAGTTGTTGGTGGCGGTGGCTGGCATGGTCTGGAAGAGTGGCTGAGGAAGCTGTGTGGGCTGATGGTGGTATCAGTAGGTCAGGCGTGGAAGCTGCCGGTGAAGCGGTGCGGTCTGATGTCGGCAGGCCGGCATGGCAATGATGTTTGGTAGGTCCTGCCTTGAAGTGGCCAGGGAAGCAGTGGTTGCCGGGGGTAGAGTCTACAGCATGGTCTGGAGGTGAGGTTCAGTACGACTGGTTTGGAATCAGCTGAGGCCATGGTGTGGGTCGACGGCAGATTAACCTGTCCCAGTCTCAGACAGAGGAGGCGGTCAACATTGGCGTGTCTCCAGGCAACGCTGCTAATCTCGGCCTTGTGACAGTGGGGTGCACAGCGTGATCCAGCTGTGGGTCTCAACCTGAAACATCACCTGTGCATGCTATCCAAAGAGACCTCACCTGCTGAGTTACCCCAGCACTTTGTATCCATCATGAAACAAGTGTTAATCAAAGCATTTGCTTGCAAATTTTCTAAAGGCCTCTGTAATGTAACAGTCTTTATTCCTAAACAGACGGTGGCGTGATTACTGTTGGGATGCTCTGTCCGCTATCACCAAAACCTGTTATAAAGATGTCCGTAATAACGAGGGTTTTGCTGTAGTCCAGTTCTTTTGAAAGTAAGTTTTGTAAACCAGGACTGGAGAATCAGGGGACATAGTGGAAAGATTTAATAAGAATCTGAGGGATAACTTTTTCATATAAAGGGTGGTAGATGTACGGAACGAGCTGCCAGAGGAGGTAATTGAGGCAGGTACTATCGCAACATTTAAGAAACAGGTAGACAAGTATATGGACAAGATAGGTTTATAGGGATATCGGCCAAACGCAGGCAGGTTGGACCAGTGTGACTGAGACGTTGGGCGCTCTGGGTAAGTTGTGCCGAAGGGCCTGTTTCCATGATGTAAGATTATGACTCTATATACAAAATACTTAATTTTTCTTTCATTAAATTTTGTATTGCTATATTCTGCTTCCTTTGGATTTGTAACCTTGTGTTTCATTGAAAGTTCTATGTACTGAGGTAAGGAAGGGTAAACACTTCATGTTGAGGTTTCTGCTTGGTTTACCCAATCCGAATGACCAGCATGAGGTTTCAGAATGTTTAATTTCCTCCCATGGTAGTGAATACCCGTGGGTGCTGTATTTTGGCATTTGGACTCAAACCAGACCACTTACATAGTTTCTTCCCATTTTGTTGGTTCCAGATATGTATGTCCAGATCTCCACTTATCTTATCTTATTAGCAATTAGGTCTGATTTGGAGCATGTAATCCATTTTCCCAGTATTTCCATTTCTCTACAAAACTTTAACTGAGCAATGGCTACCCAATCCATTCTATCAGACAATGGAATATTTTCAGTATATTATACAGATTGTTCTTGTAACATGAAGTATAAAACAAATGGCAATGGTGCTGCGTAGTACTCTGTGCCTACTTGTTGCATTGTACGAGTACTGCATACACAATATATGCCTACACATAAATAGTAACCACGCAACACAATATATCCAAATCATTTCATTTTGTGACAAGACAATGATTTGCAGGCCTCAGAGACTTTATGGTTACATTGCCTTTTCTGAAGAAGTTGTAAACAAATAGGTAAAAAGATTATCAGGAGTATAGTGTTCCTCAAGGGTAGCCATATTTCTCATCCTGGTAAAACATGTAATGGATAATAAACATGATACAGATAATACACCTGATGCAGTAAGACACATTGGCTTAAATATAAATGTCAAAGGAGTAAACCATGAGGATAAAACATAGAAATTAGGTGCAGGAGTAGGCCATTCGGCCCTTCGAGCCTGCACCGCCATTCAATGTGATCATGGCTGATCATCCAACTCAGTATCCCGTACCTGCCTTCTCTCCATACCCCCTGATCCCTTTAGCCACAAGTGCCACATCTAACGCCCTCTTAAATATAGCCAATGAACTGGCCTCAACTACCTTCTGTGGCAGAGAATTCCAGAGACTCACCACTCTCTGTGTAAAGAATGTTTTCCTCGTCTCGGTCCTAAAGGAATTCCCCCTTATCCTTAGACTGTGACCCCTTGTTCTGGACTCCCCCAATAGCATTGTTAGCATAATAATAGGATATAATAGCATTATTAGCAGTAAGCAACATATTAACAAAATAGAGTATATAAAGTCTTACAAACTATATTATATAAAGTTACTGTATTGACGGAGTGAGATTGTTACCAACTTCTAACTCCTTGATAAGAACGGGTTGTAAACCGCAGTCAACGATCAAGTTGCGAACATGGTTACAACTGACAAAAACCAGGACAGAACTGTGAACAGCAACTCCTTCTCAGGACACAAGTAATGAGGTAATGTCAACCGGCACCCTGGGATCAGGACCAACAAGGAAGGGACTCAACATGGGTGATTGGTTTGGAGCCAGTAAGAAGCGCCACAAAGATGAATAGGCTAATATATCCTCATTATCCTACACAATAAAATAGCTTGTTTTCAGCTGTATTCCAGATTTTTTAGCTTTGGTCCACAGACCTTTTAGTCTGTCTTACAAAGTTTTGCCATCCGACTACTGTGCCGTTATTCCTGATCGACATAGTTGAGATTTTCTAATGTTAATTTCATAGCCTCTGATGGTTTTTCAGTAACATTCCTAATGTGTGCTACATGTTCATCAAATGTGTCTGCTGTACAGTATACGTCATCTTTCATATGCACAAGTATCTTGTATTCCCTGTAGAGTCTGCACAACTCCTGCCGAAAATATGTGTGGGCTATTTTGAACATTTTGGGGAGTCTACTTCACTGATATTGTGAACCATCAAAAGCCATGTCATTTTTGAGGATTAGATGTGACCAGAAGCCATTATCTACATTTATGCAGGATTTATATTTTTTACAGGTTAATGCTGACAACATTTGTCGTAATGACTGCTTTTGGTCTAACTTTAGCTTCATCTGTTTATGCACAGGGTTTACAATTTCTTGTAGGGATTGTTTTCCCCTATATTCAGGAACATACCACCTTTTCTGACTGGGGAATGACACGTCACACAGTTCTTTAGATGTTTTAGGTGATCATAGTATGTGGTACTTATACAAAATATTTTAAAATTTTGCTTTGATCAATTATCCTGATGGCAACTTAACTGTTGCTGAATATCAATGCACAAGCACAATCTTTCCTGGTTTAATATTTGTACAAATCAAAATCAGGAACACCGAATGCAGTAGATGACATTCGAGGAGGTGCACATGAACCTCTGTCTCACTGGAAGGACTGCTGGGGTCCTGTGATGGATGTGACGGAGGATGTTATAGCGACAGTGTTACATCTACTGTTCACGTTATATCGACTCTTTTACATCAGCGAGGCCAACGGTAGACTTGGTGACGGTTTTGCCAAACACTTGTTCTTGGTCCACCAAGGCCTGCTGGATCTTCAGGTTGTTAATCTTTTAGCACCACTTCCCATGTTCACCTCTCAGTCCTGGGCGTCTCCTGCATTGCCAGAGTGAGGCCAAAGGCAAACTGGACAATATGAACTCTGAATTCCATCATTTTAGATTTTATATAACTAAACAACAAAATTCCTCTGCTCTTTTCCCTTTCTTTGTGGTCCACCTGGATGTTCACCAATATTCCACTTTTCAATCACCCCCCATCCCCTTTCACCAAAATCCTTTCCTTTGGAATCACATTTCGTACGTTGTTGTCCTATGTATTTGTTATCAAATCTATCATGATGTTCCACAATTTTCATTGGAGCAAATGTGAAAACACAATTGCCCATGGTAGTACGTGAAAAGTGTATATTGTTGGCATGTGTGAGACATATAGGTTTTACCAGTGACTGTATTCAAGATTTTAAGAAGGAAATGTCCTTCCTAATTTGAGGAAGGACATCCTTGTGATTGAGGCAGTGCAGTGTAGGTTCACGAGGTTTATCCCTGGGATGGCGGGACTGTCATTTGAGGAAAGATTGAAAAGACTAGGCTTGTATTCACTGGAGTTTAGAAGGATGAGGAGGAATCTTATAGAAACATATAAAATTATAAAAGGACTGGACAAGCTAGATGCAGGAACAATGTTCCCAATGTTGGGCCACTGTCTTAGAATAAGAGGGGAGGCCATTTAAGACTGAGGTGAGAAAAAACTTTTTCACCCAGAGCATTGTGAATTTGTGCAATTCCCTGCCACAGAGGGCAGTGGAGGCCAAATCACTGGATGGATTTAAGAGAGAGCTAGATAGAGCTCTAGGGGCTAGTGGAATCAAGGGATATGGGCAGAAGACAGGCATGGGTTATTGATTGGGGACGATTACAATAAATGGCGGTGCTGGCTCGGTGCTGAATGGCCTCCTGCACCTATTTTCTTTGTTTCTAAAATGGGAGGTAAAAATGTCAAATATTGAACATTCAGTGTTAAGCCTATTCATCTACCTCCTCCACTGTGTGAAATGCAATTGCAACAAGGCAAGGGAACACAATAAATGGGGGGGGGGGGGGGATTGAGCAGAATTGAAGAACCTTGGAGTCCACATATCCGTAAATGTACCAATACATGTGGTTAAAAACACATACAGGATGGTTTCATGTTACACGGTGAATGGTAGGGCTCTGGAGCGTGTGGTACAGCAGACCGATCTGGGTGTGCAGGTGCATGGTGGTTGCAGGTAGATAGGGGGGGACAAAACGCTTTTCATCAGTTAGAGTATTGAGTATAGAAGTTGGGAGGTAATCTTGCAGTTGTATAAGACATTGGTGAGGCCGCATTTAGAGTTCAGTACGGCACCAGGTTATAAGAAAGATGTTGCCAAGCTGGAAAGGATACAGAGAAGATTTCTGATGCTGTTGCCAGGACTAGAGGGTCTGAGCTCTATGGAGAGGTTGAGTAGGCTTAGTCTATTCCTTGGAGTGTAGGAGGATGAGGGGCGATCTTATAGAGGTGAATAATATCATGAGAGGAATAGATTGGGTAGAGTCTCTTGCCCAGAGTAGGTGAATCGAGGACCAGAGGACATAGGTTTAATGTGAAGGGGAAAAGATTTAAAAGGATTCCGAGGGGTAACTTTTTCACACAAAGATTGGTGGGTGAATGGAACATGCTGCCAGAGGAGGTCGTTGAGCCAGGGTCTATCATAACGTTTAAGAATCAGTCCGGTACATGGAATGGGCAGGTTTGGAAGGATATGTGCCTAACACAGGCAGACAGGACCAATGCAGCTGGGACATTTACCCAGTATGGGCAAGTTGGGCCGAAGGGCTTGTTTCTACACAGTATCGCTCGATGACTATGTGACTATAACTGAAGTATAAAATATAAGAGCAAAGAGGTTTTGGTATAAATTGTGCGGTAGTCTGTCGTTTGAGTACTATATACAGTTTTGGTTACTAAATTTCAGCAGAGATGTATGTGGTTATGTGGTTGCACTGCAGAGGATGCAGAGGAGATCTGAGGTTTTTAACAGGGCCAGAATTTTTTTTTAACAGAAGGAAAATCAGGATGTTAGGAATATTTTCTGTTATCAGAGGAGACTAGTGGGGAAATATCATTTTAAATATGAAAAGTTGAAACGGCCTGGGTTAAGGAAATAGGTAGGTCCCTTTATCCTTCATACACGAGGACCTATGATTAAAGTGACTGCTGAAATATTGTAGGTACACAGATGATGAAAAGAAACTTAAATGACAAAGTGGTACAGTCAAGAAATCATGGGGGGGGGGAGCGAAGTCTCAACGCATGCGGTATGGTATTGGCATGGACTGAGAACTGGTTGGAAGAGAGGAAGCAAAGATTAAGAATTAACAGGTCCGTTTGAGAATGGCAGGCAGTGACTAGTGGGGTGCAGCAAGGCTCAGTGGTGCAATGCTTCCACACCTCATTTAAAAAAAAAAATTCAATAGAATCCCAAATTTCCTGGAATTTTATGGTATTTCCTGAAATTTTCAAAAATGCTTCTTGTGTGCTATTTGTTGGGTTTTTTTCACGGGCACACGTTAACAACACAAAGAAGAACAAGGCAAAACAGATCTATGTAACTGCCTGCTTCTATTACCCACATGTACAGTGTTATGCAACTTGTTGCCTCCAACAGCTTTCGTTGCCTCCAACAGCTTTCGTTGTCTTTGGTTTTTCAACCTGCTCTCATGTGTCTCAGTTTCTGCTCCCTCCCTTCCACCCTCTCTCCCTCTCCCTCTCTCCCATCCCTCCCTCTCTCCCCGTCCCTCCCTCTCTCCCTCTCTCACTCTCTCCCCCTCTCGCGCTCCCCCTCTCGCGCTCCCCCTCTCTCGCGCTCCCCCTCTCACGCTCTCTTCCCTCCACCTCCCTCTTTCTCTCCCTCCCTCCCCCTCACTCCCTTTCTCTCTTCCTCTCTCTCCCCTTTTTTCTCTCCCTTCCTCCTTCTTTTATTCACTCCGTCCTGCTCCCTCTCTCCCTCCCTCCTTCACCCTTCCTCTCTCCCACTCTCCCTCTCTCCCCCTTGCTGTTTGTATTACCTTTACACTCCTTCGTGCGCCGCATGCGGAAATTTCCCAAATGTATTCAATTTCCGTAAAATTACCCGAGGACAACCAGAATTTCCCGAATTTCGGGTAATTTCCTTCAACGTGGATACACTGCAGTGGTGGGACTTCAGTCATTTACGATCTCGATCTCTATACCTATAAAAGTGTGTGTCTCTCTCTGTCTGTATTCATTGTATCTTCCTCAAAACGTCGGAGGGTCCCACTTGGTCTAGTATAGATTAACGATTTAGGTGAGGATATTAAATGTAACATCTCCACGTTTGTGGATGACAATAAGCTGAGTGACTGTGTGAGCTGCAAGGAGGATGCTGTGATGCTGCAGGGTGACTGGGTGAATGGCCAGATGCATGGCAGATGCAGTACAATGTGTACAAATGCGAGTTTTTCCACTTTGGTGGCAAGAACTGTCTTCTTCTTCTTCTTTTTCTTCTTCCCTGCGGCTGTTACAATACTTAACTCTGCACCTCGGTGATTGCCAGTCACCCCCCCCGGACACTCCTTCCACCAGTATAATTCCACTACTGATACCGTTTGTCCATATATATATATTTTTTTACTGTTCATTATTCTATGTTCGCTCTTCTGGGGAGATGCTAACTGCATTTCGTTGTCTCTGTACTGTACACTGCACAATGACAATTAAAGATTGAATTGAATGGAATTGAATTGAGAACAAGGCAGCAGATTATTATCAGATGTCAGATTAGGAAAAGGGGAGGTGGAACGTGGCCTGGGTGTGCTTGTACACCAGTCAGTGAAAGTAAGCATGCAGGTCGAGCAGGCAGTGAAGAAAGCTAATGGCATGTTGGGCCTTCACTGCGAGAGGATTTGCATTTAAGAGCAAGGAGGTCCATACTGCAGTTGTGCAAGGCCTTAGTGAGACCACACCTGGAGCTTAGTATGCAGTTTTGGTCTCTAAATTTGAGGAAGAACATTCTTGGCATTGAGGGAGTGCAGCATAGGATCACCAGGTTAATTCGCGGGATTGACATATGCTGAAAGAGTGGGTCGCCTGGGCTTGTATTCATTGGGAATTAGAAGGATGTGATATTGAGGCCCATGCTTAAAAACAACAGGTCATCGACCACTTCAGCATGATGCAGACTTCTGGACTAAGTATTGAATTTGCTTCTCTCTCCATAGGTACTGTCTGATCTGTTAAGTGTTTGCAGCATTTTCTGTTTATTCTTCACTCTATGAAGCAGTGCTGGCTCCCACTGTGCAGTGTGACAGCAGCCACACTTTTTACTCTCAGAGCTAGAGTGCAATGAATGTAATGGGAGATCAATGAACCCTGCAATGACATCCATTGGAATGTAATAGTAGGAAATGCGTGACTTGTGAAGTATTTACGTCGAGCAACATCTGTCTGGGAACAGTCGAATAACGGATCAGATCAAAGACCTTTCACGAGAACTCAATAGCCAGAAACTGCAGCTGCTGAAAATCTGAAATAAAAACAAAACACCATGGCGGATCCTGGGAAGTAGACTACTCCCTGGTTCACCCCACTTGGCACTTAATGGACTGGTCCGGGGGTGGGGCCCGGCTACGAGTATAAGAGGAGTGGCAGTCAGTCTTCAGGCTCCCACTGAAGTAGTGTGTTGCACTAATTAAAGCCTTTACAGAATTCACCTGACTCCTTGCCTTCATTCCGGGCTTTCCACGCACTCGCTACACTGGTGACCCTCGACATTGAGTCGCAAGTTGAGATGAACCCGAATATGCTTCAGGACGCACAACCCGGTCAACCTCCCACAGACCATTCCGGTCAACCGCCCTTGGCCGAGGCCGGCCCCGCCGATCACCACACCGTCGCGCTGAAGTTGCCGACCCTGTGGACCGACGAGCCTGAAATATGCTTTGACCAGGCCGAGGCGCAGTTTGCACTGCGGGGCGTGACGGCATATAGCACTAAGTACTATTATATCATCAGCGCCCTCGACCAGGCCTCTGCACGACGGGTCAAGCCCTTTCTCAGCTCCCTCCTGGTGGCTAACAAGAATGAGGCCCTGAAGTAGCAATGTTACAAAATTTTGAGATTTAAAAAATCAAGTCTGCAATTTATCCCATCAGATAAAGCATAAAAAGAAGGTTAATTTGACACCTAATTTACTTTCATATCTTCAGTATTAAGAAAGTTATGGCCATTTTCACACTCGGAAATTAGCATCTTGCTCCCCATTGCCTTTCAATTGATTTAACTCAAAAGCTGTGATCTGGAAAAGTTAAAAGCCCATAACTTTCTTAAAAATTAAGAGAACTCAATGAAATTTTCAGTTATTATAGATTGAAGCATTCTGAAACAAATATTAAACAATCTTACTTGGATTACCTGAAATTAAAGCATATAATTAGTTAGTTATCTAATTGTAGCTAATTACAAAATTCAATGAGTAGATCTAAACATCTATCCATTTCTTAAGAAAAGATAAACTTTTTTTAAATTGCCCAAGTGTCCAAATAACATTCACACAATAATCCACAATATAACATAATTTTTAAATCTCACTTTCATGAATTTCTGGGCCAAATGGAAGGAATTTAGTGTTTGATTCCTGTAAATTAATGGCCATTTAAATCAACTAGCGAGTGGGTTTTAGTGGAATGTGGTGGATTGGAACGTTGCGGTTAGCGGTGAAGTCGGGAGGAAAAATACTGTTTGTTCATACATTTTTTGGGACCCCATTTCGCAACATAAAAATATTATTAAAGCCTCCCGAAAAACCAACTTTTAATATAAAAATAAACTATTTACCTTTTTTTCTCCCCTACGCAAAATCCTTCCGGTTGTCGGCGCTCACGGCTTTTGAAGGTGATTTTTAAATTACTCTAGTTAACAAATAATTTAGAGTAATTTAAAAATACCTTCATTGATGAAATGTCGGAGCGATTTTTCTTTCGCAACAAAATCGCCCGACATTCATCGATTATCCCAGTCTGTCGAAAAACGGCACTTTAAGCCCGCCCCCTCTGAAAGGCGCCAAAGTCGCGCACACGGGGAGCGGCAGATTTGCAGCGCCGCTAAAGCTAAGTTTTGCAACATACCTACCTGAAGGCCCAACTCGTTCGTATGTTTGGCCTCAGTGAGGCCGAGTGGGCGACCCAAATCTTGCGGATGACCGGCCTGGCTGACCGCAGGCTCTCGGCCCTGCTGGGTCATAGGCTGGCCCTTATGGGCGACCACGAACCCTGGTTTCTTTTTAAGTGTGAGATATAGTTTGTGCTCACAATCACTGCTCAGAGACTAAATCATCGAAACAAGAAATGCTTTTTTATTTGTGAATCTGCAGAATTCGGGTGCCTCTCCAAATTGAGACACACCAAAGTCAGAAGAGTAAAGCCCCTTTATACTCACAATTATGCTGACTTAACCTCCCCTTCTGGCTCTTCCCAATCAGAGCACTGAGGTGCACAGTCTATAGGTACATCCCCTAGTACCACCCACATCATACATAGCATGTTCATACATGTGCATGGTAATGAGCAATTTCTCGACTAGGGGCGTATAAGTAATATTCATTTATTTTATTAAGCATGCCCAGTTGCAATTGACCTGGCCTAGTTTTCTCACCTCCAACTGACCTATCTCAGTTTTTTTAATATCTGAACTAAAGCTAGTTTCTACTGACAAGGGTCCCTTTCATCCCTAGTCCCTACTGACAAGGGTCCCATCTATCACCTCCCTTCTACGCTATACTATGCCATCCATCCTCACTCAAGGACAGTTCTGATAAACCCATTCCCAGCTGTGTCAACATCTTCTCCCTGGCTCTATTGGCTAGAATCCTGTTTACAAGTTAGAATCCTCTCCTGAATCCTTACAATAGTGGGGTTTAATCACTTTATCCCTCACAATCCTCCCTTTTTCTTTTGCTACGCATCTATTGATTAAACCTCAATTTCAAGCTCCTTCAATTCGAATTGAAGTAACATTCTCCTAATCTCCTCTTCCTGTGGATCCTGGACCTTCCCTGGTCGCATTATCATTATTTTCGGTATTGCCCCTCTCTCTCCCATAGGCACTGCAGCCTGCATCTGAAAGATCAGCCCAGACATTGCACATAGAAACACGAGTCCCGCTGTTCTCCACCATGTTCCTCCGAGGATGGAATCCCACCATCGGGTTTCCATAATCGAATTCTACTTTTGGGTTGGAACATGTGCCAATTTCCGGATTCCTTCTGATATGTCCATTACAGCCTGTCCATTGTCATCGATGTTTAGACAGCAATTAGAGAGGTTGAATGTCCCGCATACCCCTCTTTCTTCTGCCAGGAGGTAATCTAGGGCCAACAGGTTCTGGTATATTGCTGCTCTCATCTGTGTCTGCTGCTTTGCCAACATATCCAGTGCCACCGCAGTTTGGTTGGTAATTACTTCCAGTACTGCCTGAAGTCTTATGATCCACCCTGTGCCCAAGTGGCTGGTCCATAGTATGAGATGATTCTTGCAGGTGGCCATTCATCATCTTCCCATTCTCCAATGTCTATTTTCCTCTTCTTCCGATATCGGTCGTCAAATACAGGTGTCCCTAGCGACCGCCCTTCTTCAGTGTCTAACAGGAAAAATCCCGGTTGTACCAGTCCAATGATGCAAGTCCCGCTCCAATTTGTTGGCAACACCGAGTATGCCTTGTGTCCGCATATCCATAACAGTCCTTCAGGGGCCGGTCCACTAGAGGTAACCTTGTTCCATATATCTCGCAACACCGGAATTCCTTGATAAGGGTTGTTCCCGGTGCAGTTCCATAGTCCAGTCGATCCCATTCCATCAGTCTTCTTCCAGATAGTGCAGTTTCTCCGTCTTTCTTAGTCGGATACCATCTAGGCTCCTCTTGCCACCACACTTGGGACTGATTTGGCCACTGGGACGATGCGCTGGCAGGGGCTGCTGCCTACTGGGACGGCATCCTTTACCCAGGGCCTAGAGATACACTCAGTCCCAACCGGAGCATCTGTCAGGACCCATGCCTGGGGATCTCGGTCTTGTCCAACTGTCAGGTTCCACTCCATCAGGTCCCATACTTTAACAATGGATCCTCTCCACGGCCAACGTGAGCTCATCAGTGGTCCGCCACAGACCCAACAGTTAGTCACATGCAGGGTTCCAGCTATCTGGAGAACCAAGTCCACAAACAAGTTTTTCCCTCCTTCAGGGATCTCAATCTGCCTCTTTATTTCTTCATACATTGTCTGGTGCAATTGAGGCTGAGTAGGTAGGGGAGGGGGAGGCTTGGTGACTACTACTTCCGTTAACCTTTGTATTACTTCCTCCTTCACTTTGTCTAATGTCCATCTTAAGGCATGAAAAGGGAGACCTAACTGTCCTATCCTAGTCATACAAACCCATCTCTTCCCCTTTGGGCAGGTAACGTGCCCAAATCTCCCTACATATCCCCTGTTCTCTACCATATAATACTTCTTTCCCCCGTCCTCACAAATAGTTCTAGTCCTCAGGTTATAGCAAGCATCGTTCACATGGGAATGATAGGTAAATGATCTGGTTGTCTGCCCTCCGTATCTGATAGGATAACATTTATCACAGTTATTAATACTTTTTACCATGATTACATGCAGAGCAAGCAATACCACGACTGCTCCTTTCATACTGCTAGTTATACATTTATTTTTTTTTAAAGTTAATGTTAGGGGCTTATTCCCCAGCTTCTCCATCCACTGTTCCCCTTTATCAGGAGCGGGTGGGTCAACGGGCCCTCTAACTCGGGTCGCGTGGGTCCACCCTTTTTCTTTTGTTCGTGCTGCTGTCTCGGTTGTCAGTAATACTAGGTATTGGCCGGTCCACCGGGGCTGGAGTTTCTCCTCCTTTCAATTCTTGACCAGTACCCAGTCGCCGGCCTTTACAGCATGTATTGGAAAGTCGAGTGGTGGGCTTTGAGCCAATAATCCTTTAGCTTTTAATTCTGTAAGAGAACGAGATACTGCCAGTAAATAGTTCCTTAAGAATACATCACTGCCCTCTATGGTGGGTATTCCTTCTATCTTTCCCAAATAAGATAACCCAAACAACATTTCATAGGGGGATACTGCTAACTTTGCATGGAGTCTCCGTTGTTTCTTTCAAAGCCTTTCTGTTTCCCTACTGCTCCAAACATGTGCCAGACTCCATGTACATATGCTGCTCTTAAAACCTTAATTTCTGCCAACTGAGCTAAGCAAGATTGCAGGCAAGCTTCCAATTTGATTACCTTAAAGTCTAATTCATCCTGATGCATCACTTCAAACCCTACATACTTGCTATTATGATCCCTTTAACAAGAAACATCCACAAGCAAAACCTTTTATCCCCTTCATTCAAAGGCTCTGACTGTAAAACATTTCTCAGACTTCTGTGTCCTTTTTCCTTCATTATTTTCCTTAATGGCATCACAATTTCAACATACTTTCCAATCTAGTCTGAACTATATTCTGCCATTCCCAATATCATAATCATCTGTCCTACTGTCTGAGGTTTGGGAACTTCAATTATCCCTTCAATTTGATCCTGCGCTTTAGCTTTTACTTCTTTATATATTACTCGTCCAAAATATTCTACCTGCTGCTGACAAAACAACAACTTCTTCCTTGATACTTTATGACCTCCTGTGCCATCTTTTCCAAGATAATTACAATGTCTCTCTCACATTGCTTCTCACTTGTGGAACAAACCAACAAATCATTCACATACTATATCAACACCTTCCAAATCTGCCTTTAACATCTGATTAAAAACATGGGGCTAGTATTTAAAACCCTGCAGCATCCTAGCCTAGGTGTATTTAATACCTCTTCTTTATGTTCACCATTATCTTTATTATTATTCTTATTATTTCCTGATTACCATACCTGTCCACATCCTCAACACATCTGATCCATTACCTGTCTCCTTACTAGCCTTCCTTGACCTCTTCCCTGAGATCTCTCCTTCCCTTGGGGACCCCAGTCCTGTCTGGGCTTATATCCAGATTTATTTCACTCGTGATAGGGCATTTGAGGAAACACTCTTCCAATTACATTTATTATAAGCATGGAATTCTCTGGACCCTGTTTGGCTAATTCATAGGACTCATTGTGTGTCGGTGCATCACTTATTTCAGACTTTTCAACCAGGTCTGTTGCTACTGACAATATTGTCTTTCCTTTTTCACGCTCTTTCTTTTTCAGCTCTTTAAGTTACATTTGCATCACTTTTCTCTGCACCTCTTCCTGCTGGGCTGCAAGTCTTTTTCATATATTTGCGATATTTCTCATCCTCATTGACCAAATGATCACTGAATCATGTTAAGTTTCCAGTCTCCATCTTTTCAGTTTGTTCTCCAGATAGGCTGCTGGATTATTGTCTGAGGGCCTGCCATACCCTCTGCCTGCCTGTGCCAAACAGCATGCCATTGTTTAATGCATTGTTCACAGCATTTTTATACCAGCCATCTTCAGGAGTGCTGTCAGTTTAGTGGTTCCTATCATTTTCACCAACAGTGCCTTCAAATCTCCCATAGCCAATAATCGTCCCACGTTCTCCTCCTCCAAAGCCATAATCCATTTCCTGCCCCATCAGGAATATTGGGTAAGGTATTTTTTTAAGCCCTCTCAGTTTATGAGTGCCCCAAAGGGTAATCTGTGTCTGGCCTGCTGTTATCGTTTTAAAACAGTCTAATAAATTTATCCCTCTGCTTCCCACTTTAATCCTTTCTGATATGCCTTCTTTCTCATTCTAACCTCAATTTGTTCACATACACCATTTGCCTCCACAAAAGCTGTTTGACCCATATAACCATATAACAATTACACCACGGAAACAGGCCCTCTCGGCCCTTCCAGTCTATGCCGAACATTTACTTCCTAGTCCCATCTACCTGCACTCAGACCATACCCTTCTATTCCTTTCCCGTTCATATACCTATCCAATTTATTTTTAAATGTTAAAATCGATCCTGCCTCCACTTCCACTGGAAGCTCATTCCACACAGCCACCACTCTCTGAGTAAAGAAGTTCCTCCTCATGTTACCCCTAAACCTCTGTCCCTTAATTCTCAAATCATGTCCTCGTGTTTGAATCTTCCCTACTCTCAATGGGAAAAGTTTATCCATGTCAACTCTATCCCTCTCATAATTTTAAAGACCTCTATCAAGTCCCCCTTAACCTTCTGCGCTCCAAAGAATAAAGACCTAACTTGTTCAACCTTTCTCTGTAACTTAGTTGCTGGAACCCAGGCAACATTATAGTAAATCTCCTCTGTACTCTCTCTATGTTGTTGACATCTTTCCTATAATTTGGCAACCAGAATTGTACACCATACTCCAGAATTGGAGTACAGAATTTCTTACTTCTCAATAGTTTATCCTACTTTGCAAATGTATTCACCTTTCTTTTAAAATCTTCCACTGACTCCTCCTGATTTATTACTTTCACACCCATCTCCAACCTGAATGCTTGTCTAAACAAACTACAAAAGGCTGGTCATGTTTCAGCAATTAACTTATTTCCAATTATTTCAACCCATTCTCACCACTATTTAGTACTAGTAACAATTTTCCAAATTAACTTTACTGAAAAGAAATCTATAGAAACATCAGCAAAACCAAGCCACCTACATTTTCCAACTTTCCCCTTTTAAGTTGCAATGATACAAAGCGTTGTTCGTTAGCTTACGGCTGTTCGTAACCTCCCCCATTGCTTAGAATTTCTTAAAGGAACACACACACCTACCCTTACAGCATGTGGCCTGCAACAAACAAACTTATCACATATATGAACTTCCTCATTCATTCAAAACCGGTTTTTACACACAAATCATATTCGTTCCATTCTTACTTGAATGAAATTATGCAATTTCCTGCACAGATTAAAGTTTCAAAATTAACATTTATATAATTCTTAATGCGTGTTTGCGTGGGATCGCCGCACAGGGGCTCATTTCCTTGCTTCTAATGGCGACGTCCACGCCTGTAAATGCGGGTCCCTCCTCACCGCGGCAAATGGGAGCCCAATCCACACGCTCTCCCTCAACTTCGGGGATGGCCGCTTTTCAAAGCCATTCATCATTGCTGACATTTCCTAGCCGTTGCTTGGGGCGGACTTCCTACGCGCACATTCCCTGCTGGTGGATGTCAAGCAGCAGCGTCTGGTGCACTCTATAACATTGGAGCCTGTTTCCCTCCGCGTTTCCCTTCGCGATCCAGTCGTGCGGCCTGGTGGGCCCCTGTCATCCGTGGATGCTACAGTCTAGCGGGTACTGGCCGACTTCCCTGAAATCCTCAACCCGCTGCTCCACCCCGAAACACAGTGTGGAGTATCACATTCCCACTACCGGCCTGCCCCTGCAAGCCCGGCGCGCGTCTTCCGCCGGACAAACTCCTCGGGAGGAGGAGTTCCGCCTTATTGAGTTGCTGGATATCGTGCACCGCTCAGACAGCCCGTGGGCATCCCCGCTCCGTATGGTCCCCAAGTCAGACGGTGTCTGGCACCCTTGCGGAGACTATCATCAACTTAATGATGCCACCATCATTGACAGGTACCCGGTCCCACACATTCAAGATTTCAGTGCGCACCTCGCTGGGGTGGCGGTGTTCTCCAAAGTCAACCTGGTGTGTGGATGCAATCAAATTCCCGTCCACCTTGACAACATGCCCAAGACGGCCATCGTTACACCATTTGGTCTTTTCGAGTTCCTGCGCATGCCCTTTGGGCTTAAGAACGCTGTGCAGGCCTTTCAGCGGCTTATGGACTGTTTGTGCTGTGGCCTGGACTTTGTGTTTGTGTACATTGATGACATTTTGGTGGCAAGCCGCTTGTGGCAGGAGCATTGTTCCCATCTCCGCAACCCATGCCAGCGTCTCAGCGATCATGGGGTGGTCATCAATGTAGCCAAATGCCATTTCGTGGTGATGTCAATTGATTTCCTGAGCCACCATGCAACTCCGCAGGGTGAGGTGCCGCTCCCGGCCAAGGAAGACGCTGTGCGCCAGTTTCCATGACCGGCCACCATGAGGGGCCTCCAGGAATTTGTCGGGATGGTGGCCTTCTACCACCATTTTGTACCGTCCACAGTCATGATCATGCGCCCACTGTTTCACCTCATAGCAGCAAACAAAAGGAGGTCGAATGGACTGATGAAGCAGTGGCGGCATTCCATTAAGCCAAGGGGGCCCTAGCCAGGGCCACGATGCTCGTGTACCCACGGGCGGATGCACCAATTGGGCTGACGGTCGACGCATCTGAGGTATCGGTTGGTGCACTGTTGGAGCAGCTGATCGACGGGCATTGGCGGCCTCTGGCCTTCTTCAGCAGGCACCTCAGCGGCACAGAGCGGCACTATAGTGCCTTCAACCGCGAGCTCCTCGTCATTTACCTCAGTGTGTGCCACTTCCATTATTTTTTGAAGGGGCAGACATTTACAGCTCACACGGACCACAAGCCGCTCACCTTTGCGTTCAACAAGGTTTCCAATCCGTGGCTCGCTCATCAGCAGCGGCAGTTGGTGTTCGTCTCGCAATACACTACCTCCATTCGTTTCATCGAGGGCAAAGACAACAGAGTAACTGATGTCTTGTCTCATCCCGCGGTCAACGCCGTTTTGTCCGATGGCATTGACTACTCAGGCCTGGTCGCTGCCCAGCTGACGGATGAGGAGATGCCCGCTTATCGTACCACAGTTTCAGGCCTGCGGTTGGAGGACGTTCCATGTGGCCCCGGAGGTGCGAGGCTGCTGTGCGACGTCTCGACTGGTCAGCCGCAGCCCATTGTCCCCGTCGCCTGGCGGTGCAGACTGTTCAAAGTGCTCCACGGGCTGGCCCACCCTTCCATTTGAGCAACGACGGCCCTCGTGGCTTCCCAGTTCATGTGGAATGGATTGGACATTGGGCGCGTACCTGTATCCTGTGCCAAACTGCCAAGGTACAGCCGTATGTGCGGGCCGCAGTCCAGGAATTCCGCGTCCCACCCCAGCGGTTTGACCATATTCACGTGGACATCGTGGGGCCGCTGCCGCCTTCTCGGGGCTTCACCCACCTCCTGACCGTGGAAGCAGTTCCATTGGGCCACTTGTGCCCGTGCTTAAACCCCTGTCTCACGGTGCGAGTTGTCCCACGAGGTACCCTGAGTTTTCACTCGCGGTAATCCCGTACAATCAACGTAGCGGAAACGTCGGAATTCGCGCGAGCAACTTAGCGACTCGTGGTGCTAACGGTAGGTACCCGTGAAACTTGTGAACTCGTGAAAAAAATCAAACATGTTTGATATTTTCCACGAGTCAAATGTAATGTTCAAGTTAAAAATTGAAACATTTAAACTCGTTGTCATAACGTAGTGGCCCGTGCGTTTACCTTATTGATTCGTGAGTCTACCGTGGCACCGTCAATGGAAACTTTTCATTCCCCAGGTGGGAATGGAGTTACCCGAGGCCAGACTCCAATAGTGGCAGCATTGAAAGTGACAGCAGAAGGCGGGAGCAGGAACCTTCATTTGAATTTACACTGAGGTTAAATGGATTGTCATCCATGATCATAAAAAGTCGCATATTGGATGTAGTGGGTTTATTTACGGGTGACTGTGGCTACCGATGACTGTGACTGTGATCCAGGAGGAGGGGGGGGGGGGGGGGCACACTATTCACTTTCCCACAAGCATTTACCAAGATTGTCTAATATTTTGTTGACCTCATGTACATGCTTTCAATATTCACTTTACACCACGTATTGTGACTTTGTCAAGACCCTTCTGGAAGTCCGTATTCAGGTTGTTAATGTTTGCCCTCAGCATTCATTGCTTTCAGAAAGCTGCTTGCTACCGACAAACTCACCACGACAATGCACAACTACCCGATACAAACAACATTAGGTTTAGATTTATTACTTTCATGTGTAAAGTTATGTTTTGCATGCTATCCAGTCAAATCAGATAATACTATACATAAATAGAAATAAACTAAATTCAAGTACATAGATCGGGACATAAACAAAATGCAGATCTTGTCGTTCTCAATATTTTAGCGCTGAATTCCAAAGACAAAGACCAATGGCCACAATGGGGTAGAGGAGAATCGAACGGTCCCCCAGCTTATGGAAGGACCATTCAAAAGCCTGATAACAGAGGGAAAGAATGCATTCCTGATTCTACTGATGCGCGCTTTTAAGCTTCTCTTTCTTCTTCCGATGGGAGCGGGGAGAGGAATGAATGGCCCTGGTAGGAAAGGTCTTTAGTTCAGATGGCTGCTTTCCCGAAGCAGCATGAAATCGACTTGTAGTCAATGGTGGGGAGTTTGATCTGTATGATGAGACGCAGAGATGTAGAGTGGGGGTAGAGTTGGGGAAGTACCACTAGTTCCCCACACATACAGCGTCTGCTCCTGTCCCTCTGCCCCTGTTCTGCCTGTGCTTCCTACACACCCTGGCTCTTCTGTACTGTTTTGTTTTCATTATTGCTTCATACTGCACAGAAACGGGCCCTTCAGGTTGGGAACTACAGTTAGTTTGGAAATTAGCAAGCAGACAAAAATGCTTCCATGTAGCCTTCCAGCAGTGACGAGGCACCATGATCTCATGATCAACCCAATCACCGGAGCCCAACTATGGGTTTAACTACCATAGAAATTGACAAACAATCGCTTCCTTTGATATTTGAACAACGAAACTCTATTAAACAAAGTAACACACAACCTTTGTATTTTAGCTTGCAGTAACATAAATAAACTTAGTTATTCAAAACACCACAGGAAAATAACTTGATTACTGCAAGGGTGAAACACCTTTTCCCCATTGCTATGATTTTCTATTAAAAAAACTACGTTACTTCGCAAAGCAACAATCATGTTACAGCAGAATTACTGTCCTTGTTGAATGTGAGTGTCTCTGTCTCCATCTTCTCTTCAAGCCTTTAACCTATTCCTGTTGGGACCCAATACCCGTGCTCGTTCTTTCAGGCTGGGTTCGGCTTCCCAAACACTTTTCCACTCGCTGTGTGCGGCTCCCACGCTCCCGTCAAACTCACCTGCTTCTGATTCCCGCACTCCCTCCTTGATTTGGTTCCCGCACTTCCTAACCACCCCATCTAGCTGTGCTAAGTAGAAACATATAACTGCAGATGCTGGTTTATACCAAAGATAGACACAAAGTGCCCGAGTAACTCCATAGATCAGGCAGTATTTCTGGAGAAATGTTTTGGATCCGGACCCGTCTAACGAAACGACACCCACCCTTTTTCTCCACAGATGCTGCCTGACCCACGGAGTTACTCCGGCACGTTGTGTCTATCTTTTATCCAGTTGTGATGTTGCCTTCAAGTAATTTGTTTTCACTTGTACAACAACGTTCCTTGTTGATACGATATTCCCAATGTTGCTACCACTCATTGCACATGTCCGAATTTTTCAGCGCTCCTAAAGTGCAACACCTCAGACCTATCATCATTATATTTCACTTGCCCCTCCAAATATAACAAACCTTCGCCAGCTGGTCTTCTAACTACGTGATGTGCGTTTCTAACAAATCATAAGTATAACTGCTCTGGCACTGGAGGGTGCGCATTTTCCCTTTTATAGGTTATATAAATAGATGCAGCCGCACTGAATTATATCTTTAACTCAAAGCCGCAGGATGGAGATGTTTTCTTTAACATTGTTGCTTTATTAAAACATACCTTCATTCACGGTTGGCTCAAGTGTAACGGGAGGGGAACTTGGTAACTCTGGAGACAAACTCGGAACATCGCAGATTACCATACCCGTGGGAACTCGCCTCAAACACTTGCACATCAACTTGGAATATCGTACACAACCACGAGTCTGTCACTCTGGGTCACTCGTGTGTCAACTCGCACCGTGAGACAGGGCCTTTAGGCAGCACACTGGATTGCCCGATACGGAGTGCCGCTGGACATTGCATCCGACCGGGGGCCACAGTTCACATTTGAACTGTGGTCGGCCATGGCCCGCCTCCTCGGGGTTAACCTGCACCTCACCACCGGGCTGGTGGAACGTTTCCACTGGCAACTCAAGGATGCCCTGAAGGCTCGGCTCACGGACCCGGACTGGGTCGACGCATTGCTGTGGGTTTTGCTGGGTGTCCGCACCACGCCCAAAGAGGACTTGGCCGCCTCCTCAGCTGAGTAAGCTGGCACCGGTGACGACGTTTCGCTACGGTCCGTGAAGGCCGCACGTTCCTTCCGCTCTCCAGGACTGCCTGTTAGTTTCCCTGCGTCGGGACGCGCACCGGACGCATCCTCAGCGGCCGCACGAAGGACCATTCAAGGTCCTCGAGCGTGGCCCTTCCACATTCGTTTTGGACATGGGGGGGGGGGGGGGGGTCGTCGTGGGACGGTCTCCGTTGCGCGGCTGAAGTCGGCACATGTGGACATCAGCCAGCCGGTGCTACTTGCGCAGCCTCGCACTCGGGGTCACCCTCCATTCCGGCCCCTTCCGCAAGTGCCTGCGCCGCCACCTTCACCTGGCAGTGGGTCCGGGTCCGGGTCCAGGACCAGGACCAGGACCAGGGTCCGGGTCCTGGTCCTGGTCCTGGTCCTGGTCCTGGTCCTGGTCCTGGTCCTGGTCCTGCGCCTGCCGTCGTACGAACACGAGCTGGTCGTATCTTAAACACCCATGCATGTTTTGTCCCCTGGGTCGTGGGGGGCGGGGGGGGGGGGGCTGTGGCGGTTCCTGGGAAGTAGACTACTCCCTGGTTCACCCTCCTCGGCACTTAATGGACTGGTCCGGGGGTGGGGCCCAGCTAAGAGTACAAGCGGAGTGGCAGTCAGTCTTCCGTCTCCCACTGAAGCAGAGAGTAGTATACTGTACTAATTAAAGCCTTTGCAGAATTCACCTGGCTCCTTGCCTTCATTCCGGGCTTTCCACGCACCCACTGAAAGACTTGAAATAGGCAGCAATTCCAGTGTTCAGTGTTTGTTTCAGATTTCCTGGATCTATAATGCTTTGTGTTGCTTTTGAAACACTCTGAAGTGTTCCATATAACTTCAATAAACCATTCTTTTACTTTGAGTCAGTCATCACTGTTGAATGCATCATCCATTCATTATCACCATTGACCATTGACAAGACGGCAGTTGTTGCACTGCTTTTGCTTTCAGTTTTCACCATGGTGACCATTGTCAATGTGAACCTTCATCACAATGGAATTGTTCCCCAACCAATAATAGCAGCAATAGCTCAAGGTTCTGCACTCAGACACAGTTACATCACTTCTGAATTTCACAAAACTGCGGGCATGATGGCTATCTCATCTTGGCTATCATAGAAACATAGAAAATAGGTGCTGGAGTAGGCCATTTAGCCCTTCGAACCTGCACCGCCATCAATATGATCATGGCTGATCATCCAACTCAGTAACCTGCCTTCTCTCCATATCCCCTGATACCCTTAGCCACAAGGGCCACATCTAATTATAGCCAATGAACTGGCCTCAACTACCTGCTGTGGCAATGAATTCCAGAAATTCGCCACTCTCTGTGTGAAAAATGTTTTTCTCATCTTGGTTCTAAAAGACTTCCCCCTTATCCTTAAACTGTGACCCCTTGTTCTGGACTCCCCCAACATCGGGAACAATCTTCCTGCATCTAGCCTGTCCAACCCCTTAAGAAGTTTGTATGTTTCTATAAGATCCCCCCTCAATCTTCTAAATTCTCGCGAGTACATGCCAAGTCTATTCAGTCTTTCTCATTATGAAAATCCTGAGATCCCAGGAATCAGTCTGGCGAACCTTCTCTGTACTCCCTCTATGGAAAGAATGTATTTCCTCAGATGAGGAGACCAAAACAGTGTGCAATACTCCAGGTGTGGTCACACCAAGATCCTGTAGTAGATCCTGCCTGCTCCTATACTCAAATCATTTTGCTATGAATGCTAACATACCATTCGCTTTCTTCACTGCCTGCTGCACCTCCATTCCTACTTTCAATGACCGGTGTACCATGACACCCAGGTCTCGTTGCATTTCCCCTTTTCCTAATTGGCCACCATTCAAATAATAGTCTACTTTCCTGTTTTTGCCACCAAAGTGGATAACCTCACATTTATCCACATTATACTGCATCTGCCATGCATTTGCCCACTCACCCAACCTATCCAAGTCACCTTGCAGCCTTCTAGCATCCTCCTCACAACTAACACTGCCTCCCAGCTTTGTGTCATCCGCAAACTTGGAGATGTTGCATTCAATTCCCTCATCCAAATCATTAATATATATAGTAAATAGCTGGTGTCCCACCACTGAGCCTTGCGGTACCCCATTAGTCACTGCCTGCCATTCTGAAAATGACTCATTTACTCCTACTCATTGCTTCCTGGCTGCCAGCCAGTTCTCTATCCACATCAATACTGAACCCCCAATACCGTGTGCTTTAAGTTTGCATACTGATCTCTTATGTGGGACCTTGTCGAAAGCCTTCTGAGAGTCCAGATATAACACATCCACTGTTTCTCCCTTATCCACTCTACTAGTTACATCCTCAAATTCTATAAGATTCGTCAGACATGATTTACCTTTCATAAATCCATGCTGACTTTGTCCAATGATTTCACCACTTTCCAAATGTGCTGCTAATCCATCTTTAATAACTGACTCTAGCAGTTTCCCCACACCGATGTTAGACTAACTGGTCTGGGGTTACATTAGCTACCCTCCAATCCTCAGGAACCACTCCAAAATTTTGAAAAATGATCACTAATGCATCCACTATTTCTTGCGCTCCTTCCTTAAATACTCTGGGATGTAGCCTATCTGGCCCTGGGGATTTATCGGCCTTTAATCCATTCAATTTACCTAACGCCACTTCCCGGCTTACCTGGATTTCACTCAGTTCCATCTCATTTGACCACCAGTCCCCTGCTATTCCTGGCAGATTATTTATGTCTTCCTTACTGAAGACAGAACCAAAGTAGTTATTCAATTGGTCTCCCATGATCAATTCACCTGTTTCAGACTGCAAGAGACCTACATCTGTTTTAACTAATCTTTTTCTCTTCACATATCTATAAAAACTTTTGCAGTCAGTTTTTATGTTCCCTGCCAGTTTTCTTTCATAATCTATTTTCCCTTTCCTTATTAATGCCTTTGTCCTCCTCTGCTGAATTTCTCCCAGTCCTCTAGTATGCTGCTTTTTCTGGCTAATTTGTATGCTTTTGTTATATCTTTTGTTTTGGTAATATCCCTGATTTCCCTTGTTATCCATGGATGTACTACCTTCCCTGATTTATTCTTTTGCCAAACTGGGATGAACATTTTTTGTAGTTCATCCATGCAGTCTTTTAATGCCTTCCATTGCCTATCCACCGTCAACCCTTTAAGAATCAATTGCCAGTCTATCTTGACCAGTTCATGTCTCAAACCCTCAAAGTTACATTTCTTTAAGTTCAGAACCCTTGTTTCTGAATTAATTATGTCACTCTCCATCCTAATGAAGAATTCAACCATATTATGGTCACTCTTGCCCAATGGGCCACGGACAAGACTGCTAAGTATCCCTTCCTCATTACTCAATACCCGTCTAGAACATCCTGCTCTCTCGTTGGTTCCTCTACGTGTTGGTTTAGAAAACAATCCCACATACATTCCAAGAGATCCTCTTCCTCAGCAGCCCTGCCAATTTGATTCACCCATTATAACTGTTTTACCTTTGTTGCACGCATTTCTAATTTCATGTTTGATGCCATCCCCAACTCCACTACTACTGTTAAGTGGCCTGTACACAACTCCCACTAGTGTTTTCTGCCCCTTAGTGTTTCGCAGCTCTACCCATATTGATTCCACATCCTCCAAGCTAATGTCCTTCCTTTCTATTGCAATAATCTCCTCTCTAATCAGCAACTCTACCCCACCTCCTTTACCTTTCTGTCTATCCCTCCTGAATATTGAATATCCCTGGATGTTCAGCTCCCAGCCTTGGTCACCCTAGAGCCATGTCTCCGTGATCCCAACTATATCATATTCATTAATAACTATCTGCACATTCAACTCATCCACCTTATTACGAATGCTCCTTGCATTGAGACATAAAGCCTTCAGGCTTGTTTTTACAACACTCTTACCCCTTATACAATTGGCCCTTTTTGATTTTTGCCCTGGATTTCTCTGCCTGTCACTTTTACTTTTCACCTTGATACCTATTGCTTCTACCCTCATTTTACACCCCTCTGTCTCTCTGCTCACACATTTAAGAAACCCACCACCTCCTATTCCCTGTTTATTTGTTCTTCTTTCTCCCCTACATGTTGGGTCTGAGTGCTTCCCTTCTCTGCCTCCTGCCACACACACTGTCTACTAGCTTTCTCTTTACGCCCCTCTCCCCAACCATTCTAGTTTAAAGTCTTCCCAGTAGCCTTTGCAAATCTCCCCGCCAGCATATTGGTTCCCCTCGGGTTCAAGTCCTTTTTGTACAAGACTCTTTTCCCCAAAAGAAGTCCCAATGATCCAGAAACTTGAATCCCTGAAGCTATCATACAGGATGCTTTGCTTCTGGGTCAGTGAGAAGGTCTGCAGACCAGATGACCACAGAGAGGGAGGATCAACTGCAATCCCTGGCGAAAGGACAGAAGAAACAGATCCAAGTACCGCGCAGCACAACACTAGCCAGCAGCATGAACGTGAAGCTCTGCGGTGATATTAGAATGAATTATGATATCGGTTACTATTTGGAGGAGCACGCAATTCGTCACGACGTGCTCTTTGTTGCGCAAAGTATCCAAGTACAAGGTTGCGGATGTCGCATTTGCTGCCTTTCCCCACTGAAACGTTGATATTAAATGCACTCTGATAAGTTTAACTTTAACGTCATCGGACACTGTGACTGTTCAACCGAAGTGATTCGTGTTCAAACACAACCAGTTACGATTTGAGAAATTATATCTGTATAATTATATCTGGAAATAGTAGAACCATAATAAATACTAAAGTGATGTGAAGGTAACTTCGAGAAACAAACACAGCACGCCAGGTTAGTCAATATATCGTTCAACTTTTATTTGTGTAATCACATAAACATTTTACAGAGAAGGTTATATAATCTTAACACAAAGTGGATAAAACATTTGTGTTCCTTACTGAGACCAGGTCAACTGAACATTTAGCTCGCTGACCAATTGCAGTGAGCACGCGTGTCGGGGATACGCTCAGAACTAAGGAAAGGACAACTGTGCAAACAGGACGGGAATGCTGACTTGCTCCACACGGAATAGTCGAAGAAGTTGGATTCTCTGGCATATATTTACACATGCATTGGCATGACATTGAATGTACAGGACTGGTTAGGCCGAAATTAAAGTGTTGTGCGCAGACTTGGTCACCCCATTGAAGGAATTATGAGGAGGCTTTGGAGAAAGAGCAGATGAGGTTTCATCGAATGCTGTCTGATTTAGAAGCATGCAGGTATGATTTTTACACTGAAAATAACGCGTGTCTTAGGCGCGCTGCCATGGGAAGTGGAGGCAGACGCGGTAGTGACATTAGAAGATTAGAAAACATTAGGCGGGTGTGAATCCGCCTAATGTCGGGTGTGTATACAGCATAGGAGAATAGCTTTAACCTGGCATGTGATTCGGCCCGGGCATTGTGCATTGAAGATTCTGTCCCTGTATTGTACTGTTCTATAATAAAGACAGGACAGTATCAACACTAGCTTGGTGATGGGTGTCAGGCGGCGTTGTTGCATAGATGATTTTTTCCCCCCGATTGAAAGTCTGCTACATGCTGTCCACCACAGAGGTTGGTGCTTGTGTTGTCCGAGATGAACATACTGAAGTCGTGGATTTTAAATTATGAGGAATGTTTTTAAGTCTGCGGATGTCACAATAATTTTAGGTAACATGAATAGCGAAGAATGTTGTCTAAGGCTAACAACGGAACGCCCTGGAAGCATTGACTGATGAAATTAAATCAGAATAAATCTGGAATTTGGGGAAGATTATGCATTTTTGGAAGACAGATGGAGGTAGCAAAATTGCAGTAAATGTTGAAGGACAAGGAATGTTAATGAACAGTGAGGCTTTCGTTTCCAATATCCCAATTTCCAGAAAGTGGTAAGACAGACCAACAACATGCTGAAGGAAGCACATGGCATAGAATATAATGGCCGCGGTGTTACGTTGTAATTTTCAGAAGACAATAGACAATAGGTGCAGAAGTAGGCCATTCGGCCCTTCGAGCCAGCACCGTCATTCAGTGTGATCATGGCTGACCATCCACAATCAGCAACCCCTTCCTGCTTTCTCCCTATATCCCCCGACTCCGCTATCTTTAAGAGACTCCGCTATCTTCCACGTTCTCTCTTGAAAGTATCCAGAGAACCGGCCTCCACCGCCTTCGGAGCCAGAGAATTCCACAGACTCACAACTCTCTGTGTGAAAAAGTGTTTCCTCATCTCCGTTCTAAATTCCTTACCCCTTATTCTTAAACTGTGGCCCCTGGTTCTGGGCTCCCCCAACATCGGGAACATGCTTCCTGCCTCCAGCGTGTCCAAACCTCCAATAATATGTTTCAATAAGATATCCTCTCATCCTTCTAAATTCCAGAGTATACAAGCCCAGCCGCTCCATTCTTTCAGCACATGAGAGTCCCGTCATCCCGGGAAAGAATCTTGTAAACCTACGCTGCATTCCCTCAATAGCAAGAATGTCCTTCCTCAAAGTAGGGGAGGAAAACTGCACTCAATACTTGTGTGGTCTCACTAGGGCCCTGTATAACTACAGAAGGACCTCTTTGCCCCTATACTCAACACCTCTTGTTATGAAGCCCAACATGCCATTCGCTTTCTTCACAGCCTGCTGTACCTGCATGCTTACTTTCATTGACTGATAAACAAGGACCCCCACATCCCGTTGTACTTCCCCTTTTCCAAACTTGACACAATTGAATAATAATCTGCCTTCCTGTTTTTGCTACCAAAGTGGATAACCTCCCATTTATCCACATTAAACTGCATGTTCCATGCATCTGCCCACTCCCCCAACCTGTCCAAGTCACCCTGCATTCTCATAGCATCCTCCTCACAGTTCACACTGCCACCCAGCTTTGTGTCATCTGCAGATTTGCAAATGTTACTTTATATCTCTTCATCTAAATCATTGATGTATATTGTAAATAGCTGCGGTCCCAGCACCGAGCCTTGCGGTAGCCCACTAGTCACTGCCTGCCACTTCAGAATACACGATGTTGCTTATAAAGGAATGAAGAGGAACTTCAACATGTCGGTAGACACAAACATCTGGATTAACCCAGCGGGCGAGGCAGCATCTCTGGAGAGAAGGAACAGGTGACGTTTCGGGTCGAGATCTTTCTTCAGACTGGTTAGGGATAAGGGAAACGAGCGATATAGGCGATGATGTAGAGAGATAAAGAACAATGATTGAAAGATGTGCAAAAAAGTAATGATGATAACGAAAACAAGCCACTGTTAGCTGTTTGTTAGGTGAAAACAAAAAGCTTGTGCAACCTGGGTGGTGGAGGGATAAAGAGAGGGAATGCCGGGGGCTACCAAAAGTTAGAGAAATCAGTAAACCCAAATTCAACATAACGGTGTTTGGATTAAAGATCTTGTGTTATAGGCGGAGATTGGGTGGTTGGATTTGTTTTCATAAGAGCAATGGAGACTGATGGATGAACTTGTAAATGTATCCATGATTGTGAGAGGCACAGATAGAAAGATAGAAACATAGAAAATAGGTGCAGGAGTAGGCCACTCGGCCCTTCCAGCCTGCACCGCCATTCAATGGCTGACCATCCAACTCAGTATCCTGTACCTGCCTTCTCTGCATACCCCCTGATCCCTTAAGCCACAAGGGCCACATCTAACTCCCTCTTAAATATAGCCAATGAACTGGCTTCAACTACCTTCTGTGGCAGAGAGTTCCACCACTCTCTGTGTGAAAGATGTGGCAGATTGTCAAAATATTTCCCCACAGTAAGGCTATGGACGACAAAAGCGATATGTTTGAATGAGTTGGAAGGAGTTTGATATCTAGCACGTATGACCGCGTGAAAAACAAGAATCAGGTAAAATGACTACATTTTAAGGAACATAGTTTGATACCGATTAGGAATGCATCCTTCTTTGCCCCGCCAGCATAGGTATATTACCTTTGTAAGCGGGGCAACTACATAAGCTTTCCTAATGTGGGAAAAGCTGACGAGGGTAAATGGGCAAAAGGGCAATTATGTCAGTGCAGGAAGAGAAAAAACAGTGTGCAGGAGGCAACGATCCGGTGCTCTGGAGAACTCAAGTCCAAGATAGTTATTTTGCTGTTCGAGACATGTTACCAAATACGTAACGGATAATATATCCGAAATTATCATTAAGTTCATATCCTCACTATAAACAACCTATTTGTTCTACTTTCGAAAAACGACATTCAACACCGGTACGACAAGAAATATGACCCACGCTAAAGTAAAAAAATAAATGTATGCAGACTGAGAACTTATTTGCGCATGACATTCAGATTTAGATTAAAATAGTTTGGTACATTAACTATGTTCTAAAGGCATCCTAGGCTGCTTCAAACAATTCAAATTGACAGAATGAATTATTGTTCATGATATTGTGCGATTCAGTTTGGCACATTTCCCTTGGCAGTAAATGGCGGTGTCCAAACATCGACGAGAGACACACGCGATTTCATACTTTAAACCGTCACTTGATCTGTGAAGGAAGAGAGAGAGAGAGAGAGAGAGAGAGAGAGAGAGAGAGAGAGAGAGAGAGAGAGAGAGAGAGAGATAGTAGCAGTCAGGACCTCTACTGGTTCCGCTAATTCAGATGTATCCATTCTCTTCAATTAGGTGAAAGGTAGGTGAAATTAACTCACCTTCACAAGAGTGAGGACAGCGGCGTAGGAAATGCTGAGAAAGAACAGGATGATGAATGTGCGAGCGGTTGTCCAGGTTTTGTCGTTGTCTTCCTCATAGTCCTCAATACGAATGCTGTCTGTGAAATCTACGGAAAGCGGGAAGTTTCACAAGTTTTCAACATTTCTAATCATGGATATTGTATCCATTATATTTATTATTTTCCAATAACTTTCTGTAGAGGATATTAATTTGGTATGAAGTTTTTGCTGATTAGCTGATCATCCTCAATAATTAGATACAAACTCATAGCCAGTTGCAGCAAAAGCTACGTGTAGGAAAGAACCGCAGATGCTGGTCTCAATTGGCAGACACAAAATGCTGGGGTAACTCAGCGGGTCAGGCAGTATCGCTTGAGAAAAGGATTAGATACACGATGTTGCTTATAAAGGAATGAAGAGGAACTTCAACATGTCGGTAGACACAAACATCTGGATTAACCCAGCGGGCGAGGCAGCATCTCTGGAGAGAAGGAACAGGTGACGTTTCGGGTCGAGATCTTTCTTCAGACTGGTTAGGGATAAGGGAAACGAGCAATATAGGCGATGATGTAGAGAGATAAAGAACAATGATTGAAAGATGTGCAAAAAAGTAATGATGATAACGAAAACAAGCCACTGTTAGCTGTTTGTTAGGTGAAAACAAAAAGCTTGTGCAACCTGGGTGGTGGAGGGATAAAGAGAGGGAATGCCGGGGGCTACCAAAAGTTAGAGAAATCAGTAAACCCAAATTCAACATAACGGTGTTTGGATTAAAGATCTTGTGTTATAGGCGGAGATTGGGTGGTTGGATTTGTTTTCATAAGAGCAATGGAGACTGATGGATGAACTTGTAAATGTATCCATGATTGTGAGAGGCACAGATAGAAAGATAGAAACATAGAAAATAGGTGCAGGAGTAGGCCACTCGGCCCTTCCAGCCTGCACCGCCATTCAATGGCTGACCATCCAACTCAGTATCCTGTACCTGCCTTCTCTGCATACCCCCTGATCCCTTAAGCCACAAGGGCCACATCTAACTCCCTCTTAAATATAGCCAATGAACTGGCTTCAACTACCTTCTGTGGCAGAGAGTTCCACCACTCTCTGTGTGAAAGATGTGGCAGATTGTCAAAATATTTCCCCACAGTAAGGCTATGGACGACAAAAGCGATATGTTTGAATGAGTTGGAAGGAGTTTGATATCTAGCACGTATGACCGCGTGAAAAACAAGAATCAGGTAAAATGACTACATTTTAAGGAACATAGTTTGATACCGATTAGGAATGCATCCTTCTTTGCCCCGCCAGCATAGGTATATTACCTTTGTAAGCGGGGCAACTACATAAGCTTTCCTAATGTGGGAAAAGCTGACGAGGGTAAATGGGCAAAAGGGCAATTATGTCAGTGCAGGAAGAGAAAAAACAGTGTGCAGGAGGCAACGATCCGGTGCTCTGGAGAACTCAAGTCCAAGATAGTTATTTTGCTGTTCGAGACATGTTACCAAATACGTAACGGGGTCGAGACTCTTCGTCAGAGTCCGAAGAACGGTCTCGACCCGAAACGTCACCCATTCCTTCTCTCCGGAGATGCTGCCTGACCCGCTGAGTTACCTCAGCATTTTGTGTCTAGTAGCAACAGCTACTCTCAGTCATCCGCTTATCGGGAATTTTAGAGAAACCCGTGAGTCTGTTTTGTCCCAGGAAGGTTGTTCATTGTATAAACCTCCTGTTCCAGATAATATAATTAATTAACTGGGAGGGTACGCAAATTGGAGTTTGTTCAAAATGCAATGTTATCAAAGCACTCTTTATAGAAGGCGACCGCAGATCAACAGAGGAACTCACTGAATGCAAAACATCGGATCCCAGTAATTAGCTGTGATTCCCCCCGGAACAACGTAAACGCTGATGTGTGCTTATTCGGAATATGGGATGAAAGAATACTGTGTGTGAGAAAATTAGCTTTACAGCTTAATGTATGGGCATCATCTTCTCTAATATGATGTATGGAGAACGAATGGCCCACAGATGAAATCTCCTCTTTACAATGTATGTGATCACTGGGTAAAACATGTCAGTAGCCCTTCCGGTGACGACATAGACCCATATTAAACATAGAAACATAGAAACGTAGAAAATAGGTGCAGAAGGAGGCCATTCGGCTCTTCGAGCCAGCACCGCCATTCATTGTGATCATGGTTGATCGTCCGCTATCAATAACCCGTGCCCTCCTTCTCCCCATGTCGCTTAAATCCATATGGGGATTTAACTCTCTCTTAAATCCATCCAATGACTTGGCCTCCACTGCCCTCTGTGGCGGGGAATTCCATAAATTCACTACTCTCTGCGTGAAAACATTTTTTCTCACCTCAGTCTTAAATGACCTCCCCTTTATTCTAAAACGGTGGCCCTGGTTCTTGGTTCTGGATTCAACCAACACTGGGAGCATTTTTCCTGCATCTAGCTTATGCAGTCCTTTTATAATTTTATATGTTTCTGTAAGATGTTTAAGTAGAGGTTTTCGTTAGACATAATGAACGTTTTGTACAGCTTCATGTTTGTTTGTGTGTGTGCGTGCGTGTGTTTCTGTGCGCGGCTGCGAGCCTCCACGTGTGATTTTAAGTGATCTGCCTGTTTTGTTGGAATACATCTGTTTTAATGTCAATCAGCAATTATGAATGGAAAAAGAACATTCTGGTCCAATATACCGGTTAATATGCATTGTCACATGGATTTTGGTGTAAAAGTCCACCCGTATAAAAGAGAGCGCGTGCATGTGTTTCCGTTGCAAGAATGTGAGTTTTCTGTGCAAATATGTGTATCGATGTAACCGTTCCTGTCCTGTTTGCATTTCAACGAACAAGGATTGAACAAGGATATGATTGGATGGATTTCGTGTTTCAGTACTTGTTTTAAAAGACACTTGGACAGGTACACGGCTAGAATATGTTTAGAATACGTTCTATGTTTCTATGTTTCTAGAAGGATATGGCCAAAAGCTGGCAGGTGGGATTGTGAGGTGTGCTGCATGATGGTTGGCGAAGTGATTCCACGGTGTGTGGTTATATACTGTGGGGCAATTTACGACTTGTGCTGAAGTTTCGTGGACAGTATGCTTGTGCACATCTGGGGGTGAGCTGGAAACGCCTTGACTAATTCTCGGACTGGCTTGCCATTAAACATCGTGCCAGATCTGATATCTGGTCTATGTTTGCACAAGGCACAAATATCGGTCATCCCTTAAATCGCCTGCACACGTTATCAAGGTTGGTGACTATTTAATAACTGGACTCAACATCTTTCTCGACCCAGACTGAAATGGGCCACGTTCATCGGAGCAATTTATCATGGCGACAAGTTATCCTTGTTCTCTATGTTCCACTTATTTGTACTTGTGGTTTTCACAGCATTGATGCAAGATGTTTCTGCTCTCCCGCCCTGAATACACGGATCGAGCAAATCAAAGGAGTATTAAATGTTCATTATAATTAAAAAATGCAAGTTCCTCTCACGTCCCTTGCCTTTCTCTGCGGGTGTGTGTGTGTTTGTGTTCATGGGTTCTCGTGTAATTCTAATTGTGTTAATATATGTTCTGTATATGTCACTGTGTACATACTGATGTGATGTGTAACTGTATCTATGCCTATTTGCTACCTAAGCATGTAGCGCCACGTGTCGTATTGCTCCTATTTATAAATGCTTGCTTCAAGGTCTGGTGCAGCTTTCCAAGACGCCACTAGTCCTAATAACCCGTTGTTATTTTGATGTCGCTCATCTCTCATTGAGTAGCCGGAAGCCGGAGGATTGGGAAACTTTCATAGGACAACAGAAGGAAACAGAACGGGCAATACGGGCTGAAACGATGAAGTACGAGGGGAAGCTGGCCAGGAATATAACGAAGGACAGTAAAAGCTTATTTAGGTAAGTTAAGGGAAAAAGAGTAGCAAAGTCAAATGTGGGTCCCTTGAAGGCAGACACGGGTGAAATTATTATGGGCAACAGCGTAATTGCAGAAGAGTTGAATAGGTACTTCGGATCTGTCTTCACTAAGGAAAACACAAACAATCTCCCAGATGTACGGGAGGACAGAGGATCTAAGGGGGTAGAGGAACTGAAAGAAATTTTCATTAGGCGAGAAATAGTATTGGGTAGGCTAATGGGACTGAAGGATGATAAATCCCCTGGGCCTGGTGGTCTGCATCCCAGGGTCCTCGGGGTGCTGCCTCTAGAAATAGTGGACGCATTGGTGATCAATTTCCGATGTTCAATAGATTCAGGATCAATTCCTGTGGATTGGAGGATAGCTAATGTTATCCCACATGGATTTGTGCCTGGAAGGTCATGTTTGACAAACCTTCTTGAATTTTTGAAGAGGTTACTAGGGAAATTGATGAGGGTAAAACAGTGGACGTTGTCTATATGGATTTCAGTAAGGCCTTTGACAAGGTTCCCCATGGAAGGTTGGTTAAGAAGTGGCTGAATGGGAGATGCCAGGGAGTAATGGTGGATGGCTATTTGTCAGGTTGGAAGCTGGTGACCAGTGGGGTGCCTCAGGGATCTGTGTTGGATCCACTGTTGTTTGTCATGTACATCAATGATCTGGATGATGGGGTGGAAAATTGGATAAGTAAGTATGCAGATGATACTAAGATAGATGGTGTTGTGGATAATGAAGTAGATTTTCAAAGTCTACAGAGAGATTTGGGCCATTTGGAAGAGTGGGCTGAAAGATGGCAGATGGAGTTTAATGCTGATAAGTGTGAGGTGCTACATCTTGGCAGTACAAATCAAAATAGGACATACATGGTAAATGGTAGAGAATTGAGGAATGCTGTGGAACAGAGGGATCTAGGAATAACTGTGCATAGTTCCCTGAAGGTGGAATCGCATGTAGATAGGGTGGTAAAGAATGCTTTTGGTGTGCTGGCCTTTATAAATCAGAGCATTGAATATAGGAGTAGGGAAATAATGTTAAAATTGTACAAGGCATTGGTGAGACCAATTCTGGAGTATGGTGTACAATTTTGGTCGCCTAATTATAGGAAGGATGTCAACAAAATAGAGAGAGTACAGGGGAGATTTACTAGAATGTTGCCTGGGTTCCAGCAACTAAGTTACAGTGAAAGGTTGAACAAGTTAAGTATTTATTCTTTGGAGCGCAGAAGGTTAAGGGTGGACTTGATTGAGGTCTTTAAAATGATGAAGGGGATAGACAGAGTTGACGTAGATAAGCTTTTCCCATTGAGGGTAGGGAAGATTCAAACAAGAGGGCATGACATCAGGATTAAGGGACAGAAGTTTAGGGGTAACATGAGGGGCAACTTCTTTACTCAGAGAGTGGTGGCTGTGTGGAATGAGCTTCCTGCAGAAGTGGTGGAGGCAGGATCGATTTTAACATTTAAAAGTCAAGTGGATAGGTATATGGACGGGAAGGGAATGGAGGGGTATAGTATGAGTGCAGGTAGATGGGACTAGGGGAAAATAAATGTTCGGCACGGACCGGAAGGGCGGAAAGGGCCTGTTTCCATGCTGTAATTGTTATATGGTTATATGGTTTTCAAGAAAGAAGCGAGAGAGAAAACGGGGAATTACAGACCAGTTAGCCTGACTTTGGTGGTGGGAAGGATGCTGGAGTCAATTATTAAAGAGGTAATAATAGGCCATTTTGGATAGCAGTAAAAGGTTAGTCCAAGTCAACATGGATTTATGAAAGGGAAATCATGCTTGGGAGAATGGTAACTAAAATTAGAGCACATGGTATTGGGGATAGGTTGTTGACATGGATAGAAAATTGGTTGGCAGACAAGAAGGAAAGAGTAGGTGTGAACGGGTCCTTTTCCGAATGGCAGGCAGTGCCAAGTGGGGTGCCGCAAAGCTCAGTGTTGGGGCCGCAACTCTTTACCATATATGTTAACGATTTGGAAGAGGGAATTAGAAACAACACTAGCAAGTTTGCGGATGACACAAAGCTGGGTGGCAGTGTGAACTGTGAAGAGGATGTTAGGAGGTTGCAGTGGGACCTGGGCAGGTTGAGTGAGTGATAGATGCGTGGCAGATGCAGTATAATATGGATAAATGTGAGGCGGCTAAAGCAAGGGGGCAGATTATTATCCCAATGGGTTAGGTTAGGTAATGGGGAAGTGCAGCGAGACCTGGGTGTCCTTGTACACCGGTCACTGAACCGGTCACTGAAGGTTGGCGTGCAGGTACTGCAGGCAGTGAAGAAAGCTAATGAAATGTTGGCCTTGATAACAAGAAGATTGCAGTATAGGAGTAAAGAGGTTCTTCTGCAGTTGTGTAGGGCTCTGGTGAGACCACATCTGGAGTATTGTGTACAGTTTTGGTCTCCTAATTTGAGGAAGGACATCCATGTGATTGAGACAGTGCAGTGTTGGTTCACGAGATTCATCCCTGGGATGGCGGGACTGTCATATGAGGAAAGATTGAAAAGACTAGGCTTGTATTCACTGGAGTTTAGAAGGATGAGGAGGAATCTTATAGAAACATATAAAATTATAAAAGGACTGGACAAGCTAGATGCAGGAAAAATGTTCTCAATTTTGGGCGAGTCCAGAACGAGGGTCCACAGTCTTAGAATAAAGGGGAGGTCATTTAATACTGAGGTGAGAAAAAACGTTTTCACCCGGAGAGTTGTGAATTTATGGAATTCCCTGCCAGTGGAGGCCAAGTCACTGGGTGGATTTAAGAGAGAGTTAGATAGAGCACTAGGGGCTGGTGGAGTCAAGGGATATGGGAGAAGGCTGTGGAGTCAATGGATATGGGTAAATTGGGAACGATCAGCCATGATCACAATGAGTGGCGGTGCTGGCTCGAAGGGCCGAATGCCCTCCTCCTGCACCTATTTTCTATGTTTCTATGTTTCTATTATAATCTGTGGCACGGTGATGGTTTATGTAATATTTCAGATGTGTGTTCATAAAATAAGAAACTATATTTGCATTTCAATCGATGCGTGAAAAAATATATGTGTGTATAAATGTGTGTGACAGTCACTCGGCAAAATGCACGTTCCTCTCCTGCGGGCGGAGAAGGACGAGTTGCTATTTTTTCTCGGAACTGCCGTCCCTACAACGTATGCCAATGATTTGGATGCTGGGATTGAAGGCTTTGTGACCAAATTTGCAGATGATTCGATAAGGGGAGGGACAGGTAGTGTATAGAAAACAGGAACTCTGCACAAGCACAAGGACAGTTTGAGATATTGAGTACAGAAGTGACAGATGGAATACAAGTAGCAATGTGCGGAGTCATGCACTTTGAAAGTAGGGATAAAGTCGTTATTCTAAATGGGGAGATAATTCAAAAATCGGAGGTGCAATGGAACTTGGGAGTGCTAGTGCAGAATTTGTAGTACGTTAATGTGCAAATGGAATCGGTAGTAAGGAAGACGAAAGGGTTGCTAGCATTTATTTAGTGAAGATTAGAATACAAAAAAAACAAGTGTAATACGTTGGTTTTAAAAGGCGCTGGTCGCACCGCATTTAGAGCATTGTGAGCAATTCTGGGGCCCATACCTGAGGAAGGCTACGCTCGCGCTGCAGAGGGCCCAGAGGAGCTTTACGACAATGATCCCAGGAATGACTGATTTAACAAATGATGAGCATTTCACGGCATTGCTAGAGTTTAGAAGGATGAGGGTGGACTTTATTGAAAATTACCGAAAAGTGAAAGGCCCAGATAGAGTGGAAGTTGAAAGGATGTTTCTACTACTGGGAGAATCTAGGACCAGGGGCCATAGCCTCAGAATAGAATGACGTTCGCTTAAGCAGGCGACGAGGAGGAATTTTATTAAGTCATGGGGTTGTAAATCTATGGTTTTAATTGCAATAGTGGGCTGTGGACGCGAGGTCAATGGATATTTTGAAGGCCGAGATAGATATTAATTAGTAATGGGTCTCAGGGATTATGGAGAGAAGGCAGGATAATGGGATTGAGAGGGAAAGATGGATCAGTCATGATTGAATGGTGGAGTAGATGAGATGGACCGCCTGTCCTAATGCTGTTCCTATAACATATGAACGTACAGTATGAACATAAAAACAATGCCTTGCATCTGCGATCCTGCCTCGGTTTTAAGTAGATTGGGAGGAGGAGGAAGGAGGAAACGGAAATCAACAGATTTGCATCGCCGTGTCCACGGCAAGAGCGACAATGACGGTATGTCCCCGATTCCTGTATTGATGCAACTGTAATTTATTTCCAAACCCCTCATGCTGCTCGGCAGTGTGCATTGGTTTTACGTAAAATTTCGCCGATATTGTCACCTATCTACGTTAATATATCTGTTCGTCGTTTTGGCAGAATTGGGAAATATCATTAAATGGGCATTCATGGGTTCAACTCAGGATTGGGAGACAAAGGCATTTATTCGTATTTATTTAAGAGTGAAATGCAGCTATTTCATTCTCATTGACATGAATTGACAGTATCCATCAATAGGAGAGAAACATTCACAAAACTGGGTTTACCGCTAGACTTATTGACCGTTCTAACGATGGTCTTCATGGGGAGTGTTTCGTGTGCTACCACACAGGAGAAAGAGGCTCCGCTCGCCCATTGCTCTGCCCCAACGGATAACAGGCTGTACATGAAGAATGAGTTGTCGCCGTTCTCCGCCACCACCTCGGTGTTCCTGTAGTTGCTCGAATGCACCCGGTGGTTATCGACTGTCCATGTGACGAAGATCCTGCGAGGGGAGAATCCTCTCGCAAAGCAGGTCAGGGTGATGGTCTTGTGAATGGAGACTTCTTCTGTCGGCGGCAGGAGGACCGAGACGGTCGGTTCCCGGGGATGTGGATCTATGGAACAAATCACTTGGCGTTTATTATACCACAACATTAAAGCGATGTAAAGCCAGCAGACATTTGATGGTTCTTTTCTGAAGGTTAGTAACCCGTTTTATGTGCCTGTTTCAGAAGCGGTATTTCTTCTGCTTCACCTCAACCTCATTTGCGAGGCCTACCTGCTAATTGCCACACCTTGCGGATTATGAAAACGCTGCTCCCATCTACAATCCAATTGTGTGCAATTGACTGGAGCTGGGTCACAACATGCCGGCACAGGAAGCCTAACCCGATATAATCGACGATATTTCCATTGCCCTGAACACGCAAATTATTTTCGCTTTTCGCTTTTCCAGTTAAGACCAAAGATTTATTGAATAGTTAGCTTCTTTTTGCATAGATATGTGTTCGCCGGCTCAGTGATCACACTAATTGATTTTTTTCTCTAACCCAGAAGAAAAGTGCACCCGTCTCTTCCGGCCCGCAGAACTCCTCTGCAGCTCACCTGCCATCTTGTAGATTGATTTCTTTTTTGGAGTCGGCATATCATCATGGCTCACTACGCAATCAAACTCATCCCCACTCATCCAATCACGCGTCGAGATGTTCGCTTTGCTCTCTACAACATCCGCAACTTCTGTGGACAGGATCTCTGAATCCAAATGTGTCTTTCCTCGGCTCCAAGACACTTTGATCCCAACAGGTGCATCGGAGACTATACAGGTTAAAGTCACGGTCATCTCCATTAACTCCTGCTGCACAGGTGGTGGGTGGATTGTAATCTTTGCTTCGCGGCAGGAAGCATCTGTGGCACAAAAATGATGTAAACACAAGGATTGCCTGGAGAAACGGGAATGTACAGCTTAAGGATAAGGGGGAAATCCTTTAAGTCCGAGATGAGAAGGATTTTTTTCACACAGAGAGTGGTGGGTCTCTGGAACTCTCTGCCATAGAGGGCAGTTGAGGCCAGTTCATTGGCTATATTTAAGAGGGAGTTAGATGTGACCCTTGTGGCTAAGGGGATCAGAGGGTATGGAGAGAAGGCAGGTACGGGATACTGAGTTGGATGATCAGCCATGATCATATTGAATGGCGGTGCAGGCTCGAAGGGCCGAATGGCCTACTCCTGCACCTAATTTCCATGTTTCTATGTTTCTATGTTATGGTTCACACATTTCCTGCGAAGAGGGCAGGATCCCTTCTTGGCTTTTACGTCTATGAACTACGGTCCTAAATCGTCTCGAAATGAGCTCTAGGCAGAGAACAACGCAATAAATTGAATGAGAGTGTGCGTCATGGGCTGTCCCAATGTCAGAGAAGGTCTGCGATTGTTTACGGCTAGTATTCACACTGATATCCGATACCATGGACGTGTTTCTTACCTGGAGACCTGCTGATGTTTTGGCTCAGCCGATCCTTTCCTTGGTCGACCTGGCAGGTATACATAGCATATCCGAACCATTCTAAAGTTGGGAATGTCAACTGGCTGATCGCTGAAAAGGTGCCGTTCAGCTCGAAGGCGGACGAGGTGACGATGCCAGAATCCAGAGGCTCCCCATTCTTCAGCCAGGTAACGGAAAATGTCTGTGGATCGATGTCGGTGAGCGAACACACGGCAGTCGCTTTCTTGCTGCGTTTTAGTTCATCATGTTCAGTCACAGTAATGGCGATGACTGTATGATGCACCATTCGATCTTCAAGAAAATGAACTTAAATTCATAAACTTTAAAGTTCCCAAACTACTACCCCTTAATAATAAAAAACAACTTGTAACACAAAAGACAATTCTCCTGAATAAATAGTCTCCCACACAGAATTATCAAGGTGTTGCTAAATCATAGGTGTATCAAGGTGCATTACAGACTGCCACGAGGTGGGAATATTATAGGTAGGCACTGCCGGTAGGGAATTGAAGAATACAGTTGAACAGAGGGATCTGGGAATAACCGTGCATAGTTCCTTGAAGGTAGAATCTCATATAGATAGGGTGGTAAAGAAAGCTTTTGGTATGCTAGCCTTTATAAATCAGAGCATTGAGTATAGAAGCTGGGATGTAATGTTAAAATTGTACAAGGCGTTGGTGAGACCAAATCTGGAGTATGGTGTACAATTTTGGTCGCCCAATTATAGGAAGGATGTCAACAAAATAGAGAGGGTACAGAGGAGATTTACTAGAATGTTGCCTGGGTTTCAACAGCTAAGTTACAGAGATAGGTTGAATAAGTTAGGTCTTTATTCTCTGGAGCGCAGAAGGTTAAGGGGGGACTTGATAGAGGTCTTTAAAATGATGGGAGGGATAGACAGAGTTAATGTGGACAAGCTTTTCCCTTTGAGAATAGGGAAGATTCAAACAAGAGGACATGACTTTAGAATTAAGGGACAGAGGTTTAGGGGTAACATGAGGGGGAACTTCTTTACTCAGAGAGTGGTAGCGGTGTGGAATGAGCTTCCAGTGGAAGTGGTGGCGGCAGGTTCGTTGGTATCATTTAAAAATAAATTGGATAGGCATATGGATGAGAAGGGTATGGAGGGTTATGGTATGAGTGCAGGCAGGTGGGATTAAGGGAAAAAAGTTGTTCGGCACGGACTTGAAGGGCCGAGATGGCCTGTTTCCGTGCTGTAATTGTTATATGGTTATATGTTATATGGTTATATGACGATTTTCGGAATATTATTCCAAGAGTCCACATTAAGGTCATAAAATGATTATTTCAGAGGCTCCCGTGTTAACGAGCTAAGCTTCTCCCAATTTACCACGGACGTGCTCCCATGGTACTGCACTGATGATCGCTCTTTTGAAGCTCACTAGGGTAAATTTATGGCGTTATAACTTTTAAACGGTGAAAAGCCTCGCAGATGGAGGCACCGCGTCTCTTTCCTTCCCAACAGCACAGGCGGTGGATCGACTTTAAACATCGCTGCCGTCCCTCTGCCCTGCGGAGAAGAGTTGCTGTTTATGTTCTGACCTATTTTCTATGTTTCTATGCTAGATGCAGGAAAAAGTTTCCCAATGTTGGGCGAGTACAGAACCAGGGGCCACAGTCTTAGAATAAAGGGGAAGCCATTTAAGACTGAGGCGAGAAAAAACGTTTTCACCCAGAGAGTTGTGAATTTGTGGAATTCCCTGCCACAGAGGGCATTGGAGGCCAAGTCACTGGATGGATTTAAGAGAGAGTTAGACAGAGCTCCAGGGGCTAGTGGAATAAGGGGATATGGGGAGAAGGCCGGCACGGGTTATTGATTGGGGATGATCAGCCATGATCACACTAAATGGCGGTGCTGGCTCGAAGGGCCGAATGGCCTCCCATCTATTTTCTATGTTTCTATTTTTCTATGTTTCTCCTGAGACTTTTACAGTTTTATAGTTACGTTGGGAACGAAAGTGTATACAGTGGTCCAGAACTCCCGTACTTTCATATTTATCTAAAGGCCTGAATTCTCTTTGCTTCATTCAGTGGTATACGTAGGTATGTTGCAAAACTTACCTTTAGCGGCGCTGCAGTTCTGCCGCTCCCCGTGTGCGCGACTTTGGCTCCTTTCAGAGGGGGGCGGGCTTAAAGTGCCGTTTTTCAACAGACCTGGAAAATCGATGAATGTCGGGCGATTTCGTTGCGGAAGAAAAATCGCTCCGACATTTCATCAATAAAGGTATTTTTAAATTACTCTAAATTATTTATTAACTAGAGTAATTTAAAAATCACCTTTAAAAGCCATGAGAACCAACAACGGGAAGGAATTTGCGTAGGGGAGAAGAAAAGGTAAATAGTTTATTTTTATATTAAAAGTTGGTTTTTCGGGAGGCTTTAATAATATTTTCATGTTGCGAAATGGGGTCCCAAAAAATGTATGAACAAACAGTATTTTTCCTCCCGACTTCACCGCTAACCGCAACGTTCCAATCCACCGCATTCCACTAAAACCCACTCGCTAGTTGATTTAAATGGCCATTAATTTACAGGCATTAAACACTAAATTCCTTCCATTTGGCCCAGAAATTCATGAAAATGAGATTTAAAAATTATGTTATATTGTGGATTATTGTGTGAATGTTATTTGGACACTTAGGCAATTTTAAAAAAGTTTATCTTTTCTTAAGAAATGGATAGATGTTTAGATCTACTCATTGAATTTTGTAATTAGCTACAATTAGATAACTAACCAATTATATGTTTTAATTTCAGGTCATCCAAGTAAGATTGTTTAATATTTGTTTCAGAATGCTTCAATCTATAATAACTGAAAATTTCATTGAGTTCTCTTAATTTTTAAGAAAATTATGGGCTTTTAACTTTTCCAGATCACAGCTTTTGAGTTAAGTCAATTGAAAGGCAATGGGAAGCAAGATGCTAATTTCCGAGTATCAAAATGGCCATAACTTTCTTAATACTGAAGATATGAAAGTAAATTAGGTGTCAAATTAAACTTTTTATGCTTTATCTGATGGGATAAATTGCAGACTTGATTTTTTAAATCTCAAAATTTTGTAACATTGCTAGTATACGGAGACGTCCTCAACATGCTTCATGTCAATATCGCAAGGAGAACACAACAGCAAATCAACAACTTATACGTGGAATTTGATAATATCTTCTCCAATTGTTAAACCTCGTATTCGGAACTATACACTTCAAACCGGGGCATATCCCAACGCGTACCTGGCATTGTTACGTTATTCGCTTTACCGCCATGCTGAACCACACAGTAGATTGTGCGCTTTTCCGCTTCTGCCTTGGCGATGGTCAATTGGCTGCTCCTGGTGTATGTTCCCCTCTTATTTTTTAATGCCTGATACGTCTTCACTCCTGTGGTAACCGGTTCATTATCTTTTTTCCAGGAGAGAGTGATGCCCATCGGGTTGTAGTCCATTGCCAAACAGCCGAAGGTGAACGAGTCCATGGAGCTGGGATCCACACAAGCGCGAACGGGATAGAGTTTGGGGGCAGATGGATCCGCTGGAAGAGAAAAATTCTATGAATAAATTAACTCTTCATTGTTTCCTTGTCTCATATTCAAAGAAAACAATGGATCAATATACAGCAAAATATTTTACAGATTTGCGTTTCATGAAATCGCCCGTGAGTCCATGGCAGCACAGCATTCCGTCTTGGTCAATTTACAGCGAAATTATTTCAGCAATATACAATTCCACATAAGTGAAAGGGGTGCTAGTAACAGCTTAAAGAAAGTTAGTGTTTTTCCAGATAGTGAAGACGGTTGTGAACGATTGCAGCAGGGTCTGGATCGATTGGCCAGGTGGGCGGAGGAATGGTTGATGGAATTTAGTACAGAGTATTTGGGACGTCGAACAAGGGCAGGGTCATAAACAGTAAATAATAGGCCTCTGGGTAGTATTGTAGAGCAGAGGGGTCTAGGAGTGCAGGTGCATGGTTCCACGAAGGTTGAGTCGCAAGTAGATAAAGTGGTCAAAAACGCTTTTGGCACTTTGGCCTTCATCACGCAGAGTATTGAGTATAGAAGTTGGAAGGTCATGTGCAGTTGTATAAAACGTTGGTGAGACCGCATTTAGAATATTGTGTTCAGTTCTGGGCACCATGTTATGGGAAATATATTGTCAAGCTTTAAACGGTTCAGAATAGATTTACGAGGATGTTTCCAGCACTAGAGGAGGTGAGCTATAGGGAGAGGTTGAGTAACATAGAAACATAGAAAATAGGTGCAGGAGGAGGTCATTCAGCCCTTCGAGCCAGCACCGCCATTCATTGTGATCATGGCTGATCATTCCCAACAATAACCCGTGCCTGCCTTCTCCCCATATCCCTTGATCCCATTAGCCCCTAGAGCTCTATCTAACTCTCTCTTAAATCCATCAAGTGATTTGGCCTCCACTGCCCTCTGTGGCAGGGAATTCCACAAATTCACAACTCTCCGGGTGAAAACGTTTTTTCTCACCTCAATTCACAACTCTCTGGGTGAAAAATGTTGTTCTCACCTCAGTGGGCTGGGGCTCTATTCCACGGAGCATAGGAGAATTACGGGAGGTTGTATAGAGGTGTGCAAAATCATGAGAAGAATAGATCGGGTACATGCACAGTCTTTTACCCAGAGTAGGGGAATCGAGGAGCAGAGGACATAGCTTCAAGAGGAAAATATTTAATAAGAATCCGAGAGGTAACTCGGATTCCTATTATTAACAAGCTGCCAGAGGAGGTAGGTGAGACCAGGACTATCCCATCGTTTAAGAAACAGTTGGACAGGTACGTGGATAGGACGAGTTTGGAGGATTATGGAACGCGCGCAGGCAAATGGGACTGGTGTAGCTGGGGCATTATTGGCCAGTGTGGGCGAGTTAGGCCGAGGGGCCTATTTCCACACTGTATTAATCTATGACTCAATGACTAATATATGCAACGTAGCAAGATGTACGGCAATGTAATGCACTTTGGTAGATGGAATGAAGGGGTAGACTATTTTCGAAATGGGGAGACATTTTGAGAAATCGGAGGTGCAAAGAGACTTGGGAGCACTTGTGCAGGATCCAAAAAGGTTACTTAGAATGGCGAGTCGGTAGTAAGGAAGGCAAAGGCGATGTTAGTATTCATTTCGTGAGGATTAAAACATAAAACAAATAAAGTGCTATACTATATGAGCCGCAAGTCTGAAAACAAATTGAAATTTCGAGGCAGTTTTGAAGATATCTGAAGGGGGTCCCAATGTTGGAAAGGATCCATATGAGCTTTACGAGAATGATCCCGGGGTTGATTAGGTTAACATATAAGGAGCGCTTGGTGGTTCTGCGCCTGTACTCGCTGGGCGAGGGGGAGACCACGACGACGACTCATTCAAACCTATCGAATAACGATAGCCTCCCTTCACCACCTCCAGTTTAAATTCCAGTTGGAATATTTTGGAGGACCAAGTAACCAACCAAAAACGAAATGTCTAGAGAGAGTGGATGTGGAGAGGATGTTTCCAGGAGGAGGAGTCTAGGCTCAGAGGACAAAGCCGCAGAAGAAGAGGATGTAGGTCCTCATCATGGAATTCTCTACCACAGAGTGGAATTCTCGGCCTCGGGAGGCAGTGGAGGTCAATTCACCGGGTGTATTCATGAGAGAGTTGGATATAGCTCTTAGGGCTAACGGAATCAAGGGTTATTGGGAGAAAGCATGTAAGGGGTACTGCTTCTGGATGATCAACCATGATCATGTTGAATGGCGGAGCATACTCCAAGGGCCGAATGGTCTACTCCTGCACCTATGTTTTTAATGTTTCTAAATGAGGAATGATTTCTTTAGCCACAGGGTGGTGAATCCATGGGATTTATTGCCTTGGACGGGGATGGAGGCCAGGCTATTGGGTATTTTTAAATGTTCTGTATTGGCAATTGTGTCAGAGGTTAGGGGAAAAGGCAGGATAATTGATTTGAGTGGGAAAATAAATAGCCATGGTCGATATTCGGATTAGATGTGATGGGACGAATGGCCTAATTGTGCACCTCTATCTAATTAATTTATAAAGTTAATCGCTGGGATCCAGAAAGATACATTTTGCAATTGTCTGCCGCTGATCAATGAAAAATAAAATCTCAATTTGCATAATATTAAAAATTGTGATCTACCCACTCTAATTCACAGAATGCAATACGATTCATTAAGAACCATAAATGCCTATTATGAATCATTTTACAGTAGTTTCAACACAAATAAGTATTCATGATGATGCACGTAATGTGATCCTTTCTAAAATTAACACCCGAATCTAACAACGCATATGGAATGCTTAGAAATTACCAAGAGGAATGTGATTTCACGATTAAATCATCAACAAACGGCATGGTATAAATAACTGCTGTTACAGCAATATATGTTATTAAAATAAATTATTATATCTATTACGTGTTTCTCCAGGGACATATCCATTAATAATCTCGCAGCTTCTCGGTTGTAGACTGTTGCTATATGCACTTCCCTCTCTAACCAGTCAATCCCTCCCCACCTATCGCTCACTACGTCTTGGCCCACTCTTCTGTCTATCTATTCAATGCGGCTACATCCCATCGATACTTGCAGGGAATGAAAGTGAGATGAATGATCTGGAGCCAAAGCGCCCACTTTCTATTTCCCTCCACATTTGCTTCCCAGTCCGCTGGATTTTTCCCGCCGTTCTCCATTTTTGAATCCAAGTTAAATTGTCAGATCGAAGACCGATCGATGACAGGTCCTGACAAAGTTTCTTCGACCTAAAATATGAATGCTAAACCCTTGTAGCACATGCTCTCGCAAACGTTGAATGTTTGAATATGTTATAATATGAATATAATCTTAGCATCTACAGTTATACAATATATGCAATATGTGGCTTTCTTTGTTGCAGAAGTCGAATTGGGCGGTTAGCAAAACAGAAATACTCGCTGCAACTCGAAAAATATTCGGAAGCGTCATATGTCCCATATGGGAGCCAGGAAATGATACCACTATTGGGCTGCATGTCATACATAACTTTTGAAACCCACTTCAGCAGACTAAATTTGCAAAGAAAATCTCCAATGAGTCATCTAACCTTCTTGGTCGCATTGAACAAATATTGTTTAAAATATCTGCATATACAACGACAAATGAATTTGTGTTCAATGGGTCGCATTTAATCCACTGTGATTTTGTAGCATTAGTGTAATACCAATTCAAGTTATCCCTTGATAGTATTTACAGGTATATTGGTGCATTCGGACACAAAACGATGGTTAAACTCCGCGCGGGTTAGACAGCATCTCTGGAGAAAAAGAATAGATGACGTTTCCGCTCGGAGCACATCTTCAGGCTGAAAGTAGATTTGGGGGCGAGATAAACAGGAGGCGAGAAAAGGCCACAACAACCAATCACGGCCGGCAACAGATGACCCCAGGAAGGGTGGAGTCCAAAATTGTCCATTTTTGACAATAGACAATAGACAATAGGTGCAGGAGTAGGCCATTTGTTTCTTCGAGCCAGCACCGCCATTCAATGTGATCATGGCTGATCATCCCCAATCAGTACCCCGTTCACGCCTTCTCCCCTGACTCCGCTGTTTTTAAGAGTCCTATCTAGCTCTCTCTTGAAAACATCCAGAGAACCTGCCTCCACCGCCCTCTGAGGCAGAGAATTCCATTGTTGGTTGGGAACGATGTGCTAACGATGGGTATATAATGATGTGAACAGTGGAACTAGTAGGTCGTAATGGGTGCGTAGCGGGAGAGAGGGAAGGGGGGGGGGGGGGGGGTGGTGTTATGCAGGAGTTATATAAATCTGCTGGGTTCATACTGCTGGGTTATTACATTCCAAAGCGGAAAATGGTATTCTGTTCCTCCAATTTGCTTGTGGCCTAACTCTGACAGAATGGTCAGTATGGGAATAGGAACGGGAAGTAGAATGTTTGGCAACCGCGAGAATGCGAGGCCAAGGCGGACTGGGTGTAAGTGTTCAGCTAAACAATTGCCAAGTCTACGCTTGGTCTCATCGATAGATAGGAGCCACATCGGGAACGCTGAATGGAGTAGATGAGGGTTAAGGAGGTTCAAGTCAACCTTTGCCTCAGCTGAAAGGACTGTTGGGGTCCTTGGAAGGATTTGAGGGAGGAGGTACAACACAATTCTCCCAATCAATGAACCCTGAAGTGGACCTTTGCACACATCTTACTTTGCAAATACACACCGCATCACATGCAGCACAGAGTCAATGCATCAAAGTGTCTTAATGCATCGAAAAATAGCGCAATTTGCGAATTTTCCTGCTGAAGCATCACGTAACACTTCTAAAGCGATCAAGATCCAGCTCAGTAAGCAGACCGTGAAAACAAAGGATAGCGGAGCCCCTTAGAATCATTTAAATATCTTACAGAGATGGGCGTGGTTGTGGGCAGCGTTTAGTGATTCATAAGGCTGATCACCTGAACACAGCCACCCATCCACCAACACAAGAGCAATTAACTCCTGATTTGGGAAGGGGGAGGGGGAAGGGGAGAGATGCGCCAATTCTATTGAACATGTGCCTGTTCATCTTCCGCCGACGCTTTCAAGTTCTATCGTGGGAACATACACTGTGTAAAACGTTCCCCAAACCTCGTGCGCTCCAGGTAGTAACGTTGTAGCCTCACCGAACACTCCCCACAGCCCGAGCTCTCGGGTCCTGGCACAATCCACGACAAATGTATCTGCAATCTTTCCAACAAAATCACATATTTCCTATATCATGGTCACCTCAATTGATCACAATACTCCAAATGTGGCATCGCCTACGTATAAGTGTGACATACCGTCGCTGTCCAATTCCCTGGCTCGGGGCGAGACTCGAGGATGATGTGTTACCTCCCTGGTGCCAGGGTCCAAGACGCCACGAACCGATAATGCTGGGCATCCTCAAGGGGGAAGGGGAACAGCCGGAAGTGGTTGTGCATGTCGGCATAAACGACATCGGGAAGAAGCGGAAGGAGGTTCTGTAACGTGCTTTTAGAGATTTAGGAAGAAGGATGAAAATGATCTCTAGGGTGGTTATATCTGGTTTGCTTCTAGTACCTCGTGCTAGTGAAGGCAGGAACAGGGAGATTGTGGATCTGAATGTGTGTCTGAGGAACTTGTGCATGGGGCAAGGATTTAGATTTATAGACCACTGGGATCACTTCTCGTGTAGACCTGACCTGTACAAAAGCAACGGGCTGCATCTTAACTGGCGGGGGACGTACATTCTGTCAGGTTTGCTAGAACTACACGAGCGTGTTTAAACAAAGTAGCGGGTGGGGGATGTGGACAAATTGGAAATATAAGAATGGAGTTAAAGGGAAAGAGAGTACAGAGATCTGGTTGGTGGGCGGCATGGAGTTGTTCGTCGGAAAGGCCCGTTTCTACGATGTGTGTGTGTGTGTGTGTGTGAATAACGGATATTTCACGGATTACCCATCAGTATCTTGTGGGATACCACTAAGATCAGCGTTCAATTCTCAACTCTCAACGCAACCTGTATGAATGTACCGTACGCACTGGAGAGCTGTTGATTCATCATAAAAAAAACAGTGCGGTATCAAATTGTGAGAAAACGCAATGGCTGTACTGGATTCTGAACAGTGGGAACGAAATTAACAGATATAGACAATAGACAAGAGACAATAGTTGCAGGAGTAGGCCATTTAGACCTTCGAGCCAGCACCGCCATTCAATGTGATCATGGCTGATCATCCACAATCAGTTCCCCGTTCCTGCCTTCTCCCCATATCCCCTGACTCCACTATTTTGAAGAGCCCTATCTAGCTCTTTCTTGAAAGCATCCAGAGAACCTGCCTCCACCGCCCACTGAGGCAGAGAATTCCACAGACTCACCACTCTCTGTGAGAAAAAGTGTTTCATCGTCTCCGTTATTCCTTACTCCTTATTCTTAAAACGTGGCCCTTGGTTCTGGACTACCCCGACATCGGGAACATGTTTCCTGCCTCGAGTGTATCCAAGCCCTTAACAATCTTGATATATGATACATCGCGATTGAAATTGCGAGATTATACAGTTTAATTACAAACAGAAGAAAAGTTATATTGTTTAAATAGAGTTGCACTTCAACGGATTAATGGTGCGGATTACGGAAGACAATGTGTTAGCGGTAGACACAAAAATGCTGGAGCAACTCAGCGGGACAGGCAGCATTTCCGGAGAGAAGAAACGGGTGACGTTTAAGGTTTAGACCCTTCTTCAGAACGAAGAGGGTCTCGACCTGAAACGTCATTTGTTCCTACTCCCCTGAGATGATGCCTGTCGCGCTAAATAACACCAGCATTTTGTGTCTACCTTCGATTTAGACCAGCATCTGCAGTTCTTTCCTACATGTGTTAGCGATAGATTCAGTTCCAACAAGAAAGGCTGCTGGGGTGTGGCTTCGGTTCCAACTGTGGCAGCTAAAATTATTCGGAAGTTTGCAGTGTCCAGATCAGACCGCATCTAAATACAGTTGAGAATCTCATATGAAAGTTATTGGATTATTCTATTGGAGGTGGTACAAATGTTCACTTAGATAACCCTTGGGCAAAAGAGATGACATGCAAATACACGTTAAATAGATTGGGACAAAACTCACGAGAATATATAAAAATCGACAGCTGATTGGGGATTGAAGGGACAGGTGCTGAGATGAGGAGTCCTCCACGTGGAATACAGAAACTGGCAACATAATTTCTTAATAAGGGATAACACAATGAAAATGGAGAGGCGGGACGAATACTCCCGCAGAGAGAGAAAGAGAGACCAGTCAAATCCCACTGTGATATCAAAAGGGATTAAGATTAATCAGCGGTAAATCACGTTTCACATCTGTTTCTTCGTTTATTCCACATAGCTCTCTACGGAATGTACTATAATTTCACACCTTACAGCAAATCCACGAATAAAAGTATTATGGATGTAATAATACTGAGATGAGCTGTTCTATTGGTGGTTCAGTATTGATGTGGGTAGAAAACTGGCTGGCAGACAGCAAGCAAAGTGTAGGAGTAAATGGGTCCTTTTCAGAATGGCAGGCAGTGACTAGTGGGGTACCACAAGGCTCAGTGCTGGGACCCCAGCTATTACAATATATATTAATGATTTGGATGAGGGAATTGAATGCAACATCTCCAAATTTGCAGATGACACGAAGCTGGGGGGGCAGTGTTAGCTGTGAGAAGGATGCCAGGAGGCTGCAAGGTGACTTGGATAGGCTGGGTGAGTGGGCAAATGCATGGCAGATGCAGTAAATTGTGGATAAATGTGAGGTTATCCACTTTGGTGGCAAAATCAGGAAGTAGACTATTATCTGAATGGTGGCTGATTAGGAAAATGGGAGATGCAATGAGACCGGGGTGTCATGGTACACCAGTCATTGGAAGTAGACATACAGGTGCAGCAGGCAGTGAAGAAAGCAAATGGTATGTTAGCATTCAGTATAGGAGCAGGGAGGTTGTACAGGGTCTTGGTGAAATTGTGTGGTGAGGGTCCGGAGTATTGCCTACAGTTTGGTCTCCAAATCTGAGGAAAAACATTCTTGCCATAGAGGGAGTACAGAGCAGGCTCACCAGACTGATTCCTGGGATGTCAGGACTTTCATATGAAGAAAGGCTGGATAGACTCTGCTTGCACTCGCTAGAATTTAGAAGATTGAGGGGGGATCTTATAGAAACTTAATTCTTAAGGGGTTGGACAGGCTAGATGCAGGAAGATTGTTCCAGATGTTGGGGAAGTCCAGGACAAGGGGTCACAGTTTAAGGATAAGGGGGACATTTTTTAGGACCGAGATGAGAAAAATATTTTTCACACAGAGAGTGGTGAATCTGTGGAATTCGCTGCCACAGAAGGTAGTTGAGGCCAGTTCATGGGCTATATTTAAGAGGGAGTTAGATGTGGCCCTTGTGGCTAAAGGGATCGGGGGGTATGGAGAGAAGGCAGGTAAGGGATACCGAGTTGGATGATCAGCCATGACGATATTGAATGGCGGTGCAGGCTCGAAGGGCCCAATGGCCTACTCCTGCACCTATTTTCTATGTTTCTTTGAAAGGGGGCAGAGACGGAGGGGAGCAGAGAGGATGGTGGGGTAGAGATGGGGGGGTGGGTAGAGAGGGAGGTAGAGAGGGTGGGAGTAGAGAGGGAAAGAGATGTAGAGGGGGTGGGATAGAGAGGTGGGGGAGCGGTAGAGAGGGAGATGGAGGGGGAGGATGCACAGAGGGAGGGGGTAGATAGGGATGGGGAGTGGGTTGCGGGGGGGGGGTGTTGGCTGCCTTTTTGTGGCAGCGGGTGAGGTGAATAACCATGGGGTAGAATGTGAATACTCCGAGAGTCAGGGGATGTTTGTTGCTTTTTTGTGCTGGCGTAGCGTGTGCTTCTCTGGGCAGTCTGCGGTACGGAGAAGAAGTGGCAAGACCAGATCGTGGGTGGGTGGGTAGGGAGGGAGGGGGGTAGAGAGGGAGGTGAGTGGGGTAGAGGGGAGGGAGGAGAGTGGGAAGGGGGGAGAGAGCGAGGGGCTAGAGAGGGAGGGTGTGAGGGTGAGGGGGTGAGGGGTAGGGAAGGGGTAGAGTGGGAGGGAAGAGAGTGGGAAGTGGGGTGTTGGCTGCCTTTGAGTCAGGTGGGTGCGGGGGGGGGGGGTAAATAACCCTTGGGGGGGCTGTGAATAACCCGGTGGGGGAGGTGTCGGGGTGTGAATAACCCGGGGGCATCCCAGCTCAACTCGGCAGCACCTACCCAGGTCGTCGAGCAACGCCAGGGCCTGGAACTCAGCCTGGTTCTAGTACTCACCCCGGCCCTGGCTCTAGACTGCAGCCATTAGTTCGGCCGCCGCAGTCTCCAGTGCAGGGCCCGACTTCATCGCCGGCCTGGTCCTTTGTTCCATCGGCGGTGCGGCGGGTGTGAATAACCCAGGTGGAGGGGAGAGTGTGAATAACCCGGGGGTGCGAATGCCACTCAAAGCCGGTGGAAGATTCTGTGTGTGAGACGGCTCCAGCCGCGCCATTGGAACCTTGTCAGTGAAAGTTGGTCGTTTAAAATTCAAAGCATTTTGATGTTTTGCGAAGATGTAACGATATACACACACACGTACAAAATCTGAGTTTTAGAAAGTATATGATATGATGAAAGATGGATAAGTATAACATGTACTGCTGCAATTGCATGGACAACACGGGTTAAATAAAAGTACAACGGCCTCTGCAAGCTCGGTTGGGAATCCGTGAATTCATCTCGAGCATATGGGGTGGCGGAGCTGTTAATATCATTGACAACTCGACCTGGTGAATTCACATTAACGTCCAAAGACAGAACACCAACACCTCTATTTCCAAAGGAGGTTTTGGGTAAGGATGTTCAGCATGTTACCAACTCCAATAGATAAACCACAGAACTCAGCCCATGCGCACAAATCACAGAATGGGTTGCGAGCATTTTTGTCCCAACCTACAAAGAAGCGCAGAGAATTGTGGATGATCTCCCCTCGGCAGAACATACAGAAACTTTATAACAGGTACAACAGCTTATTCGACTACAGCTTATTCCATGCTTATCAGACTATATGTGACAATAGGTGCAGGAGTAGGCCATTTGGCCCTTCGAGCCATCACCGCCATTCAATGTGATCACGACTGATCATCCCCAATCAGTACCGGGAACATGTTTCCTGCCGCTAGTGTGTCCAAGCCCTTAACAATCTTTTATGTTTCAGTGAGATCTCCTCTCATCCTTCTAAACTCCAGAGAGTACAAGCCCAGCTGCTCCATCCCGGGAATTAACATTGTTAACCTACGCTGCACATCCTCAATAGCAAGAATGTCCTTCCTCAAATTAGGGGACCAAAATTGCACACAGTACTCCAGGTGTGGTCTCACTAGGGTTCTGTATAACTGCAGAAGGACCTCTTTGCTCCTATATTCGATTCCTCTTGTTATAAAGGGGAACATGCCATTCACTTTCTTCATTGATCGCTGTACCTGCATGCTTACCTTCATAGACTGATGTACAAGGACCCCCAGATCCCGTTGTACTTCCCCTTTTCCCAACTTGATGCATTTAGATAGTAATTTGCCTCCCTGTTTTTGTGACAAAGTGGATAACCTCACATTTATCCGCTTTAAACGTCATCTGCCCACTCCCCCAACCAGTCTAAGTCACCCTGCACTCGCATTGCATCCTCCTCACAGTTCACACTGCCACCCAGCTTTGTGTCCCCTGCAAATTTGCTAATGTTACTTTGAATCCCTTCATCCAAATTATTGATGTATATTGTAAATAGCTGTGGTCCCCGCACTGAACCTGAGCTCTATCCATGTCAGCACTCATTTTGCTGACTTATCTCACTGTCCAATATCATATAAAATATTCGCTGGGCCTTTTTTTAAATTGCCCACGATATGAGTCATCATCAAGGAACAGGGAGGGGCACATTTTTTAGCAAACACTGGTCTGTTGGAAAGCCTTCAAATACTGTCTGTACTAAGAGGCAGTCGTTTATGTGAGATGTGTCGGGACGACGAGCGGATCAAGTTGCTTTTGACTTTTGCCACTGGGGTCATAGAATGCATCGGCTTTGCGGGTGTGCTCTACGGCTGGCCTTCCCTGGTCTTCCTGCTGAAGAATGAAGACTACTTCGCTGACCTGTGCAACTCCAGCGACCCTGGGTCGAGGAATGTCACCGGTGAGTGTCCACAGTTGGGGGATGGTGCAGAGGAGAGCGAAGATCAGTGGCCAAGGGACGGAGGAAAATGATTTACTCAACACCATGAATGGTGAAGTGTCCCCATTGGGGGACGCTCTCTCCCCTCTATGTATCTCTTCCTCCCTACATCGTCGACCTCTTTGTATCCCTCTGCGCCCCTCTCCCTTCTTCCTCACTCTCTCACACTCCCTCTCTGCCTTATACACCCCCTCTCTGAACCGCTCCCCCTCCCCCACTCGCCATCCCGCCTATTTGTTTCTTTCTCCCTCTCGTTTCTCACCCACTGTCGCTATACTCTCTATACACCTCTATTCGTCGTTATCTATGAAACTCATTCTCTCCCCTTCGCTATTTCGCCCTCCCCGTCACCCTCTCACCCCCTATATCTCCCCTCTCCATCTCACTCCCCCCCCCTCTCTCTCACTATCCTGTGTCTCCATTTCTCCCTCCCCATGACCATCTGCCTCCTCCCTGTAGACCTTTTCCTCTAAACCTCTCCTTCCGCCCTCTCTCTCGTCCTCCCTCCGCTGTTCTGTCTCCCATCACTCTCTCACCATTTAATCTCTCTCCCCTTTACCTGTCCATCCTCTCTCATACTGTCTCTCCTTCACTTTCTCTGCCTCTCACTATCCCCCCATCACTCTTCCTTTGCCTTTCCTCGCTACCTTTCTCTCTCACTCCCTCCCTCTCCCTCGTTATGTATCTATCTAGTAAAGTCTGAAGAAGGGTCTCGATCTGAAACGTCGCCCTTTCCTTTTCTCCTTGGACGCTGCCTCTCATGCTGTTGCTCCAGCATTCTATCCATCCATCTGGGAGAATGGAGCGGCTGGGCTTGCAAACTCTGGAATTTAGAATGATCAGAGGGGATCTTATTGAAACTTATAAAATTATTTAGGGTTTGGACATGCTAGAGGCTGGAAACATGGTCCTGATGTTGAGGGAGTATAGAACCAGGGGCCACAGTTTAAGAATAAGGGGTAAGCCATTTAGAACTGAGGTGAGTAAACACCTTTTCACAGTCGGTGGAATTCTCTGCCTCAGAGGGCGGTGGAGTCCGGTTGTCTGGACACTTTCAAGTGAGCTATATTGGGCTTTTGAAGATAGCGGAGTCAGGGGATATGGGGAGAAGGCAGGAACGGGGCATTGATTGTGAATGATCAGCCATGATTACATTGAATGGCAGTGCTGGCTTGAAGGCTTGAAGGACCGAATGGCCTATTCCTACACCTATTATCTGTCTGTCTGTCTATCTGTCCCTCACTATATATCTAAACCTCTATCTCTCTGTCTACTCCAGTCTCACCTGCCTGTGTTTGGGCAATACTCTGGTAGACCTGACGTGTATCTGTCTAAATGTTTCCGAAACGTTACGATAATACTGTCTCAAATACCTGCTGGGACAGTTCGTTCCATACATCAAGCACACTTTGTGTGAAAATGTTGCTACACAGATTCCTATCAAATCTTTCTTCCCTCACCTTAAAACTATGTCATCTGGTTCTGAATTCCCATCCACTAGGCAAGAGATCATCTACCCGATCAATTCCTCTCATAACTTGGTATACCTTTTTTACATTACTCCTCCTCCAGCACTCCAAAGAATTCGACCCTAGCTGACTCAACCACTACCTATAGCTCACGGCCTCGAGTCTTGGCACCATGCCCTTAAATCTTCTCTGCACTCTTTCCAGTTTTGCAACATTCTTCCTATAACATATTGCCCAAAACTGTACAAACTATTCTAACTCTGGCAAAAGAATAAATCAGGTAAGGTGGTGCATTCATGGATAACAAGGCAAATCAGGGATGGTATAAAAACAAAAGATGAGGCATACAAATTGGCCAGAAAAAGCAGCCTACCGGAGCACTGGGAGAAATTCAGAATCCAGCAGAGGAGGACAAAGGGCTTAATTAGGAAAGGGAAAATAGATTATGAAAGGAAACTGGCAGGGAACACAAAAACTGACTGCAAAGGTTTTTATAGATATGCGAAGAGAAAGAGACTAGTTAAAACAAATGTTGGTCCCTTGCAGTCAGAAACAGGTGAATTGATCATGGGGAACAAGGACATGGCAGACCAATTGAATAACTACTTTGATTCTGTCTTCACTAAGGAAGACATAAATAATCTGCTGGAAATAGCAGTGGAACGGGGGTCAAATAAGATGGAGGAACTGAGTGAAATCCAGGTTAGCCGGGAGGTGGTGTTGGGTAAATTGAACGGATTGAAGGCCGAAAAATCCCCAGGGCCAGATAGTCTGCATCCCAGAGTACTCAAGGAAGTAGCCACAGAAATAGTGGATGCATTAGTGATAATTTTTCAAAATTCCTTAGATTCTGGAGTAGTTCATGAGGATTGGAGGGTAGCTAATGTAATCCAACTTTTTAAAAAAGGAGGGAGAGAGGAAGCAGGGAATTACAGACCAGTTAGTCTAACATCGATAGTGGGGAAACTGCTAGAGTCAGTTATTAAAGATGGGATAGCAGCACATTTGGAAAGTGGTGAAGTCATTGGACAAAGTCAGCATGGATTTACGAAAGGTAAATCATGTCTGACAAATCTGCTAGAATTTTTCGAGGATGTAACTAGTAGCGTGGATAAGGGAGAACCAGTGGATGTGTTATATCTAGACTTTCAAAAGGCTTTCGACAAGGTCCCGCATAAGAGATTAGCATACAAACTTAAAGCACACGGTATTGGGGGTTCAGTATTGATGTGGATGGAGAACTGGCTAGCAGACAGGAAGCAAAGGGTAGGAGTAAACGGGTCCTTTTCAGAATGGCAGGCAGTGACTAGTGGTGTACCGCAAGGCTCAGTGCTGGGACCCCAGCTATTTACAATATGTATTTATGATTTGGACGAGGGAATTCAATGCAACATCTCCAAATTTGCAGATGACACCAAGCTGGGGGGCATAGTTAGGTGTGAGGAGGATGCTTGGAGGCTGCTTGGAGGCTGCAGGGTGATTTGGATAGGCTGAGTGAATGGGCAGATGCATGGCAGCTTCAGTATAATGTGGATAAATGTGAGGTTATTCACTTTTATCTGAATGGTGGCAGATTAGGAAAAGGGGAGATGCAACGAAACCTGGGTGTCATGGTACACCAGTCATTGAAAGTAGGTATGCAGGTGCAGCAGGCAGTGAAGAAAGCAAATGGTATGTTAGCATTCATAGCAAAAGTATTTGAGTATAGGAGCAGGGAGGTTCTACTGCAGTTGTACAGGGTTTTGGTGAGGCCACACCTGGAGTATTGCATACATTTTGGTCTCCAAATCTGAGGAAAGACATTCTTGCCAGAGAGGGGGTACAGAGAAGAGTCACCAGACTGATTCCTGGGATGTCTGGATTTTCATATGAGGAAAGACTGGATATACTTGGCTTGTACTCGCTGGAATTTAGAAGATTGAGGGGGGATCTTATAGAAAGTTTACAAAATTCTTAAGGGGTTGGACAAGCTGGATGCTGGAAGATTGTTCCTGATGTTGGGGGAGTCCAGAACAACGAGTCACAGTCTAAGGATAAGGGGGAATTCCTTTAGGACCGAGATGAGGAAAACATTCTTTACACAGAGAGTGGTGAGTCTCTGGAATTCTCTGCCACAGAAGGTAGGTGAGGCCAGTTCATTGGCTATATTTACGAGGGCGTTAGATGTGGCACTTGTGGCTAAAGGGATCAGGGGTTATGGAGTGAAGGCAGGTACGGGATACTGAGTTGGATGATCAGCCATGATCACATTGAATGGCGGTGCAGGCTCGAAGGGCCGAAAGGCCTACACCTGCACCTATTTTTCTATGTTTTTCTATGTAAATACGGCCGCACCAACAGCTCATACAACTCCAATATGACTTCCCAAATTCTATACTCAATGTTCTAACTGATGTGCCAATGTGCCAAAAACCTTTTTGACCACCCAATCTACATATGACGCCACACTCAAGGAACTATGCACCTGCATTATCCCTCTGCACTACAACACTCCCCAAAGCCCTACTGTGTAGGTTCTGCCCATGTTATTGCTGCCAACATGCAAACCTCACCTTTCTTTAAACTAGAACGGTTGGGGGGAGGAACTCAAATAGAGAAAGCTAGTAGACAGTGTGTGAGGCAGGAGGCAGAGAAGGCAAGCATTCAGACCCAACATGCAGGGAAGAAAGAAAAATAAAAAATAAACAGGGAATAAGAAGTGGTGGGTTTCTTAAATGTGTGAGCAGAGAGACAGAGAGGTGTAAAATTAGGATAGAAGCAATAGGTAGCAAGGTATTAATGACTATGATATAGTTTGGACCACGGTGACATGAGTCCAGGGTGACCAAGGCTTGGAGCTGAACATCCAGGGATATTCAATGTTCAGGATAGACAGAAAGGAAAATAAGGTGGGGCACTGTTGCTGGTTAGAGAGGAGATGAACACATAGAAAGGAAGGACATTAGCCTGGAGGATGTGGACTCAATATGGGTGGAACTGCGAAACACTAAGGGACAGAAAACGCTAGTGGGAGTTGTGCACAGGCCACCTACGAGTAGTAGTAGAGTTGGGGATGGCATCGAACAGGAAATTAGAAATGTGTGCAACAACGGTAAAAGTTATTGACCTCAATCTACATATTGATTGGGTGAATCAAATTGGCAGAGGTGCTGATGAAGAGGATTTCTTGGAATGTATGCAGGATAGCTTTCCAAACCAACATGTAGTGGAACCAATGAGGGAGCAGGCTATTCTAGACAGGGTATTGAGTAATTAGGAACGGTTAGTTAGCAGTCTTGGGCAAGAGTGAACATAATATGGTTGACTTCTTCATTAGGATGGAGAGTGACATTGTTAATTCAGAAACAAGGGTACTGAACTTTAAAGAAAGGTAACTTTGAGGGTATGAGACGTGAATTGGCCAAGATAGATTCTTAAAGGGTTGACGGTGGATGTGCAATGGAAGGCATTTAAAGACTGCATGGATGAACTACAACAATTGTTCATCCCAGTTTGACAAAAAAATAAATCAGGATAGGTAGTGCATCCGTGCATAACAAGGGAAATCAGGGATAGGATCAAAACAAAAGGTGAAGCATACAAATTAGCCAGAAAAACCAGCCTATCAAAGGACTGGGATAAATTCAGTCCAGCAGAGGAGGACAAAGGGCTTAATGGCAGGGAACATAAAAACTGACTGTAAAAGTTTTTAAAGATATATGAAGAGAAAATGATTAGTTAAAACAAATGTAGGTCCCTTGCAGTCAGAAACGGGTGAATTGATCATGGGGAACAAGGACAGGGCAGACCAATTGAATAACTAATTTGGTTCTGTCTTCACTAAGGAAGACATAAATAATCTGCCGGAAATAGCTGGCGACCGTGGGTCAAATGAGATGGAGGAACTGAGTGAAATCTAGCTTAGCCGAGAAGTGGTGTTGGGTAAATTGAATTGATTAAAGGCTGATAAATCCCCAGGCCCAGATAGGCTGCATACCAGAGTACTTAAGGAAGTAGCCCCAGAAATAGTTAATGCATTAGTGATAATTTTTCAAAACTCTTTAGAATCTGGAGCAGTCCTCAGGATTGGAGGGCAGCAAATGTAACCCCACTTTTTAAAAAGGGAGGGAGATTTGTTACTAACACCTACGAGAGAGAAGCTAGTGTCACCAAACTTCTGAATTCTCTGGGGTGGAACCCTCTCCAAGACAGACGTGAAGGTCACCGTTTGACCTGTTTTTACAAAATGTTAAATGGACAGCTGGACATAGATCACAAGACCTACACCAACCCCAAACCAATTAGGAGCAGACGAGGGCATTTGATCCAATTTGTGGTCCCAGCCTCAAAGACAGATGTGTACAGCAATTCGTTCTTTCTACGCACCATTAAAGCATGGAATAATCTCCACCAAGCCACGGTTGCCCAGCCAGATGCAACTAAATTTAAAGTGGCACTTTCTTCCCAATAACCCTCTCTGGCAAAACCCTTCCCTTCACCACCTCCAGTTTAAATTCCAGTTGGAATATTTTGGAGGACCAAGTAACCATGAACCAAGAACCAAGAGCGAGAAAACGGGGAATTACAGACCAGTTAGTCTAACATTGGTAGTGGGGAAACTGCTAGTCAGTTATTAAAGATGGGATAGCAGCACATTTGGAAAGTGGTGAAATCATTAGACAAAGTCAGCATGGTCATTCACGGTATTAGCGGTTCAATATTGAATAGAGAACTGACTGGCAGACAGCAAGCCTGAAGAAGGATCTCGACCCAAAACATCGCCTATCTCCTTCGCTCCTTAGATGCTGCTGCACCCTCTGAGTTACTCCAGCCTTTAGTGTACCCTCGATTCTCCAGCATCTGCAGTTCCTTCTTTAACAAAGAGTAGGAGTAAATGGGTCCTTTTCAGAATGGCAGGCAGTGACTAGTGGGGCACCGCAAGGCTCAGTGCTGGAACCCCAGCTACTTACAATATATAATAATGATTTGGATGACGGAATTGAATGAAACATCTCCAAATTTGCGGATGACACAAAGCTGGGGGGCAGTGGTAGCTGTGAGGAGGATGCTAGGAGGCTGCAGGTGACTTGGATAGGCTGGGAGAGTGGGCAAATGCATGGCAGATGCAGTATAATGTGGATAAATGTGCGGTTTTCCGCTTTGATGGCAAAGACAGGAAAGTAGACTATTATCTGAATGGTGGCCGATTAGGAAAAGGGAGATGCAACGAGACCTGGGTGTCATGGTACACCAGTCATTGAAAGTAGGCAGGGGTTACACAAAAAGCTGGAGAAACTCAGCGGGTGCAGCAGCATCTAAGGAGCGAAGGAGATAGGCGACGTTTCGGGTCGAGACCCTTCTTCAGACTGGTCAGGGATCAGGGAAACGAGAGATATAAACAGTGATGTGGAGAGATAAAGAACAATGAATGAAAGATATGCAAAAATGTATTGGTGATAAAGAAAACAGGCCATTGTAAGCTGTTTGTGGTGTGAAAATGAGAAGCTAGTGCGACTGGGGGGGGGGGGGGGGGGGGGGAGATGGAGAAGGAATGTCAGGGCCCGAGGGCTGAGGGAGAGGTGGGGAGGAGGCAGTCTGGGTTAACAGAATTGAGAAAATTCAATGTTTAAGCCCAGAGGATGCAGACCCCACAAGCGGAATATGAGGTGCTGTTCCTCCAACTTGCGGTGTTGCTCACTCTGGCCGTGGACCGACCCAGGACCGACCCAGACTGCCTCCTCCCCACCTCTCCCTCAGCCCTCGGGCCCTGACATTCCTTCTCCATCTCCCCCCCCCCCCCCCCCCAGTCGCACTAGCTTCTCATTTTGATACCACAAACAGCTTACAATGGCCTGTTTTCTTTATCACCAATACATTTTTGCATATCTTTCATTCATTGTTCTTTATCTCTCCACATCACTGTTTATATCTCTCATTTCCCTGATCCCTGACCAGTCTGAAGAAGGGTCTCGACCCGAAACGTCGCCTATCTCCTTCGCTCCTTAGATGCTGCTGCACCCGCTGAGTTTCTCCAGCTTTTTGTGTAACCCTCGATTCTCCAGCATCTGCAGTTCCTTCTTTAAAATATTGAAAGTAGTCATGCAGGTGCAGCAGGCAGTGAAGAAAGCAAATGGTATGTTAGCATTCATAGCAAAAGGATTTGAGTATAGGAGCAGGGAGGTTATATTTCACTTGTACAGGGTCTTGGTGAGACCACACCTGGAGTATTGTGTACATTTTTGGTATCCAAATCTGAGGAAGTACATTATTGCCATAGAGGGAGTGCAGAGAAGGTTCACCAGACTGATTCCTGGGATGTCAGAACTGTCTTATGAACAAAGACTGCATAGACTCGGTTTACACTCTCTAGAATTTAGGAGATTGAGAGGGGATCTTATAGAAACTTACAAAATTCTTAAGGGGCTGGACAGGCTAGATGCAGGAAGATTGTTCCCGATGTTGGGGAAGTCCAGAACAAGGGGTCACAGTTTAAGGATAAGGGGGAAATCCTTTAGGACCGAGATGAAGAAAACATTTTTCACACAGAGAATGGTGAATCTCTGGAATTCTCTGCCACAGAAGGTAGTTGAGGCCACTTAGTTGGCTATATTTAAGAGGGAGTTGGATGTAGCCCTTGTGGCTAAAGGGATCAGGTGGGATGGAGAGAAGGCATGTACAGGATACTGAGTTGGATGATCAGCCATGACCATATTGAATGGCGGTGCAGGCTCGAAGGGTCGAATGGCCTACTCCTGCACCTATTTTCTGTGTTTCTATATTTCTTTGTTTCTCTGTATTAAGTTCTATCAGCCATCCCTCAGCTCACCTGCAATTTTTGACAACCATCTTCACAATCTATATTATGGCCCACTCTTGTGTTATTTGCAAGTATGTACATTCGATTTGATTTGATTTGATTTGATTTTGATTTGATTTTATTATTTGTCATTCGACCCTCAGAGAGGCTAGAACGAAACTCCGTTTCTACATGCCATACATAAATCATTAAAAAAAAAATACACAGACAATTCAATTCACACAAACATCCATCACAGTGAATCTCATCCTCACTGTGATGGAAGGCAAAGTCTTCTCTCTCCCCCGCACCATCTCACTCCCGAGGTCGAAGCTGCAGGCGGGCGGTGTTAAGTCCCACGGCCATTGAGGTAGCGCCGGGCGATGTACGGCCCCACTCCAGGCCCAAAGGTCACAGTTGGAGCCCCCGGCGGGCGCTGGAATGTCCCGCGGCCATGAAAGCCGCGCCGGGCGATGTACGGCCCCGCTCCAGGTCGCTCCAACCCCGCGACACGGGCTGGAGAAGTTGTGTTGCGGGAGCTCCGGAGAGCGGTCTCCCACCCGGACCCGCGAGCTCCCGATAGTCCACCGGTCTGCAGCTGGAGCTGGAGCTCCAGAGTCGGGCCGCAGCGGCGAGCCACCACCGCCCCCCACGCTCGAGGCCAGCCAGCCCCATGACGGTGAGTCCGCAGCTCCGTGACTGGAGCCCCCAGGTCGTCCCGGTCGGAGGCCGCTCCACGGTGCTGGGCCCCAACAACAACGGAGACCCGACAGGGAAAAAGTCGGGTCTCCCGTGCAGGGAAGAGATTTAAAGTTTCCCCCTCTTCCCCCCCCCCCCCCCCCCCACATATACACAGTTACAAACAATACAAAAAAAAAACACGAACAACTACATTTAACTAGACAAAAAATAAAAAAAAGACAGACAGGCTGTAGGGGCCGCTGCAACGTGAGTCGCGCCCGCCCACTTCTCATCCGTATCATTGATATAGATGTCAAACAGGAATATGCCCAGCACCAAACCCCGGGCACATCATTAGTCAGAGGTTTCCAGTCTGCAAAGCAACCTTTCACCATCACCCTCTGCTTCCTTCCATGAAGCTAATGTTATATCCACTCAAGTTATGTCCTTGAATCACATGAGATCTAACATTCCAGAGCAGTCGACCATGCGGAACGTTGTTGAATACCTTAGTAAAATCCATGTATACTATGTGTCCGGCTCTGTCTTCAGCGACCCTTATGGTCACATCCTCAAAAAACGATCAGATTCGTGAAAACCCGTATCAACGCTAGTCGCTCACTCCCTCCATCTCCCTCCCTTAGTCGGATGCGTTCCGCAGGACGAGCGCTTCGCTCTCATCTTCACCATGGGCGATTTTGTCCTGAACTTCGGGACCGTGGCCAGCGGCTTCCTGCTCGACTCTTACGGCATCATGGTGACCCGTTTCCTAGGCATGTAAGTCCATCGAGCGTGGCGGGACGGGTAATGCTTGCGTGGCGGGCAGAGGCAGCGGGGGATGAGCGGGGCTATCTCTACAGCAGACGTACTCAGTGAATTGCCGTGTCTGTGTGCTGTCCATGCAAATCATACTATACACCCAGGCACAGAGTGTTCAACAGGCGACAAGAAACAGTGAGTCAAGAGAGTCCAAGCTATTTAAGCGCCTTATCCACAGGTAACGGAATAAACCTCCTCAGGACGCGAGGGCGTGTCTGCAGAATGGGGTTGGGCTTCCAAGGCCCTAATTCCTTCCATGGCAGGAGGTTGAGGGATGGCCTTATAAATGTGTACAGAATCATGATTAGAATGTTAAGGTAAACGCAGTCTGTATTTGCAGGTTTAGGATTAGGTTTAGAATTAGGTTTATGGTTGTCACCTAGTTTATGGAACAACCGTTCAGGAGCCTGATAACGGAGGTGAAGCTGCTCCTGGTTCTGCTGGTGCGCGTTTATCAGCTTCTGTACCTTCTACAAGACAGAGGTGGAGAGGGTAATAAGTGATCGGGTTAGGAGAGGACTTTGCTGCTGTCTCAGTCTGCTCTGTGTCATTGGCTGGGCTACAGTGTTTCACAATTATGAACTAGTAGGCATAGCTTCAGGTGAGAGGGGAAAGACGGGAAAATTAGGGCAGCTTTTACCACACAGAGGGTGGCGAGCATATGGAATGAGATGCCAGAGGAAGTGGTTGAGGCAGATACAATTATAGCATTTAAAAGACAATTGGCCTGTGGATATAAACGGTTTAGAGGGATGTGGACAATTGGGACTACCTTAAACGGGGATGTGGGTTGGCAGATTGGCCAGCTTCCGTGCTGTGCGATCCTGTGACCCAAAATGGACCACATGTGGGTAATTGGGTCACATGGTCATGATGGTCAGAATGGGCCGAAGGGCCGTTTCCGTGCTTCTCGACGAGTACATAATATAAGGTTACAATTACATGGACATCACAGATTAAAAAAACGCGAGATCGGTTGTGAATCTGGGAATCCATCGCGAGCATATGGGATGGTGGAGTGTTAGAAAAATCAACGTATTAATATCATTGACAACTTGAACAGGTGCATTCACATTGACGTCCGGAGACAGCCCACCAACACTTCTATTTGATAACGAGGTTTCAGTTAAAGATGTTCAACATGTCGCCAATGGCTATTACCAACTCGAGCAGATACACCGCAAAAAGCATGCAATGGGCGATACTCACAGATTAGCTTGCGAGCAATTTCCCCTCAAATACGAAAATAACGCAGAGAATTGTGGATGTAGCTCAGTCCATTGCACAGAGCAGACTTATTTTTTGTCACGTGTACCATATTAATTATTTGATTCAGGTGAGTTCCCTAGACAGTATAAAGTGTAGATGGCAACAACAGTGAGAATTCTGGTCTGTTTCATGGATGGGGCAACATCTTCAAATCTACACCAATACCAATAAATGGGACCATGCTCAACATGGCCACCGTGGGTCGAGCAGCCTGTCAGGACTTCATATGAAGAAAGGCTGGATAGACTCGGCTTGTACTCGCTAGAATTTAGAGGGGTTGGACAGGCTAAATGCAGGAAGATTGTTCCCGATGTTGGGGAAGTCCAGAACAATGGGTCACAGTTTAAGGGTAAGGGGGAAATCTTTTAGGACCGAGATGAGAAAAACATTTTTCACACAGAAAGTGGTGAATCTGTGGAATTCTCTGCCACAGTGGGTAGTTGAGGCCAGTTCGTTGGCTATATTTAAGAGGGAGTTAAATGTCGCCCTTGTGGTTAAGGGGATGGGGGGGGGGGGGGGGGGGGGGTGGTATGGAGATACTGAGTTGAATGATCAACCATGATCATATTGAATGGCGGTGCAGGCTCGAAGGGCCGAATGGCCTTCTCCTGCACCTAATTTCTATGTTTCCTGTCCTGTACTGTGCCATGTTCCGTTTTTGAAAGGCAAATTGGTTATCAGTCTGTTCCGAATGTCCCGGCCATGGGAATGGGAATGTGAAAGTCTAGATCTTTTGCAAAGAATGCAATGGTGATGAATGGGATCGGAGGAGGGAAGATTGGGGTTGTTTTTAACGCCAGGTATTGCATCTCCGCAGATTCCTGTATACGACAGGCACGCTCATGATCGCTTTCTCCGCCGCAGGTAAGTTAATCTCTCAGTGGGCTGCTTGTGTGTGTATGTGTTTGTGCATATCTGTGTGTATATGTATGTATGCTTGTGTGTGTGTGTCTGTCTGTGTTTGCGCATATATGTGTGTATGCTTGTGTGTGTGTATATGTATGCGTGTATGTTTGTGTGTGTGTCTGTATGTATGCGTGTTTGTGTGTGTGTATGTATGCGTGTATGTGTGTGTGCATGTATGCGTGTATTTGTGTGTGTGTGTGTGTATGTTTGTGTGTGTCTGTATGCGTGCGTGTGCGTGCGTGTGTGTGTCTGTGTGTGCGCATATCTGTGTGTATATGTATTTATTCTTTGGAGCGCAGAATGTTAAGGGGGGACTTAATTGAGGTCTTTAAAATGATGAAAGGGATAGACAGAGTTGACATGGATAAGCTTTTCCCATTGAGGGTAGGGAAGATTCAAACAAGAGGGCATGACATGAGAATTAAGGGACAGAGGTTTAGGGGTAACATGAGGGGGAACTTCTTTACTCAGAGAGTGGTGGCTGTGTGGAATGACCTTCCTGCAGAAGTGGTGGAGGCAGGATCGATTTTAACATTTAAAAGTAAAGTGGATAGGTTTATGGACACGAAGGGAATGGAGGGGTATGGTCTAAGTGCAGGTAGATGGGACTAGGGGAAAATAAATGGTTGGTACGGACTGGAAGAGCCGAGAAGGCCTGTTTCCGTGCTGTAATTGTTATATGGTTATATAGACAGCACCCATATTTAGGATCAATTCCGGGTCTTTGGCACTTTTCGGCAGCAACTTCATGGCCAATGTACTGTCCCATAGTTTTGAACTGAATTAAAATATGTAGTAGCTGTAAAGGGGGATATAGCATCACTTGGAGATTTAAGACTGAAAATGGATATTTTCATTTTTTAGTAACCAAAGTGTAAATAAGCAATTCACAAACTCTTAAAGTGTGCAACATCTTTTAATGATAGCACAGGGTATTATATACATCCTCAAGCACTGGCTACATTCTTCTACTGAACTGTACCCAGGAAGGGGAAGGCGTTATGATTGATGTTTAGGCGGGGTTAAACTAATCCGGCCCGAGCGCGTACGGATGTCTTCCCCCTTCCCCCAGTGGAGCAGAAAAAACAGGAGGACACGAGGCAGCAGGGGAACCAGGGAAGGGCGGTGGGGTTGTAGAAACAGGAGAGTGAGAACCGCGACCGGCAACAGGTGACCCGCGCAGAGGGGAACCGGGCGCTCGATATGGGGATCGAGGCATGCAGGGAACACTGGCTGGGACAGCAGCTGGCTGCTGGTATGAGAGTGGTGGGGCATAGGGTCCCGGGGGCTGCGGCTTTGGCTCATTAACCTCCAGCAGGTGTTGTCGGCTTCTACGGTAGATGGTTCCCTCATAGTCGACCAGATACGAACGAGGTGAGTCGGCCACCCCAACCACGGTAGCCAGACTGGAGTGACCACCGGCGGTCTGCAACCGAACAACCTGTCCAGGCAACAGAGGATCGAGTGGTCTGCACGACCGATCGTGGGAACGCCGCTGGCTGTCATGTTTCTCCTGAATGCGCCTCTGCACGGAGACGGGCTCCAGCACCCGAGGTTGCAGCTGGCGCTGGGCAATCAGGATGGTAGACCTGGTTGTTCTGGACATCAGACGCTGAGCGGGGGACCCCATGGCCTGATCCCTGGAAACATTCCTGAGGTTCAGGAGATCCAAATACAAATCAGAGTTGGACAGTCTCGCCTGTTCCATCAGAAGCTTGGCTCTGCGGATGGCCCATTCAGCAAGGCCGTTGCACTGTGGGTACTCCGGGCTGCTGGTGAAATGCACGAAATTCCATTTGTCGGCAAAACTCTTGAACTCTCGGCTGGTAAACTGCCTGCCATTGTCAGTCTGCAGCCTGACAGGAGACCCAAACGTGGAGAAGTGTTTCCGCAGCTTCCGGATCACCATCTCTGACGTGAGGGATGTCAGCAAATCCACTTCAAACCAGGCTGAGTACGAGTCGACCAGGACAAGGTAGTGGTTACCACGCCACTCGAAGATGTCGGCAGCCAACGAGGACCAGGCCAAGGCAGGGGCGGGCTGTTGCAGCAGGGGCTGTCGCTGCTGGTGTGGAGCAAGACTGTTGCACATGGAGCAGGCAGAAACTCTGTCTCAGATATATTTGGCCATTCCAGGCCAGTAGAACTGGCACTGAGCATGGGCGAGTGTTGCGTCGACCCCAGGGTGTTCGCTATGGGCTGCACAATAGTAAAAATCGAACAGGGAGGACGGGACTACCACTTTATGTCCCTTAACGATAACGCCATTCTGGAGCACCAGTTCGTCACGGACCAGGAAGAAAGGCTGTGTTTCAGACGGCACAGCGGAGCGCTTTGTTGGCCACCCTGATTTAATCACAGAGGCAAGCCGCTGCAAAACTGGATCGGCAGCGGTGTGCTCGGCCAAAAGCTGCAGCTGCTTGGTGGGAATAAAATTAACGCCCAGTACGAGCAAGTCCTCTGTTTCGTAGGGGTGGCGAGCACAGGAGCCACGCGATAAGGTGTCCACAATGTGCATCTCAGTGCCTTTCTTGTAGATGACGTCGAAATCAAAGCACTGGAGCTGCAGCATCATACGCTGCAGCCTGGCAGCGGCAGCGTGAATCAGCTTGTTCAGAACAGTCACCAGTGGCTGGTGGTCGGTTTCGACCGTAAATCTGCTGCCAAACAGGAAGTCTCTGAACTTGGAGCAGGCAAACACCACCGTGAGCAGCTCCTTCTCGATCTGAGCGTACCGCTGCTCGGTGTCATGGTGCAGGAGGCATAGGAGACAGGATGTAACGATCCATCGACAGACTGAAGGCAAGCCGCACCCAGACCGAACTTGGAAGTGTCACAGGTGACGGTGATGGGTCGACTCGCATCAAAGAACCGCAACGTCGGAGTGTTAATCAGTTTCGACTTGAGGCAGTCAAAGGCCCGCTGGTGCTGTGGGAGCCAGACCCAGGCGATATCCTTTTTTGTCAGCTGCCGCAGGGGAGCACTCAGCTCACTGAGGTTTGGTACAAACTTCCCAAGGTAGTTCACCATGCCCAAGAATCGTTGTAGACCTGGCACGTCGGTGGGGGCTGCCATCACGGAGATGGCAGCTGCCTTCAAAGGGTCGGGTTTTAGTCCGTTGGAGGTGAAAACGTGTCCAACATACGTGACTTCTGAGACACGAAACCGGCACTTCTTTGGATTCAGCTTCAGGTTGGCCTGTCGCGCCCGATCCGGGATGCGGCGGAGGTTCAGGTCGTGCTCGGCAATGTCCTTCCCATAAACTAGGATATCATCCACGATGATGGCACATGGCAAGTCCGAGAATATCTGCTCCATCGTTCGCTGGAACACCTCGCTAGCGGAATTGATGCCGAATGGCATTCGCAGGATCTTGAATCTGCCAAACGGTGTGGCGAAGGTCGTCAGGTCAGAAGATGCTTTGTCCAATGGGATCTGCCAAAATGAGTTCTTAGCATCTAGGACCGAAAAGATGGTGGCTTGCCCGACCTGAGCCGCCACGTCCTCAACAGACCGCATGGGGTAGTGTGGTCGCCTGATGGCAAGGTTTAAGTCCTTAGGGTTGATACACACACATATTTCGTTCTTGTCTTTCTTTATCGTGGCAACCATGGTGGAGATCCAATCGGTGGGCTCACTAACCACTTCTAGCACCCCCTTTTCGACCATGTTGTTAAGCATCGCCTCGACCCTGTCTTGCATGGCGTGAGACACCATGTGAGGTGCGCGGACCACCGGTTGTACATTTGGGTCAATGGAAATATGGTATGTCAGTGGTAACTTTCCCAGGTCATCGTTGAACAGGTCCTGGTATTCTGCAACCGGGTTAAACGACAGTTGCACTTTGTGGACCGTGCGTTTGAAGGACACCAGGCCAAGATCTTGGCACGCACGGTTGCCCAGCAGGGTAACACAGTCAGAGTTCAAAACATAGAAAATCAGGTTTCTTGTGGCCTTTTGCAGCACGCAAGTTAAAGTGGCCCTCCCCACAGGCCTGAGAATTTCTCCACCATAGGCATGCAGAGTAGCATTGTCAGCGACTGGGGCCTTATTATTCCTTATCTTGTTGAAAATAATTATTGACAAAACGTTGACCTTCGCACCAGTGTCTAACTTTGCAAGGAAGGTCACATTATTGACAGTCACAGATACGGAGGGATCAGAAATTGGCCAGGTGCCTGGTGGAGGGTAAACACATTCGATCCTCGGGAGAATTAATTGGATCTGCAACATAGAATTCAGCTATGTCGGGCTGTGAGTCATAACAGCTGTCAGATTGTCTCAGCATGTTTAGACTGGGTCTAGAAATCTGTACCTGTCTCCCACGGGAACGGAAGGAACGACAGGCGGCAGAGAAGTGATTCCGTTTTTTACAAAAGTTACAGGCCTTGCCATAGGCGGGGCACGTCGACAGGCTGTGGTGCAGGTAGTTACAGTTAGGGCACCTTTTTGGGGGCACTTCACCAGGACCTGGGTTGGCACGCGGCAGAAAAGCATTGATTTCCATCCGAGGCTGTGGTCTCCTAAACCCAGCCAGGTTGACAGATTTATTGCCCGAGTTTCTGGTCTCCACTTGGAGGCATGGGTTCGTATCCCACTTCTGACACCATGTAAATAAGCAATCCGCAAACTCTTAAAGCATGCAACATCTTTTAATGATAGCACAGGGTATTACATACATCCTCAAGCACTGGCTACATTCTTCTACTGAACTGTACCCAGGAAGGGGAAGGCGTTATGATTGATGTTAACTAGGCAGGGTTAATGGTACTGAGGTAACTATGTTATTGGTTGCATATAAAAAACATCTATAGATTCAAAGCTTATCCCATTCACGTATGACTCAAAATATCATAATATTGTTATTTCGGATCATGCCCCATTAACATTCAAGATTAATTTAAAGGGTATAACTAATAGATATTCGTAATGGAGACTCAATCCTTAAATATTAAGTGATAAGGCGTGTTATGATTATCTGGTTAAACAGATTGAACTATTCTTTGAGACTAATGATAAACCTGGAATTTCTTCGTCTCTTCTATGGGACACATTTAAAGCTTTTATACGTGGTGCTATAATATCTGCTCAGGCACACCTTAATAAGGAAAATCGAAAGATTCAACAGAATTTGGAAAATGAAATAAAGCAATTAGACATTGAAAATGCTACATCACCATCTAGCGTGATATATAACAAAATCGCAACATTAAAATATAAGTTAAATGAGATACAATCAAAGTATGTTATTAACCTTTTTCAACAGACTAAACAAGTACATTTTGAATTCGGGGATAAACCACATAAACTGTTATCTCATCAGAAAATCAGATGAAGAAAAAATGATATATAAAGTTAGATCTGAACAAGGAGAAATACTAACTTTACCAAAAGATATTAATGATAGATTCCAGCAATACTATCAAAAACTTTATACATCCAAACTGACGGGTCAATCTGATGGAATGGAAGCATTCCTACATGAATGTCATGTTAATGGATTAGATCAGGTAGGTAGAGACTTGTTAGATGCTGAAATATCAACAAAAGATATTGAGGAATCAATCAGATCATTGAAAAATGGTAAAGCTGCTGGCCCCGACGGTTTAGGTGTTGAATTTTAAAAGAAGTTTCATGATTTGATTTCCCCACATCTACAAACAATATATAAAGATGTCTATGAGCAAGAACAGCTACCAGAAACACTAAATGAATCTACAATTACACTCATTCCTAAAGTGGATAAAGATCTAGAAGATCCAGGATCATATAGAGCAATAGCTCTACTAAATACAGATCAAAAAATGTTAACTAAAATGTTATCTCAAAGGTTAAGTTTAGTAATCAATAAATTAATACATCATGATCGAACAGGCTTTATCCCCAAACGCTATTCCACTTATAATTTGCGACGTCTATTCAATATCATATATTCAAAAAGAATTAATGATATTGAATTAGTTGTTATATCCCTGGACGCAGAAAAAGCATTTAACCAGGTTGAATGGCCTTACCTATTTAGGATAATGCAGAAATTTCAACTGGGAGAAGGATTCTCTAAATGGATTAGAATTTTATATTTTACTTCAGAGTCACGTGAGTGACTATGTGAAGAAGCCCTGCCTGACGCTGGATTGGCATTACGTCGTCGCTGTCAGCAGAGGAAAGAGCTGCAGAGTGCAGCTCCACACAGCAGTAAGGAAACACAGGTAAGTGAAATTTTCGTTTCTAGGGCAGTTGCAGAACTCCGTAGCCTGGTGGGTAAACCAGGAGGAGTTAGAAAGAAAATGGAGGAAGCTAAGAAACAGCGGGTAAAACGTGCATCCCAGGGAGGAGAAGAGTCGGGACAGGAGATTATCGCGGGGCTGGTTCCGATACCGGTGGCCATTGAAATACCCGTTAGTGAGGCTTTGATTGCTCCACAAACAGAAACTTTGGAGGAAAACCCAGTGCCCAAAAAATGTAAAAGAAAAGCTAAAAGGCCTGAGGTTTCTGAGGATTCTGATTCAGAAGGTCCAGAAAGAAAAGCCTTATGGCTCAGAATGGATCAAATGGAGAAAATGCTCCAAACTATAATCAACCAAGGGTCTAAGAACCCAGAATATGCCCAGGCAGCCCCTGATGGGGTTCCATATCATGAATATGGTGCCAGTTTGAATTGGGAATTTGAAACTCCACGGCCTGGGATTGGGCTGGAGGACGTCTCCTTTGAACAAGTTTCAGGAGTACCAGGGCTGTATGAGACAGACCCTGAAAGTGGTGATTGCGGTCCGGAGTACACACCACAATACAAATATATTGATCCAGGTGTGCCTGATGTGGCACAAAGTTTTGCTATACCTGGAGGAGGCGGTGAGGCCATGGAAGAAAACCTGGCGGCCAATATTAATTATATGGTCTCTCACCCGCTTCAAGAAGCTGTTATGGTTGAGACAGCAGAATTGTATAAAACACCTATTAATTGTGCCACATTGAAGGTACCTACGGTGAATCCGGCTGTTTGGGCGCCAATGTCATCGATGATGCGGGCGCAGGAGATTCGATTTCAAAGAATCCTCAAGCTGATTTCAGCTGGCATTACTGCCTTTGGAAGACAAGTGGAAGGTTGCGTAATGACCAAAGTTCGGAAGCATATGTTGGCTTTATTCTGCAACTCATTTTTTGAGATAAATTGTATGAGGAAGATTGCCATTCGGCCTCTGGTACATCCAAGATTTGCAGGGTTGTGCAAGCCAAGCAATGTTCAAACTCCTGGTTATTTGTTCGGAGAAAATTTGTCTAAACAAATTAAAGAAATGGATGAAGAGGCAAAAACTATTGGCCTTATGAAACCCTTCAGTTTTGGCCAGAGAAGGGCTGGCCATATGAAAAGGGGATTTGATTTTGGAGCTGGAACAAGCTGAGGCAGGAGTATGATAAGAAAGAATTACCAGCCAGCACAGCCGAATGTACACCCATTTATTGGGAAAAGGAGATCATTTCGTCCAGTTGGAGAGGTACAAAAACTTTATCCTATTAAAGAAGAATGTTTGGATGAACCTCAGATTGGTGGTAGACTCCGAATGTTTTATAATGAATGGGACAGTATAACAGCTGATTGTGTTGTATTAGATACTGTGTTAGGATCTACCATTGATTTTGTAGAAGGTATGGATCCATTGGCACAGAATAAGCCTAATCATTCTTTGATGTTTTCAGTTCTTGAAAAAATTCAAATTGACAAAGAGGTTAAGAATTTGTGTGAGAAAGGAGTTATTGAGAAAACAGGAGAGGATCCACAACAATTTGTATCAAATATTTTCCCCAGACCAAAAAAAGATGGGGGTTGTAGAATCATTTTAGATCTCACACAATTGAATACATTTGTCCAGTATAAACATTTTAAAATGGACCCATTCAACACTGCAATACAGCTGGTATCAACAGGTTGTTATATGGCTACAATAGATTTGAAGGATGCATATTATTCGATCCCAATTCATCATAGTTTTCGCAGGTATTTAAAGTTTAAATGGATGGGACAGCTGTGGCAATACAAAGCATTACCTAATGGATTAAGTTCAGCACCTAGATTGTTCACTAAATTGTTGAAGCCAGCACTTGCACTGCTAAGGGCACAAAAACACATCGTTATGGCTTATCTAGATGACATTTTAATTGTCAATGCTAATCAGGAGTCAGCTGAAAAATCAGTCTCAGCAACTACAAGCTTGTTTGAAAAGTTGGGATTCCTGATCCATCCAACAAAATCTAAGTTACAACCACCCCAAACCATTGAATATCTGGGGTTTGTGATTAATTAAGTTACCATGTTGGTAACTTTACCAATGGATAAAGTGATAGATTTGACAAATGTGTGTCAGAACCTGATTAACAAACCTTATCCCTCCATCCGAGAAGTTGCTAAAGTTATTGGGAAGTTGGTAGCAGTATTTCCAGCAGTAGAATTTGGTCCACTACATTACCAAAATCTTAAAAGGGCAAATACTCAAGCGCTTATTCAGCGAGCAGGCCATTTTGATAGGCCAATGCAATTGCCAAAGGACGCCTTATCAGAATTGCATTGGTGGGTTGAGGATGTTCCACAAGCTGCTAAGAACATTTTAGTTCAGCAGCCAGTAGTGTTTCTGCAAACTGACGCAAGTTCTCTCGGATGGGGGGCTACAGATAACGAGACCAGCTGTGGGGGCAGATGGGCTGTCCAAGAGGATTTATTGCTCCAAACATATGGTATTAATTATTTGGAGCTACTGGGAGCATTTTATGGATTAAAAGCTTATTGTTCTACATTAAAAGATTTGCATGTCCAAATACAAATAGACAATACCACAGCTGTGGCATATATCAATCACATGGGTGGTGTCAGATCAATATCATGTGATCATCTGGTAAACCAGATGTGGCAATGGTGTATGGCAAAAAATATTTGGCTTTCAGCTATTTATCTCCCAGGGAGAGACAATGTTGTGGCAGACAAAAGATCACGAATATTTAAAGACAATACAGAATGGATGTTAAATCCACAAATTTTCAAAAATATTGTCAGTCGGTATGGAGTACTGGACATTGATCTGTTTGCATCTAGATTGAATCACCAATTGCCCAAATACGTGTCTTGGGAACACGATCCAGGGGCAGTAGCAGTGGATGCTTTCTCGCTACACTGGGGGAATACGTTCTTTTATGCTTTTCCCCCATTCTGTCTGATTGGGCAATGTCTCAAGAAAATAGCGCAAGACGCTGCTAAAGGCATTTTGGTGGTGCCAATTTGGCCTACGCAGTCATGGTTCCCATTGATGCTTAAAATGATTGTTGAACCATGTATGACAATTCCCAGTTGCGACAATCTGTTGACACAATCAGTAACAAAAGAAATTCATCCATTGCATGATCATATGAATCTCAGGTTCTGACCAGACCATTGCAAGAGTTTGAACTGTCGGACAGGACCATGGATGTTATAGATGCAGCTTGGAGGAATAGCACTAAAAAACAATATATGTCGCATATAAGGAAATGGGAAGCTTTTTGTACACAGTCAAAGATATCTTATCATACTGCAAACATTTCAAATGCATTGGAGTTCCTTGCTGGGTTGCACCTTGATGAGCATTTGAGTTACAGTGCCATTAATTGTGCTCATAATGCATTGTCATCCTACTTAGGACAAATTTCTGATCGTGATTCAGTTGGGTCTCACCCATTAGTATCCCGATTCATGAAAGGAATTTTTAATAAAAATCCTCCCAAGCCCAGATATACAGAATTTTGGGATGTTAGCATTGTTCTCACTTTGCTTAAGCAATGGACTCCAATTACTTCAATGTCTTTGCAGAAATTAACATTCAAGGTGGTTATGTTAATGGCGTGGTATGAGCTCAAAGAGTACAAACTTTGCAATTGTTATGGTTGGATTGCATGTATGTGACTACAGATAACATTGTGTTTTAAGTTTATGACCTGATCAAACAAAGCAGACCAGGGAGAACTGGAGTTAAGGTAATGTTTAAAGCATAATCCTATTGATGAAACATTGTGTGTAGTTAAGCATTTAACTCAATACATTGAGGTAACCAAAAATCTCAGAGGTTCTGAGAAAGCGTTATTGATAACGCACAAAAAGCCACATACAAAAGTTTCAGTTCAAACCATTTCTAGATGGTTAAAACAGGCTTTGGGTCTAGCAGGAATAGACACTGATGTGTTTAAATCTCACTCCACTAGGGCGGCAGCTACGTCCACGGCGAAGGTACAGGACGTACCACTCGATCGAATTTTAGAGACCGCAGGGTGGTGTAGAGAAGAAACATTTTCAAAGTTCTACAATAAACCTGTTGGTCACGGTGCCAGGATTTGGACACGCAATACTGTGTTCTCTTTAAATGCTTGCTTTGTTTTATATTATCGATTTATATTATCGATTTATGTTACCATTGACATCATTTATCATTTTTCTTTTGTAATTTTCCCCTATGATAGAGGGGTTATTATTTTTAAAAAATTGTTCTTTTTTATGATTAAAAGACTTATTACATAAATTGTAACAATGTCTTAAAATACTATTTACTCACTACTGTTTTGACTAAACAGAGAGTGGTATGGAATGAATCTACGACATAAAAAACACAGAGCTTTAAAATCTTCACGTAGTCACTCACGTGACTCCAAAGTAAAATAGTAAGATTAAACGAGAACTTACCTGTTCGAAGTTTGATCTTTATTTTATGAGGAGTTACGATGAGGGATTACGTGCCCTCCACTCCCAACCCTCATAATATAAATGATCATCTGGCAGTTCTAGTCTATCTTGAGCCTTACTATTTTACTCCGGCTATTGGTTCTGTGTTTTTCATGCCGCTGCTTTGAAGTATGCTGATCCAGCGTCAGGCGGGGCTTCTTCACGTAATCCTTCATCATAACTCCTCATAAAATAAAGATCAAACTTCGAACAGGTAAGTTCTCATTTAATCTTACTATTCTGGCCCAACAGCAAGAATCCTAACAAATCAAATGTTATCAGCAAAATTTAATCTCTCTAGGGGTTGTAGACAAGGTTGTCCGTTATCACCTTTATTATTCGCACTTGCAATAGAATTATTAGCCGAAAGTTTATGGATATAATACCAATACCACAATTAATAAAATATCTTTATATGCAGATGACGTCTTAATATACATAACAAAACCAGAGATTAGTATCCCTAAGTTACTTAATGTTATAACCGAATTTAGTATGTTCTCAGGATATAGAATTAATTGGAATAAAAGTGAAATTATGCCTGTAACAGGAATAAAATTGAATAAATTACAAACATTTCCATTTAAAATAGTTAATGACCAAATTAAATATCTTGGAATTAATGTATCCAAATCTTCTAATTCTCTATTTAAATCAAATTTCCCCCAATTACTAAATAAACTAAAAAATAATATCTTGTATTGGAAAACATTACCAATATCAATGATTGGCAGAATAAATGCCATTAAAATGATTTTTTTACCACAACTACTATATTTATTTCAAGCTATCTCGCTATATTTTCCTAAAACTTTTTTTTTTTTAATTGATTTTATTGTCAATAGCTTTATTTGGGATTATAAAAATCACAGAATAAGTAAAAGACATTTATGTAAATCTAAGATAAATGGTGGATTAGCACTACCTAATTTTTTTATATTATTTTTGGGCGGTTCAGATTAAGAATATGTATTTTTGGTTGGTAAACATGGAACAGGACCCAGCTTGGTTAAGAATGGAAAAGGAAGATTGCTAACCCTTTGATATAAGTACAATACTCCTTGCCCCAATAAATTAAAATCCTATAATTTTAAGCAATATATGTATTTGGAAACAAATAGTTAAGACTTTACATTTAGAAAATATGTTGCTTTGCTTACCAATTATGAACAATCTTCTGTTTAAGCCCTCTTTATTGGATGGGGGGTTTAGACATTGGAAACATTTAGGAATTATAAGAATAGAACACCTTTACAGGAATGGGAAATTTCTCTCATTTCAAGAGTTGAAAGATATTTATGGATTGCACGCAAAGAACTTACTTAGATATTTACAAATCAGAGATTATGTTAAATCAAATACGCCAGATTATAGAAATAGAGAACCAGGTTTACTAGATAAAGTGCTTAATAAGCATCCAAACACAGAGAAATTAATAGCATATATATAAAATATCCTTTTGGATAGGGAAATACCAACAACAGAATCATTTCAACAAATATGGGAAAATGAAACTGTTTTACCGATAATAAAAGACTTTTGGGAAAAAAGTTTACAATGTATACATCGCTGTTCGTTAAATGCCAGATATACTTTGATACAATTCAAAGTATTACATTACATTACATTATACTTTTTGAACAAATATGGTCTCCATTCACTGATTATATGAAGGGGTAGCTGGGCTCAGCATTGTAACTCAACAAGCACCTGGTGGTAAGATCAGATGAAAAGGTTTAATCCGAGATTTGTATACTCGTCTCTATATATATATTATTAGAAATTGTTCCATTCACTGTTAAGATGTATACTTTTTTTAATTTTTAAGTATAATAATTGTTGGTCAGTAATATGGGGTTTTTTTTGTTTTTGTTTTTTTAAATTTTGTTTTTTCTTCTCACATATAATCAAAATTATAATCACACTTTTAAAATGAAACATCTATTCTTTGTTTACTCTTTTTTCTTTTCACTATTAAAAAAATTGAGGCTTATATATATTGCTTTGTAATACTCATATAACTTTGGAAATATGTAATATGTATATCTGAAAAAAATTGTTATATTATTTGTAATACGTATGGCCTCTAATAAAAATATATTAAAAAAGAACAAAAAACATCTACACAAAGTTATCAAGGAATAATTGTTTGTGTGTTGGGGGGAAAATAAAATATAGTGGCACAGCTGGTGGACTTGCTGCCTCACACGCCAGAGATCTGTGTTCAATCCTGTTCTCGGACACTGTGTTGAATTTGCACATTCTCCCTGCAAGCGTGTGGGTTTCCTTCCACATCCCAAAGACACATTGGCTTTGTAGGTTAACTTGTGTCTGTAATATTGCCCCTCATGTGCGGGGTGTGGGTGAGGAAAGTGGGATAACCGAACTTGTGTGAATGGGTAGACAAAAATGCTGCAGAAACTCAGCAGGTGAGGCAGCATCTATGGAGCGAAGGAAATTGGCAACGTCTCGGGTCGAGACCCTTCTTCAGACTGATGTGAGGGTGAGGGGGACAGGAAGAAGAAAGGATGAGGCGGGGACAGTGGGCTGAGGGAGAGCTGGGAAGGGGAGGAGAAAGCAGGGACTACCTGAAATTGAAGAAGTCAATGTTCATACCGCTGGGGTGTAAACTGCCCACTGAGTGGAGGTGTTGTGCGTAGAAATCGCCACGCCTGCGCTTGGTCGCACCAAGGTTGATCATACGCTGAATAATCCAACCACATTTTTGTTTGGAAGTGAAAATAAATAATAGAAATTGCATTCATTGCAACGTGTAAAAAGAGTTGAGATTCTGTATTATAATTTAGCTGCATGTCATTGTGGTATATATCATGTCTTGATTGGTGAATAAGTTTCGTTTGTTTATTTGAAGCAGAAATAATATGTGAATGTTTCATTGAGCATAATTCTGACTGGTAACTATGATCTTCGTCCGAGCACATTATCGAACGTGTCATGCAAGCCTAAACGACCACCTAAACTGTAATTTGGCAACTTAAAGAGCTGTCAAAGTTGCCTGGCTGACAGTAGAGAAAAAAGGTTAAGTGAGAGCCCTGCAAGGTGTATAATATTTTTGATACTGTCATAGGCCTTTCTTACATATGCTGTCACAACGCACTGTAGTCTCTAAACAACCCTTCATTCATTTTACTTGCCCTCCATTTCCAAATAATACTGTTTTAAGCCGATAATTCGACACTAGTACTGGCAATAAATAAATAAACAAATAAATAGAAAGCACAGCTTTCCAGCCCCTTATCTCATTGGCCTCGCTAGGGTGCAAATTGGTGCCATTCTGGTGGACCATCTTCCTCTAGTCGTGGGGGTGGACTGGATTGGGAAGGGCCTCACAAGTGGAACAGCCTAGGGCCTCTCTTCATCTAAATCAGGCCCTGTGTGTGTGAGAGAGAGAGAGAGTATGTGTGCGTGTGCTGTCTGTGGTTGTGTGTGTATATGTGTGTATATATGTGCTTGTGTTTTTGCATTCGTGTGTGGGTCTGTGGTTCAGGGAGGACAGGGCAGAGAGAGACGGAGAGTATGAGAGAGAGACGGAGAGAGGGGGAAGGAGTGAAAGAGAGTAGGGGAGGAGGCCGCACGCCTGATCGGGAAAATTGTGTCACATTCCATTGATCTATATTCATCCTCGTTCTCGCTCTGTATTACAGCCTCGGCCCTGCTGCTGTTTCCCGCGCTCGCGTTACTAGGAGCCGGAGGAGTGATGTTACTGACAACAAATATCAAGGTGTTCTATGTTCATCGTCCGGTAACATATGCGCTCGGTCCACCAAGGCCTGCAGGATGTTCCTGTTGCCAAACCATTTCAACTCCCTTCCTATTCCCATCCTGACCTTTTTATCCTGGGGCTCATCCATTGCCAGAGTGGGGCCACAAGCAAACAGGAGGAACATTACTTCATAGAAACATAGAAAATAGGTGCAGGAGGAGGCCATTCGGCCCTTCAAGCCAGCACCGCCATTCATTGTGATCATGGCTGATTGTCGCCTTTCAATAACCCGTGCCTGCCTCCCCATATCCCTTGACTCCACTAGCCCCTAGAGCTCCATCTAACTCTCACTTAAATCCATCCAGTGACTTGGCCTCCACTACCCTCTGTGGCAGGGAATTCCATAAATTCACAACCCTCTGGGTGAAAAAGTATTTTCTCACCTCACTCTTAGAATAAAGGGGAGGTCATTTAAGTCTGTGGCCCCTGGTTCTGGACTCGCCCAACATTGGGAACATTTTTTCTGCATCTAGCTTGTCCTGTCCTTTTATAATTTTATATGTTTCTATAAGATACCCCCTCATCCTTCTAAACTCTAGTGAAAACAAGCCTAGTATTTTCAATCTTTCCTCATATAACAGTCCCGCCAACCCAGGGATCAATCTCGTGAACCTATCCTACACTGCCTCCATCACAAGGATGTCCTTCCTCAAATTAGGAGACAAAAACTGTACACAATACTCCAGATGTGGTCTCACCAGAGCCCTATACAACTGCAGAAGAACCTCTTTACTCCTATACTGAAATCCTCTTGTTATAAAGGCCAACATTCCATTAGATTTCTTCACTGCCTGCTGTACCTGCACGCCAACTTTCAGTGACCGGTATACAAGGACGCCCAGGTCTCGATGCACCTCCCCCTTACCTAACCCGACCCCATTGAGATAATAATCTGCCCCCTTGTTTTTTGCCGAAAAAGTGGATAACCTCACATTTATCTATATTATACTGCATCTGCCACGCATCTGCCCACTCATTCAACCTGTCCAGGTCACCCTGCAACCTCCTAACATCCTCTTCACAGTTCACACTGCCACCCAGCTTTGTGTCATCCACAAACTTGCTAGTGTTGCTCCTAATTCCCTCTTCCAAATCATTAATATATATGGTAAACAGTTGCGGCCCCAACACTGAGCCTTGCGGCACTCCATTCGCCACTGCCTGCCATTCTGAAAAGGACCCGTTCACTCCTACTCTTTGCTTCCGGTCTGCCAACCAATTTTCTATCCATGTCAACACCCTACCCCCAATGCCATCTGCTCTAACTTTAGTCACCAGTCTCCCGTGCGGGACCTTATCAAAGGCTTTCTGAAAGTCTAGATACACTACATCCACTGGCTCCGCTTCATCCATTTTACTTGTCACATGCTCAAAAATTCCAGCAGGTTAGTCAAGCATGATTTCCCTTGCATAAATCCATGTTGACTTGGACTAATTCTTTTACTGCTATCCAAATGTTCCATTAATACCCCTTTAATAATTGACTCCATCATCTTTCCCACCACCGAAGTCAGGCTAACTGGTCTGTAATTCCCCGTTTTCTCTCTCGCTCCTTTCTTGAAAAGTGGGATAACAATATCTATCCTCCAATCCACAGGAACTGATCCTGAATCTATTGAACATTGGAAAATGATCACCAATGCATCCAATATATCTAGATCCACTTCCCTGAGGACCCTGGGATGCCGACCATCAGGCCGAGGGGATTTATCATCCTTCAGTCCCATTAGCCTACCCAATACTATTTCTCGCCTAATGACAACATTTTGCAGTTCCTCCACCCCCTTAGATCCTCTGTCCTCCAATACATCTGGGAGATTGTTTGTATCTTCCTTAATGAAGACAAATCTGAAGTACCTATTCAACTCTTCTGCCATTTCCTTGTTGCCCATAATAATTTCACCTGTGTCTGCCTACAATGGACCCACATTTGACTTTGTTACTCTTTTTCCTTTAACATATCTAAAGAAGCTTTTAATGTCCTTCTTATATTCCTGGCCAGCTTCCCTTCGTACTTCATCTTTTCAGCCCATATTGCCCGTTTTGTTTCCTTCTGTTGTCCTATGAAAGTTTCCCAATCCTCTGGCTTCCGGCTACTCTTTGTTGTGTTATACATCTTTTCTTTTAGTTTTATTCTATACCTAATTTCTCTTGTCAGCCACGATTGCCTACTACTCCCCTGCATCTTCCGGATTATGCACAGACATTCCTGTCATTGCTGTTCCACCGTCATTCCTGCTAGGATCCCTTTCCAGTCTACGAGCAGCCACCGGGATCCGACAGCAGAACTGGCCACCACTTCAGCGCCTTCTGCCGGCCCGCTCACCTTTGGCAGTGCTCTCTGTCGGACCACCTGTCACCTGCTGTTCGCCAACTTCGCTCATGTCAGCGGCTTCCTGCAAATCCTTAAATTCCCACAGACAAGTAACCTGAATTGCGCTGTCGGAATTTAAGGACATGAGTGAGGCCAGCGAGCGTCAGGAGAGAGGTTTTTAGACGGAGAGCTGCCAGAGGTGAGCGGGGACCGGCAGAAGCAGCTAAGGTGGCGGCTGGTTCCGCTGTCCTTTATACGGTATAAAAACATCACCAAGAAATGTACTTACCACATCATTGGTACACGACAAACCATATTTGAAAACCCCGCCAAGAAACCTGCGCTGCGCATGCGCAGTAGACTGATGCGCATGCGCAGTGCTGCAAAAGCAGAATTTCTGCAGCCTTCAGCCCCGCTTGAAAGTGACGGCTTCAGGCAGCGCTGACGGCACATGGGCTGCACAGAGCTTACCGTGTTACAAGCACTGCGGATGAAAGGCACGGAGAATTATGCCTACCTAAGAGATCGATCTCTTACATAGGCATAATTCTCCCATGCCTTTACTACTTATATTTAGTAATTACTATGTTATAATTTTAATCGGGGTAGGCAGTGCAGAGGCCGATCCGTTCAGAAATACCCAACTGTCATGGGGCAGCGCAGAGGGAGTGCTGGATTAACGGAACCGCAGTTGTACAGGGTCTTGGTGAGACCACACCTGGAGTATTGCGTACAGTTTTGGTCTCCTAATCTGAGGAAAGACACTCTTGCCATAGAGGGAGTACAGAGAAGGTTCACCAGACTGATTCCCGGGATGTCAGAACTTTCATATGAAGAAAGACTGGATAGAGTCGGCTTGTACTCGCTGGAATTTAGAAGATTGAGGGGGGATCTTATGGAAACTTACAAAATTCTTAAGGGGTTGGACAAGCTAGATGCAGGAAGATTGTTCCCCGTGTTGGGGAAGTCCAGAACAAGGGGTCACAGTTTAACGATAAGGGGGAAATCTTTTAGGACCGAGATGAGAAAAACATTTTTCACCCAGAGAGTGGTGAATCTGTGGAATTTCATTTCGGAGTCACGTGAGTGACTTCGTGAAGACCCCGCCAGGCACGCATGCGCGACATATCGTTGACCGCATGCGAGCGACGGGCAGTGAGGAGCGTTGCTCCTCTACTGCAGGGACCTGCAGGTAAGGAAAGCACTAACCTGCCATCCTTTTTTCATTTCAGTGACTCTGTGTTCAGAGTGCTCCAGGCCGCTTCGGCACTGACTGCGGACCGCGGAATGCGGGCAGTCAGCGGCAGCTCTAATTTATGGAGTCGGGAAGAGCCCGTTGACCCAGGTGGGTCCGGGTTCACAGTCGCCGGCGGAGGACGGCAGAGGCAGCCGACTCTACACCGTAGCCCGCAGGCCGGCGACATGAATAAGGGAGTGGGGCTTGCAGGCTCGCCGTGTGCAGTGAGCGACGGCAGATCAGCAGCCCGATTCTGCACTGCAGCCCGCAAGGATACTGCGGGCTGTCGGCATTAATAAAGAAGTGGGGGTTTGCAGGCTCGCCGTTCACGGATAGTGACGGCAAAGCAGCAGCCTGTCGCTACACCGCAGCCCACAGGACACTGCGGGCTGACGGCGTTAAAAAAGGAGTAGGGACTAGCCCCAACTCAACTCTACTCCACAGCCTGCAGTAGCCCAGTCTGTATTAAACAGGGAATGGAGCTTGCAGGCAACAGCTGAGCACTGAGGACTTTACTTATGCAGTTGCCCCGACTTTATTTTTACAACGGGGCAGCTCGTTGACCCGGTGGGGTCCGGGCTCACACTCGCCGTTCGCGCAGCGATGGCAGAGCGGCAGCCCGAATCTACACTGCAGCCCGCAAGGACTCTGTGGGCTGACGGTTTTACTTACCCGGGCAAGATTGGGCAGCTCATTGACCCAGTAGGGTCCAGGCTCACTCTCGCCATCCACAAGCAGCGACGGCAGAGCGGCAGCCCGAATCTACACCGCAGCCCGCAGGGGTACCACGGGCTGACGGCAACGCTACCCGGAAGTCAGACAAGCCCGTGGACCAGGACCCTGGCTCGGAGACTGCCATTCGCGGGCAGCAAAGGCAGAGCAGGAGCTCCGACTCGAAGGCCACAGGCCGCAGGTATACCGCGGACTAACGGCTATGCTACCCTATAGAGGTAGTAGAGCCGGGGCCCGACTCGCACATAGGCGGGGGCCTTACCGTTAGCGGCCGTCCATATCCCGCATGAGACTCTGGTCACCATTGGACCTGGGGGGGGGAGAGTGCGCTCCTCCACAGAAAGCTTCATAAAGACCCTCGGGCAAGATACTAACCTTGAGTTGTTTAGCTTCTGTACTAGACTTTGCTTACAGAAACAATGGATGGGAGACCAGAATGAAGGCATCGAGTTTGCCGTCCAGGGCCATGGAACTTCAGATGTGAGTCAGCGGCCACTATTCCCGGAGCTGTTCTCAACACCGGCAGCACCCGCTCTGTGGGCCGGGATAAAAACACGGAAACTGGGGAGCCCTACACAGCCAGGACTCGATTCTCCACCATGGCTGACCATGGTGCCATAAAGTGGTAGGAGCACCGCGCAGGAGCAGGGTAGGCAAGACCCTGACTCCCTACCACTGTCACCTAAGCATAGCGACAGTGGGGCAAAGGTGCGTAAATGTGTTATATTCTCGGCGGCACGTTCTCTCTCCCCAAATATGCAGGTCACCAGAGGGAGGACCAGGGGAAGAATCGCACAACAGTCGGTGAACCCCGCTATAGGAGCCGTGGTCGACTTTCCACCAGAGCAGGCCACCAGATCATGGACCGGTGAAGGATTGAGGCCTGGGTCTGCAAGGCCCGCATGTGCGCCCGGCACAGACTCATCATCGGGAGAGCCTGCCAGATCGCGTCGGTCACCGCACCCCCCTTTAGCGGCAGGACGTGACCAAACGACGCCTTTGTCCCAAAGGAGGACACAGACTCAACACCGGGGAGCCTGCCTGATTGCAGGCCGGTGCAGTCTCATCTCGGTCACCGCACCACCCCTTTAGTGGTAGGACATGACCGAACGTCGCCTTTGTCCCTAAGGAGGACAGGCGGCAAGCCCGCGCGGACGTCGGGGTACCACGCTTCGGCGGCCGGGACCGACTCATCACTGCTCATGTCTTATCAGACTAGCTGGCCGCCTCCGTCCGAAAGATGACGGACTAGCGGCAGGTCCACGCGGGAGTCGCTTAGCCATGCAGAAGCGGCAGACAGCGACATCCTGTCTCGGCACCCTTGTTATCACCTCAATGAGGTGCAGGGTGATGACAGAAGCATCAGAGATTCTACAGAACCTGACGAAGTTGACTTGTCGTTCATAGATGTGGCAGCAGTCTCATGGCTTGGATGGAGCACATGATGGAGCGTATCCTAGAGCACAATCTGCAGCTGGACCAGATGTCCTCCAGTCCTGGAGACATGCGGCTGGGCCACCCAGCATGTTCCCATCATTGGTGGGGAAAACTATGAATCAGCAGCTGGCTGACACGTAAGTAGGGTGGAGCAGGAACCTATAGTGCCTTAGACAACCCAGGAGGAACTGCTGAATGTGGTCTCCAAGTTCGCCCAGCCGAAGCACAGGTCAGCGTGTTGCAGCCCAATTATGGGGCTAGTGGACTACCTCACTACACACCAGCTGCAGGAAGAGGTCCTTACCAAGGTGGTCAACAAATACAAGGCCCAAACAACTGCACATCATTGTATGTACCAACAGTCAATGAAGCCTATCTATGGCAACAACAATCCCGGGATAGGGCACAGGAGCTGAGATTACAAAGATCCTGAAATTGCTGAGGTCGGGGATTACTGCCTTTGCCAGGTCAGTTGATGGTACAGAAATGACAGCAGAGCAGGAGGATGCTCTTGTGATATTAGTCATGAAGATAACACTTCCCAGAATATCGCCATTTAACCGACTCCTAAACCCCATATTTGCGGGGTTGTACAAGGCATCTGTGATGCCTCCACCAAGACAGCTGTTCGGTGAGAACCTGCCCATACAGGTCAAGGACCTGGATTAGGAGACAGAGGCAGTCGGGTTGATAGCCCACCTCCCTCCAGCAGGCCGGCAGTGCACAGGCAAACATCATATGCAAGACCTCGGGCCACCTGAAAGACCAGCAAGGACCTACACGTCAGCAGCACCTCATCACAATGGAACACCAGGAACCAGAACGTCAGTCCCGCCGGTAACCATGGAGGTAAGGGGTCTGGTTCTCCAGAGAGTGCTGTATATATAACCTCACAAGTAGGAGAGAGGTTACATACATTCTGGGATACATGGGTCTGATTGTCACTATCCCAGGGAACAAAGCAATAGACATTATAGAAGCATATAACAGGCTTGCTTGCAGCAGGAAACCGCCTATTAGACATGCTGCTAAGGTAATTGGTAAACTTGTAGCTACATTCTAGCTACATAATTGGGCCGTTACACTATCAAAGCTTGCAAAGAGCAAAATCTTGGCATTAATAGTGAATGCTGGACATTTTTACGGGCCTATGCAGCCGCCAATCAAGGCATAAATTGAACTACAATGGTGGATTAGCAATGTTTGTGATTGTTAAATCCCATCATTACATAAAACCCATTAATCGTGTTACAAACTGGCGCAAGCACCAATGGCTGGGACTGTTTAGATATGCTGGGAGCATGTCACGGGCTGCGGGCTTAATGCACTAATCTGCAGCATACGTATGTCCATCTTCAAAATAATACCACCGAGGTGTCATATTTAAACCTGATGGGTGATATCAAGTCAATATCTTGTGATGAATTGGAAAATTAATTTGGCTATGGTGCATTGAAAGAAATATTTGGATATCAGCTATGTATCTTCTGGTTAGCTCAATAGAGTGGTGGACACAGGTCACAAGTATCTAATAACGACAGCAAGTGGATGTTGAACCTCCAAATATTGCTAAAATTATAGCCTAATATGGAACACCAGATATCGACCTCCTTGCATCCAGGTTGAACTGTTAGATACATATATGTGTCTCTTGAGAACCAGATCCTGGGGGAGTGGCGATGGACAAATTCTCTCTACATTGGGGGAAATGGATTTCTATGCTATCCCCATTCTGCCTCATCAGTCAGGTGTTGCAGAAAACATACCCAGATTCTGGAACATAAAGGACCATGGAGGTCATAAAGCATCGTGCAGAGAAAGTCCACTAGGAAGCAGTACCTCACCTACATAGGATATGGGAGGTTTCTGTAGTCGGACCAAGACCACCTACATATCTACTATGATTTCCAATGTGCTGGCATCCTCACGGGTTTTCATTATGATGAGTCCCTCAGTTACAGTGCCATATACAGTGCCAGGAGTGCACTGTCATCCTATATCAACATGGGAGTGGGATCTCACCAGCTGGTATCCAAACTATGAGGGATATGTTCTATCCATCCCTCCCCGACCACGATATTATAATACCTGAGAGATAAGGGTGGTGTTGACCCTACTCAGGAGCTGGTCGCCTATGACGGAGTTACCACTGGAATTACTCACCTTTAAAGTGGTGATGGCAATAGCACTGAATACAGCACAACGGGTCCAGACTCTACAGGAATTAAACCTGGATAGAATGATCGACCCATAATAAAGTAACTTAATTATGAAAGAGTTGCTTAAACTACACAGACCTGTGTCTACAGGTCTGAAAATGGCCATCAGGAATATGGAGGCGGATCTGTTGTCAGCCACGGAAACCCACGTCACAGGGTGATGGTGCACACTATCTCCAGATGGCTCAAGGTGGTATTCGGTGCAGCAGGTAAGACACTAAACATTTTAAATGTCATTTTACCAAGGCTGCATCCCATTCAGCGGCGAGGACCATGGAGGTGTTCATGGTGCATGTCCTCGCAATAGTGGGCTGGGCCAGTGAAACTACATTTCAGCAGTTTCATAACAAACCTGTGGCCATTCCCGCAATGTTTGCGGAGTCAGTTTAAGTGCTGTCCCTAAACGTTTGTCCCCGAGTTCAGGGGTTTATTGTTGTATTAACAATAATGTTATTATTTTTCAGCTTGTTCAAGTCTGAAATACGTTAACTTACTTCCTCCATCAGTATTACGGCAGTGTGTGGGCATGGATGAGATCCAGGGCATGTAATCACAGAGCTTTGAAATCTTCACAAAGTCACTCACATAACTCCGAAATGAAATAGTAAGATAAAACGAGAACTTACCAGTTTGAAGTTTGATCTTTATTTTATGAGGAGTTGCGATGAGGGATTTTGTGCCCTCCGCTCACAACCCTCTACTATAAGGTCAACTGGTATATAGAGTCTCTTCAATCTTACTATTACAAGTCATTTCTGTTGTTGGTTCTGTGATTCCACACCGCTGCTTTGAAGAATGTCGCGCGTGCGTGCTGGTGGGGCTTCTTCACGAAATCCCTCATCGCAACTCCTCATAAAATAAAGATCAAACTTCAAACTGGTAAGTTCTCATTTAATCTTACTATTCTCTGCCACTGAAGGTAGTTGAGGCCAGTTCATTGCCTATATTTAAGAGGGAGTTAGATGTGGCCCGTGTGGCTAAAGGGATCAGGGGGTATGGAGAGAAGGCAGGTACAGGATACCGAGTTGGATGATCAGCCATGATCATATTGAATGGCTCGAAGGGCCGAATGGCCTACTCCTGCACCTATTTTCTATGTTTCTATATTCATATGCGTGCCCAATGCAATTTCTCTGTTGAAGACCCTGTGTGAAATTCCTGCATCAGTCACCTTTAATCTTCTCACCATAAAGCTATGTCTTGTCCTATTTGACCTTTCCACCCTGGGAAAATATTCTGAACTAGTCCATCTATTCCTCTCCTAATTTTATATAGTTCTATCTGGCCTTCGCGCAACCTCCGTCATTGCAGAGAAAACATTGGAAGTTGTCCAACCTCGCTCTGTCGCTAATACTCCCCTCCCCCCAAATTCAGGCATCATTTTATAAAGCTCCTCTGCCCCCTTTCCAAAGCCTCCACATCCCTCCTCTAATGGAGCGACCAGATAGGCATACTATACTCACACCTAACCAACGTCCCATTTATTTGCACCAAGCCTTCTTGACCCATACTCAATGTCCCGACCAATTAAAGCAAAATTCCATATTAATTCCTATGTAATTTTGTTGCCATGTTCTGGTGTTCAATATCCGCAATGGGGTTGACATGAATGAGACAGTGCCCAGTGAGACAGTGATGAACTACTGGGAAGCCTGTTAACAGAGGGGTAGAAGCTGTTACTGAGTTCAGGAAGTGGGGTGGACAAGGGAGGAATGTTTCAACACCATCTGAATACAGATAATGCCTGTTGTTTTTACGTCTGCTGCCCAGATTGGAAATCTGTTTGGGAGGAAGCGCGCCACAGTAATCACCGTCTACACCGGGGCTTTCGGTTCCGCGACGGCTATCTTCCTGTTGGTCAAGGTAAGAAACCCGTCACAAAATCTTTCCCCGAGGAACGTGCTAATCGCCGTAATCCATGTCCAGAGCAGATCCAAACCGTGTCCTTGGTTGACGAAAATAGTTTAGTTTAGAATAGTTTGGAGAAACAGCACGGAAACGTGTCCTTCAGCCCACCCAGCTCACACCAACCACCAATCACATGCTCATACCAGTTCGAACTAATCCCACGTTGTCATCCACTCCCTACACTCGAGGGATAATTTACAGAAGTCAATTCACACCAAAAAAATCCCTGCACCTTTGGGATGTGGGAAGAAACCGGAGCACCCGGAGGAAAATAACGTGGTCACGGGCAGTACGTGCAAACTCCACATTGACAGCAACTGAGGTCAGAATCAAATGTGGGTCCTTGGCGTTGTGAGGCAGCAGCTCACAACTGGGCCGTCCGGAACACAGAAGAGTACAGCACAGGAATAGACCTTTCGCGAACATGGTGCCAAATTAAAGTAACCTCCTCTGTGTGCCGGTGATCCACATTCCTGCACTCCCTACGTATCAACGTGCCTATTTCATAGCCTCTTATATAATACTGTCGTGCCTGCTGCCTCCAGCGCAACGATTGGCCAGAACCCACCGAGCCATTTGTAAAAAATGCCTCATATGTCCATTAAATATTACCCTTCCCGCCTCGGAGCTATGACCTTATATTTGCCAATTTCACCAGTGGGGGGAAAAGTACTGACTGCCTATCCTATCTGTGCCTCTCATAATTGTATATGCTTCTATTATGTATCCCCACAACCTACGACATACCGGAGAAAACATTCCGCTTTTGCCAAATTTTCAGAACTAATACCATCTAATCCAAGCAGCATTCTGTGAAACTTCTGCAGCCTCTCCGAAGCCACATCCTTCCCACAATGCGGCGACCAGGACAACAGTCGATGTTGTACACCTGTTTTAATGAAGCCAACATGACCTCCTAAATTTTAAACTCAATTCCCCAACAGATGAATGCATGCTTTCGTAAGATTCCGTTATGAATCTGCTTTGCCACTTTCAGTGAGCTCCGGGCTTGGTTGCCAGTGTATAGTGAGTGGATACGAAAGTGAAGGTAGACAAAACTCAGCGGGTGAGGCAGCGTCGATGGAGCGACGGAATAGGTGACATTTCGGGTCGAAACCCTTCTTTAGACGAAGGATCTCGACCCGAAACGCCACCTATTCCTTCTCTCCATAGATGCTGCTTCACCCGCTGAATTTCTCTAGCATGTTTGTCTACCTTCGATTTTTCAAGCATCTGCAGTTCTTTCTTAAAGGGTCCGAAAGTGAGATAACATAGAACTCGTGTGTAATGTGATGAATGGCCGACCCAGGTAAAACAGACTGGAGTAAATTGTTCTTGTCCATCGGATGGGGCCAATGGGGACATTGGAAGCAAATATCGGAACACGGCCCATCAGGTAGGTCACGGGCCGTCAGCGTAGGGAGAGAGGCGAGGTGGTTGTGAGTGTGGACAAGTGGAGATGGGGACACAGGGTCGGGGAGAGACGCGTGGGAAAAGGTGAGGGAGGAAACGAAACAATGGGTCGGAATGAGAGTTTGAATAGAGGGGTGTGAGGAAGAGAGAGTGAGTGGAGATAGGGAGAGTAGGTGCTAAGTACACACACAAGGAAGGTAGAGACGGGGAGAGGATAGAGGATCTTCGGCTAGTCGCGTGTGTAAGAAGGAACTGCAGATGTTGGTTTAAACCAAAGATAGACGCAAACATCTGGAGCAACTCAGCGGGGCAGACACCATCTCTGGAGAGAGGGAATGGGTGACGTTTTGGATCTGAAGAAGGGTCTCGACCCGAAACGTCACCCATTCCTTCCTCAGCGGGACTCAGCCTGTCCCGCTGAGTCGCTCCAGCTTTAGTGTCTATCTTAAACCAGTACAATTTTGTGTTGTCTGTGTGTGTGAGAAAGGGAGAGACAGACAGAGAGAGAGATGACAGAAAAATGGACGATGAAGCGAAGGAATTTGCGGAGATATGAGATGGGCGACGATGGAGAAATGTGAGGATCGTTCGGGATCATGATCTATACGGTGCAGTGAACGGTGCCCCATGCAAAGTGCCAGACTTCCTCTTTCAACGTGTCACATGTCCTTACCCCTTCTCCTCCCAGGTGGCATTTGAAGCTGGTTTCTCCGTGATGACGATTTTCCTGTTCATTAGTTGCCTCAGCATCCTCCACATTCTACGCACGGTCTTTCTCGTTCCCTGGAAACACATCCCCTACCCGCTGCCTGAGGGCTTCAGCTACGGGTAAGATACGGAACTGGAGTGTGGTTACATGTTCAACAGAGAGTGAGGTGAGGTACAAGGTGAAATCCATTGGAGGCATGGGGCCTCCAGGCCATCGCTAGCGTTCCTCCCCCCACCACCCCACCCCCCCCCCCCCCCCACTCTTCAGGCCACGCCCTTCCTACTGATCAAGCATCTTGCTCAGGTTACCGCCCTCCTCCAGTTCACGCTGCCGTGTCATTACATGTTACAGGGAGAAGATAGAGCATGGAACATTACGCCATAGTCATGCTGTAAAAAAGTATACAGTGGCGTATACTGTACGGTAGATCTACAACGTAGATTTGTAGATTGAAGTGTATTGTTGTCGCATGTACTTAGTAACATTAAAAAGCTGTTTTTCATGCTATCCAAACAGATCAGATATACCATAGATAATTATAATTTGGTCAAATTCAATTACAATATATAAAGCAAGAGGGGAGATACAGCGTGCAGAATGTAGTTTCATATTTGCTGGTAGAAAAGAGATTTTAAACAGAATCACAGTCATAGATACATAGAGCCCAAACAGTGATAGTGTGGAGACAGACCCTTCGGCCCAACTTTCCCACACTGGCCAACATGTCCCAGCTACACTAGTCCCTCCTGCTCGCATTAGGTCCATATGCCTCTCAACCTCTCCTATCCTTGTACCCGTCTAACCGTTTCTTAAATGTTGAGTTAGTCCCTGCCTCAGCTACCTCCCCTGGCAGCTTATTCCATACATTCACCCTTTTTTCCCCTTCACCTTAAACCTATGCACTCTGATCCTCGATTCTAGCACTCTGGGCAAGACAATCTGTGCATCTAACTGATCCATTCCATAAATAAATTTCCCTTGCCTACATCAAAGCTGTGAAATGTCTCCGCATGAATCCCTTCCATTCAACTTCCAAATACAACAATTCACACTTGCTCGGCTAAACTCTAGCCCATTTCATTAGCTCACCTCTGTACCGCTCTATATTTTGACAGACGTCCTCATTGCCAACAACCGCAGCAATCTTGGTGTGGTGCGGCTTCTCGCAGACCTAGGGTATTCCATTAGTTGCACCCAGATATCTAATGGAGGGAACTCCATGTAGGGTGGGTATCACCAATACCAGGTGCCCGGGAGTGAGATGCGCGATACATGGGAATAAGGGACAGTTATCCATCGGGCACGAATCGTACAGTTAGTTGCAGAGTTACAGAGCGTGGAAATGGGCCATTCGGCCCTCCTTTCCTTGCCGGCCACGTTAGCATACTCGGCTGGTCCCATTTTGTTCACACCCTTCTAAACCCTTACTGTCCATATGTCTTTCAAAATGTTTTTTTAAAAGTCGGAATTTTATCCACTTATTTTGCTTCTTCAGGCTGCTTATTCTGGGTAGGACGTTCCGCTATGAAAATGTTGGCGCTGAGGTCTCTCTTAAACACCTCCCCCACACCATAAGCCAGTGTTCTGTTGTTTTGCAACTACCTCTCCTGGGGTAAAGGTCTGTGAGCGTTCACTTTAACTATGGCCCTGATGATCATGTACACCTCAGAAAGGTCACCGCTCAGCCGAGTACACTCCAAAGGCAAATGGTCCAACATATCCAGTCTCTCCAAATTAACTCCAGCTCACAATCCCAGGTGACATACTGGTCAATCTCTCTGGTGCCCACGTTCCCATTTACTGACGATACTTTGCCACTTTGTCGGTCACTGAAATCCTGGCCTCATGAGATTTATACCGGTTCTTTTGCCACGCAGGGTTAACTGTGAAAAGGATAGACCCATGGACTGTGCGATCGAGACCAGTCAACAGGGACATTCTACACTGGCAGTGGATCAGATGGAGGGAAACAGGAATGACGGGAGGGAGCAGATCGAGGGAGATACCGGAGAGGGAGGAATTATGTGGGAAAGGGGAGAGGGGAGAAATCTGGCGGGTGCTGCTGTGGGACAGGGGAGGGGAGAGACAGAGGGCGAGAAGGGTGAGTGGCGGGGTGGGTCAGAGGGAGATATGAGAGATGGGGAAGAGAAGGAGCAAAAATGTAGGATGGGGCCGGACAGTGAGAATAAAGCGGGGAGCAGCGAGACGGAGGGGCAGAAGGGAGAGTGTAGGGAAGTGACGAAGGGAGATAAGAGATGGGAGAGGGGAGAGAAAGAGGGACAGGGAGAAACAGAGGGCGAGTGGAGGGGAGTGATGAAAAGGGGAAGGGGAGAGACGGGGGGAGAGATGGGAGCGGGGAAGGGTAGGATGGCAGGAGGGCAGGAAGATTGGAGGAAAGGTACAGGGGAAGGTAAGGAAGGGGGGAGGGGAGAGAAGGATGGGACATGGAGGGAAGAGGCGGATGAAAAGAATGGGGAGGGGAGTGACGAATTTGAAATGGGCACAGTGAAATTCAAGAGAGAATGGTATCCGGAAGGGCGAAGGGAAGAGACGGAACAAAGGAGTGAGGGGGCGTTGGAGAGTGAGGGTATATCGGGTGATGGACGTGAACAGCCGCCTGCCGCAGATAATCTCCAGCACAACGGGCCAGAAGGTAAGAAGTTCTCTCACTTTCCTTCCAGGAATTCACTCCAACACGTAACTTTACATCACTTCCTGCCCTCGTCCAATCCGCGACTCACCTTACAAACTCTGAATTAGGTTCACAGAGTCACGCAGAAAGGAATCCGACACCTCGGCACAACTCGTCCATGCGACCAAGTTGCACAACCTAACAGAATCCCACTGGTCTGCGTTTGGCCCATATCTCTTTAGAACTGTCCATGTAACATTCTCCCTTTCATCTCCCCCTTTCCTGTGCTGACCACCCCACTCCGCCACACAGGACCTCGCCTACTCTCCGGCCCTCCTCTGACCCCAACCTTGTCGTGTTTTCACCCATCCCCCTGACCTGCCCCTTTCCCACACGGAACGGTAGATCCCTACCCTCCCTTCCCACGGAACGGTAGATCCCTTCCCTACCCTCATCGCCACAAAGTAGAGCTTTTATTCTGTCACCTCCACCTCCGTGCCTTTTTCTAATGTAAGGAGTCCTCGCCGCCCAGTGATGACCCCGTCTCTCGTCTCCACCGGTCCCCTCCTCTAGGACTCCCCCGAGCGGCCTTCTACCCTATTTAGAGATTTTAATTTCTAACAAAGGAGGTGTCGTGGTAGTCTGACGCGCTGACGTCTACCGCACCCAAGCGAGGAGCCAGCTCTTGGACACCTCCTCCTACTTATCCTTGGACCATGATCCCACAGATGAGCACAAACCATAATCTCACAAACCATTCCAATTTTATTACTTCCGGCCTTCCACAGCCTCCAACTTTATCACTTCCCAGACCCCCTCGGCTCAGTTTTACCCATATAACCATATAACCGTATAACAATTACAGCACGGAAACAGGCCTTCTCGGCCCTTCCAGTCCGTACCGACCATTTATTTTCCGCTAGTCACATCTACCTGCACTCAGACCATACACCTCCACTCCCTTCCCGTCCACATACCTATCCACTTTACTTTTAAATGTTACAATCGATCCTGCCTCCACCACTTCTGCTGGAAGATCATTCCACACAGCCACCACTCTTTGAGTAAAGAAGTTCCCCCTCATGTTACCCCTAAACTTCTGTCCCTTAATTCTCATGTCATGCCGTTTGAATCTTCCCTACCCTCAATGGGAAAAGCTTATCCACGTCAACTCTGTCTATCCCTTTCATAATTTTAAAGACCTCAATCAAGTCCCCCCTTAACCTTCTGCGCTCCAAAGAATAAGGACCTAACTTGTTCAACCTTTCTCTGTTGCTGGAACCCAGGCAACATTCTGGGAAATCTCCTCTGTACTCTCTCTATTTTGTTGACATCCTTCCTATAATTAGGCGACCAAAATTGTACACCATACTCCAGAATTGGTCTCACCAATGCCTTGTACAATTTTAACATTACTTCCCTACTCCTATATTCAATGCTCTGATTTATAAAGGCCAGCACACCAAAAGCTTTCTTTACCACCCTATCTACATGCGATTCCACCTTCAGGGAACTATGCACAGTTATTCCTAGATCCCTCAGTTCCACAGCATTCCTCATTCCCTACCATTTACCATGTACGTCCTATTTTGATTTGTCCTGCCAAGATGTAGCACCTCACACTTATCAGCATTAAACTCCATCTGCCATCTTTCAGCCCACTCTTCCAAATGTCCCAAATCTCTCTGTAGACTTTGAAAATCTACTTCATTATCCACAACACCACCTATCTTAGTATCATCTGCATACTTACTTATCCAATTTTCCACCCCATCATCTAAATCATTGATTTACATGACAAACAACAGTGGACTCAACACAGATCCCTGAGGCACCCCACTGGTCACCGGCTTCCACCCTGACAAACAGCCATCCACTATTACTCTCTGGCATCTCCCATTCAGCCACTGTTGAATCCATCTTGCTACTCCACCATTAACACCAAAAGATTGAACCTTCTTAACCAACCTTCCATGGGGAACCTTGTCAAAGGCCTTACTGAAATCCATATAGACAACATCCACTGCTTTACCCTCATCAATTTCCCTAGTAACCTCTTCAAAAACTTCAAGAAGGTTTGTAATCATGACCTTCCAGCCACAAATCCATGTTGACTGTTCATGATCAGACCCTGTTTATCCAGATGTCCTAGGGAATATCCTATCAGCATTCGTAATAAGGTGGATGAGTTGAAGGTGCAGATAGCGATTAATGACTATGCTATAGTTGGGATCACAGAGACATGGCTCCAGGGTGACCAAGGCTGGGAGCTGAACATCCAGGGGTATTCAATATTTAGGAGGGATAGACAACAAGGAAAAGGAGGTGGGGTAGCGTTGCTGGTGAGAGAGGAGATTAATGCAATAGAAAGGAAGGACATTAGCGTGGAGGATGTGGAATCGATATGGGTAGAGCTGCGAAACTCTAAGGGACAGAAAACGCTAGTGGGAGCTGTGTACAGGCCACCTAACAGTAGTATTGGAGTTGGGGATGGCATCAAACAGGAAATTAGAAATGCGTGCAACAAGGGTAACACAGTTATAATGGGTGACTTCAATCTGCATGTAGGTTGGATAAATCAAATTGGCAGGGGTGCTGAGGAAGAGGATTTCTTGGAATGTATGCGGGATAGTTTTCTCAACCAACATGTGGAGGAACCAACGAGAGAGCAGGCTATTCTAGACTGGGTATTGAGTAATGAGGAAGGGTTAGTTAGCAGTCTTGTTGTGCGTGGCCCCTTGGGCAAGAGTGACCATAATATGGTTGAGTTCTTCATTAGGATGGAGAGTGACAAAATTAAGTCAGAAACAAGGGTTCTGAACTTGAACAAAGGTAACTTTGAAGGTATGAGATGTGAATTGGCCAAGATAGACTGGCAGGTGATTCTTAAAGGGTTGACAGTGGATGTGCAATGGAAGGTATTTAAAGACTGCATGGATGAAGTACAAAAATTGTTCATATCAGTTTGGCAAAAGAATAAAACGGGGAAGGTGGTGCATCCATGGATAACAAGGGAAATCAGGGATAGTATAAAAACAAAAGATGAGGTATACAAATTTGCCAGAAAAAGCAGCCTACCGGAGGACTGGGAGAAATTCAGAATCCAGCAGAGGAGGACAAAGGGCTTAATTAGGAAAGGGAAAATAGATTATGAAAGGAAACTGGCAGGGAACATAAAAACTGACTGCAAAAGTTGTTATAGATATGTAAAGAGAAAGAGACTAGTTAAAACAAATGTGGGTCCCTTGCAGTCAGAAACAGGTGAATTGATCATGGGGAACAAGGACATGGCAGACCAATTGAATAACTACTTTGGTTCTGTCTTCACTAAGGAAGACATAAATAATCTGCCGGAAATAGCAGTGGAACGGGGGTCAAATAAGATGGAGGAACTGAGTGAAATCCAGGTTAGCCGGGAGGTGGTGTTGGGTAAATTGAACGGATTGAAGGCCGATAAATCCCCAGGGCCAGATAGTCTGCATCCCAGAGTACTCAAGGAGGTAGCCACAGAAATAGTGGATGCATTAGTGATAATTTTTCAAAATTCCTTAGATTCTGGAGTAGTCCCTGAGGATTGGAGGGTAGCTAATGTAACCCCACTTTTTAAAAAAGGAGGGAGAGAGAAAGCGCGGAATTACAGACCAGTTAGTCTAACATCGGTAGTGTGGAAACTGCTAGAGTCAGTTATTAAAGATGGGATAGCAGCGCATTTGGAAAGTGGTGAAATCATTGGACAAAGTCAGCATGGATTTACGAAAGGTAAATCATGTCTGACAAATCTGATAGAATTTTTTGAGGCTGTAACTAGTAGAGTGGATAAGGGAGAACCAGTGGATGTGTTATATCTAGACTTTCAGAAGGCTTTCGACAAGGTCCCGCATAAGAGATTAGCATACAAACTTAAAGCACACGGTATTGGGGGTTCAGTATTGATGTGGATAGAGAACTGGCTAGCAGACAGGAGACAAAGGGTAGGAGTAAAGGGGTCCTTTTCAGAATGGCAGGCAGTGACTAGTGAGGTACCACAAGGCTCAGTGCTGGAACCCCAGCTATTTACAATATATATTAATGATTTGGACGAGGGAATTCAATGCAACATCTCCAAGTTTGCAGATGACACCAAGCTGGGGGGTATAGTTAGGTGTGAGGAGGATGCTTGGAGGCTGCAGGGTGATTCGGATAGGCTGAGTGAATGGGCAGATGCATGGCAGATGCAGTATAATGTGGATAAATGTGAGGTTATCCACTTTGGTGGCAAAAACATGAGGGTAGACTATTATCTGAATGGAGGCAGATTAGGAAAAGGGGAGATGCAACGAGACCTGAGTGTCATGGTACGCCAGTCTTTGAAAGTAGGCATGCAGGTGCAGCAGGCAGTGAAGAAAGCAAATGGTATGTTAGCATTCATAGCGAAAGGATTTCAGTATAGGAGCAGGGAGGTTCTACTGCAGTTGTATAGGGTTTTGGTGAGGCCACACCTGGAGTATTGCGTACAGTTTTGGTCTCCAAGTCTGAGGAACGACATCCTTGCCATAGAGAGGGTACAGAGAAGATTCACCAGACTGATTGCTGGGATGTCAGGACTTTCATATGAGGAAAGATTGGATAGACTCGGCTTATACTCGCTGGAATTTAGAAGATTGAGGGGGGATCTTATAGAAACTTACAAAATTCTTAAGGGGTTGGACAAGCTAGATGCTGGAAGATTGTTTCCGATGTTGGGGGAGTCCAGAACAAGGGGTCACAGTCTAAGGATAAGGGGAATTCCTTTAGGACTGAGATGAGGAAAACATTCTTTACACAGAGAGTGGTGAGTCTCTGGAATTCTCTGCCACAGAAGGTAGTTGAGGCCAGTTCATTGGCTATATTTAAGAGGGCGTTAGATGTGGCACTTGTGGCTAAAGGGATCAGGGGGTATGGAGAGAAGGCAGGTACGGGATACTGAGTTGGATGATCAGTCATGATCATATTGAATGGCGGTGCAGGCTCGAAGGGCCGAATGGCCTACTCCTGCACCTATTTTTCTATGTTTCTATGTTCTATGTTTCTATGTCAGGATCTGGAGATTTATCCACTTTTATATTTTTCAAAAGTGTCAGTACTTCCTCCTCTTTGAATATCATAGTTTCCATAGCTACTCTACTTTTTCCCTTACCTCACTGAGTTCAATATCCTTCTCCTTGGTGAATACCGAAGAAAATAATTTGTTCAATATCTCCCCATCTCTTTTGGCTCTGCAATATTCTGGCTTTCTAATGGTCCAATTTTATCTCTCGTTATCCTTTTGCTATTAATATAGCTGTAGAAACCCTTTGGATTTACTTTCACCTTTCTTGCCAAAGTAACCTCATATCTTATTTTAGCTTTTCTTATTTCTTTCTTAAGATTCTTTTTACATTCTTTATACTCATCTAGCACCTCATTTACTCCATGTCTCCTATAATTATTGTAGATATCTCTCTGTTTTAAAAAGCAAGTGTCCAATTTCCCTTGAAAACCATGGCTCTTTCCGATTTTTACCATTTCCTTTCAACCGCACACGGACATAAAGATTCTGTACTCTTACAATTTCCACTTTAAATGTCCTCCATTTCTCTTTTACATCCTTCCCATAAAACAAAATGTCCCAATTCACTCCTTTTAAACCATTACGCATTCCCTCAAAGTTAGCCTTTCTCCAATCAAAAATCTCAACCCTAGGTCCAGTTCTGACTCTCTCCATAACCCACTCCCCAAAATCCATAAACTGTCCTTGCAGACCCATTGTTTCTGCTTGCTCCTGTCCCACTGAAATGATTTATACTTGCCTCGACTTCAGCCTTTCCTCCCTGGTCCAATCTATCCTGACCTATATCCAAGATACTACACACGCCCTTCGCCTGTTTTGGAGCCCCCATTCCCTCATCTTTACTTTGGACATTCAGTCACTCTCCACCCCCATCCTCCACCAGGAAGGCCTTAAGCCCTCCGTTTCGTCCTCAACCGCAGCACCATCCAATGTTGCTCTACTATCACTCTGCTCCTCCCAACAGAGCTGATCCTCTGCAAACTTACAAACCGATCCATTACTCTGAAGAACGGTCCGGATCTGAAACCTCGCTGAACCATGTTCCCCAGTGATGCCTCCCGACTCCTGAGTTACTCCAGCTCTATGTGTCTCTTTGCGTTTTAACCAGCGTCTAAAATTCCTTCTTTCTCCTCAAACGAACGCATCTAAATTGACGTCAAAGTCATTTTGATTTGGCTGTGAAATGAGAACATGCGCGATGCAGCCAAGAGAATTGCGCCTTAAAGTTTCCATTTCCTCACCACAATTGCCACGCTGACAGAGAAGTTGGTGTGAAAGGTCCGAGCCGTGAGCTCTTCACCGCGCTTGTCTCCCGTTTTCACGTGGGTGCTTCTCCGTCCCGCTGCAGGTCCACATATCAACGGGAACGTGGAGGAAGTCCCCTCTTTCCGGAGCTGCCTTATCTCTCGCACATTCCTCACCAGCCTGCTCTGGGTCTTGCTCCTTAAGCTGCGATTATCCTTTTTCATCGGCACTCTGAACCCCCTGCTCAACCTCATGACGAACGCTGATCCCGAACAAGGTGAAGGTGGGGGGAGTTTGGGGGGGGAGGGGGTTGGGGGGGGGGGGGAGTTTGGGGGGGGGGGGGGGCAGAGGTCACAAGTTCCAATCAATATGAGGAGTGGTTGAATTAAAGTAATGGAAAACTAAATCAAGGAAAGAGATCCACCGCCCAGCGAGTCCACATGACCAACGCGGCACAGCAGCGCAGCCGGAGACCCGGGTTCGATCCTGACCTCGGATGCCGTCTCTGTCTGTACAGTATGCATGTTCTCCTCTGACCACGTGTGTTTCCTCGCACATCCCAAGTCTGTCACTCTCCCTCCCTCTCTCTTCCTCTCCCTCAAAGGCCTCTGTACACTGCCCCCCTTTGTGTTTAAGGAACGGATGGGAAATTAGGATAACATAAAACTGGCATCAAGGAAGCTGGGTGTGGACTCGATCGGCAAACGGGCATGTTTCCATTCTAAAATTGTTATCGATCTCCCTCGTTTCCCACACTCCTCTCCATCCACGCATTTACTCTCCTCTCTCTCGTTCTATCATCATCTCCCTCTCTCCTCTCTCACATCATCCATCCCCACAGCTCCCGCTCTCTCATCTTTCTCTGCGCGTCTCCATCACACCGTGCGCTTCCGCTCACATCCTTCCCTCTCTTCCATCCCCTCCTTCGTCTCTCTCTCTCGCTCCCTCTCCCCGTCCACCCCCCTCTATCTTCCTCCCTTCATCCCTCCCTCTCTTCCTCCCTCCCACCGTCTACCGCTCTCCCCATCTCTCGCTCCTTCCCTCTCACCCACTCTCTCCCCCTGCCACTCCTTCTGCTGCCTCCCGACCCCCCTCCCACTTCCTCTCCCCCTCTCTCCCACCCTTCCCCCCCCCCTCTCTCTCTCTGCCTCCCCCTCTCCCTCTCCCACTCACTTCCCCTCTCTCCTTCTCCGTCACCCTCTCTCTCTCTCCCCCTCCCGATCCCCCTCCCCGTCCCTCTCCACCTCTCCCTCCCTCTATCTCCCCCACTATCTCACTCTCCCCTCTCTCTCTCCCTCCCACACTATCTCACTCCCTCTCTCTCTCTCTCTCTCCCCGCGGCAACATGTCTCACTAACGTCATTTTCAGTCAGCAGGTTTACAAACGCCTTCGCGTTCACGCAACTGCTTACCGTTCTGTGCGCTCCGTGCAACGGACTAATTCTGGACAGGCACAAATTGATGGGACGGAGTTTGAATGCAGCCTCAGGTAATACTTGAGTGTAGAGCGGGATCACACTTGGGATCACGGTGCGGTTCACTTACTTGGGAATAAATCGAACAGTACTGCACAGAAACAGATGCTTCCGATCAACTCGTCGCTGCCGACCAAGATCTCGGTTAATCTTACCTGCACGTGTCTGGCCTAATGCCCTCAGTCTAAATATTTATTCTCAATGCCGAAGTGAATTTTAAACGTTGTTATTTGCCTACCTTAGTTTCATCCTCTATCATCCGGTTCCAGAGGAAGCCGAATGGCCTACTCCTGCACCTATTTACTACATTTCTATGTTTCTAAACGGGGATAGATGGAACTATTGTTATCGGGGCATCTCGGTCGGCACCGGCAAGATGGGCCGAAGGGACTGCTTTCATGATGAATGACTCCATGAAGGGAAACATTGGAAGGACGAGGATGAGACAGTTATAGAAACGAGGAACTGCAGAATCTGTAATCCTGATTCAAGCATAAGTGGCGGAGGAACACGGCGGGTCAGGAGGCATCTGTGTAATAGACAATAGGTCCAGGAGTAGGCCATTCATAATTCATGGCTGATCATCCAACTCAGTATCCCGTACCTGCCTTCTCTCCATACCCCCGATCCCTTTAGCCACAAGGGCCACATCTAACTCCCTCTTAAATGAAATGGCCTCAACTAACTTCTGTGGAAGAGAATTCCAGAGACTCACCACACTGTGTGAAAAATGTTTTTCTCATCTCGGTCCTAAAAGATTCCCCCTTATCCTTAAACTGTGACCCCTTGTTATGGACTTCCCCAACATCGGGAACAATCTTCCTGCATCTAGCCTGTCCAACCCCTTACGAATTTTATACGTTTCTATAAGATCCCCCCTCAATATTCTAAATTCTAGCGAGAACAAGCCGAGTCTATACAGTCTTTCTTCATATGGAAGTCCTGACATCCCAGGAATCAGTCTGGTGAACCTTCTCTGTACTCCCTCTATTGCAAGAATGTATTTCCTCAGATGTGGAGACAAAAAATGTACCCAATATTCCAGGTGTGGTCTCACCAAGACCCTGTACAACTGCAGTAGAACCTCCCTGCTCCTATACTCAAACCCTTTGCTGTGAATGCTAACATACCATTCGCTTTATTCACTGCATGCCTACTTTCAATGACTGGTGTACAATGACCACTAGGTCTCGTTGCATCTCCCCTTTTCTTAATTGGCCACCATTCAGATAATAGTCTATTTTCCTGTTTTTGCCACCAAAGTGAATAACCTCACATTTATCCACATTATACTGCATCTGCCATGCATTTTCCCACTCATCCAGCCTATCTAAGTCACCTTGCACCCTCCTAGCATCCTCCTCACGGTGAACACTGCCGCCCAGCTTCGTGTCATCCGCAAACTTGGAGATGTTGCATTCAATTCCCTCATCCAAATCATTAATATATATATTGTAAGTAGCTAGGGTCCCGGCACTGAGCCTTGCGGCACCCCACTAGTCACTGCCTGCTATTCTGAAAAGGACCCGTTTCCTCCTACTCTTTGCTTCCTGTCTGCCAGCCAGTTCTCTATTCACATCAATACTGAACCCCCAATACTCATCCATAATCAGTACCCCGCGTTCCTGCTTTCTGCCCATATCCCATGACACCGCTCTCTTTAAGAGCTATATCCAAGTACGGATAATGGATAGGCGACGTTTCGGTTTGGAACCCTTTTGAAGACAGGGAGAACGGGAAGCGTACTGAGTTGGGTTGGAAAAGCACAGGAAAGGGAGGGAGGATATGGGTAAATTAATTTAAATTGGAGATTACATGGTTCATACTGTTGGGCTGTAAGATACACGAGGAGATGATGTATTGCTCATTATGATCTGCCACACTCAGACATCGGGCCACAATTGGGCCTCACGCACCCTATTACAAAGTCCACAGTGAGTCGACTGTGTTTGAGATACAGTTATGGTGAGGGTTGCGCAGGGTGGGTCAAGCTGGTTGTGGGGAAGACGGTGCTCTTGAAACCAGGTGGCCTGGAGGTCGTAGTGAATTAGCGTCCAGTTCTAGTTCTTAATTTAAAACATTGTTTCTAATCCCCTCTCCCCCTCTCCATTCACACCCCCACTCCCCACTCCCGAATACTCCCCTCCCCTCACTCTACCCCCACGATCACCATCCTCTCACGCCTCTTTTCTCTGTGCTCCACTCAGGCTCGGTAGCGTCACAGAGACTGGTCGACATGCAAGCGACGGTCCTCTCTCTCGCCCTCACCGTCATCCTCTCGGTCCTGTTCTCTCTCGCCAACGCCATCCCGGTGCCGGAGGTTCAATACCTGACGTTCGTTCTGTTCATGATCACGCGATCCTTCCTGTTCGGGGGAGTCAGCGCGTTCATCGCCATTACGTAAGTTGTGTCCGCCCGGATTAGTATCAAGTGTTAAGAGTGTTTAATTCTCATGTGTATCCAAACAGAAAATAATAGTAAGATTAAATGAGAATTTACCTGTTCAAAGTTTGATCTTTATTTTATGAGGAGTTACCATGAGGGATTACGTGAAGAAGCCCTGCCTGGCGCTTGATCGGCATACCTCAAAGCAGCGGCGTGAAAAACACAGAACCAATAGCCAGAGGAAGATAGTAAGGCTCAACATAGACTAGAACTACCAGATGATCATTTATATTATGAGGGTTTGGAGCGGAGGGCACGTAATCCCTCATCATAACTCCTCATAAAATAAAGATCAAACTTCAAACAGGTCAGTTCTCGTTTAATCTTACTATTTTACTTCGGAGTCACGTGAGTGACTACGTGAAGATTTTAAAGCTCTGTGTTTTTTATGTCTTAGATTCATTCCATAGGACACTCTGTTTAGTCAATACAGTAGTGAGTAAATAATATTTTTAAAACATCGTATCAATTTATTTAATGTCTTTTAATCATAAAAAGAACATTTTTAAAAAATAATAATCCCTCTATCCCAGGGAAAAATATTTCAACAAAAGTGATAATGATATCAAATTATAACATAAATCGATAAAATAAATTGATAATATAAAACAAAGCAAGCATTTAAAGTGAACCCAACACTGCGTGTCCAAATCCTGGCACGGTGACAACAGGTTTATCATAGAACTTTGAAAAAGTTTCTTCTTTACACCACCCTGCGGCCTCTAAAATTAAATCGAGTGGTACATCCTGTACCTTTGCAGCGGACGCAGCTGCAGCCCTAGTGGAGTGAAACTTAAACACATCAGTGTCCACTCCTGCTAAATCCAAAACCTGTTCTAACCATCTAGAAATGGTTTGAACTGCAACTTTTGTATGTGTTTTTTTGTGCATTATCAGTAACTCTGTCTCAACGCCGCAGAGATTTTGATTACTTCAATCAATCAATCAATCAATCGGTTTTATTCGTCACATTGCACACAAAGAGCAAGTGAATGAATTTGTCAGCAGTGGTGCTATGATAAAGTGGTACAATGATAACTTAACTTCAATATATTTAGTTCAATGCTTAACTACTCACAATGTTTCATTGACAGGATATGCTTTAAACATTACATTGACTCCAGTTTTTCCTGGTGTACTTTGTTTGATCAGATCATAAACATAAAACACAATGTTATCTGAAGCCACATGCATGCAATCTAACCGTAGCAATTGCAAAGTTTGCACTTTTTGAGCTGACACTAATGCCATTACATTACTACCTTGAATGTTAACCTTTGCAAAGATATTGAAGTAATTGGAGTCCATTGCCTAAGCAAAGTGAGAACAATGCTAACATCCCAAATTTCTGTATCACTGGGCTTGGGTGGATTTTTATTAAAATTCCTTTCATGAACCGGGATATGTAATGGGTGAGACCCAATTGAATCTCGATCAGAAATTTGTCCTAAATATGTCGACAAAACACTACAAGCACTATTAATGGCACTATAACTTAAGTGCTCATCAAAATGCAACCCAGCAAGGAACTCCAATACATTTGATATGTTCGCAGTATAACAAGACATCTTTGAATGTCTACAGAAGACTTCCCATTTCTTTATATGCGACATGTATTGTTTTTAAATGCTATTTCTCCAAGCTGCAGCTATAACATCCATGGTCCTATCCGACAGTCCAAGCTCTTGTAATGGTCTGGTCAGAAGCTGCAGATTAACAAATTCATATGATCATGCAATGGATGAATTTATTTTGTCACTGGTTGTATCAACAATTGTTTCAACTAGGAATTATCATACATGGTTCAATAATCATTTTAAGCATCAATGGGAACCATGATTGTGTAGGCCAATTTGGCACCACCAAAATGCCCTTGGCAGCGTCTTGCGCTATATTCTTGAGACATTGCCCAATCAGACAGAATGGGGGAAAGGCATAAAAGAACGTATTCCCCCAGTGTAGTGAGAAAACATCCACCGCTACTGCCCCTGGATCGTGTTCCCAACACACGTATTTGGGCAATTGGTGATTTAATCTAGATGCAAATAGATCAATGTCCGGTACTCCAACCGACTGACAATATTTTTGAATTTTTTTGGATTTAACATCCATTCTGTATTGTCTTAAAATTTTCGTGATCTTATGTCTGCCACAATATTGTCTCTCCCCTGGGAGATAAATAACTGAAACCCGAATATTCTTACCAATACACCAATGCCACACCTGGTTACCCAGATGATCACATGATAATGATCTTACTCCATCCATGTGATTGATATATGCCACAGCTGTGGTATTGTCTACTTGTAATTGGACATGCAAATCCTTCATAGTAGAACAATAAGCTTTTAATCCATAAAATGCTCCCAGTAACTCCAAATAATTTATACCATATGTTTGGAGAAATACATCCCCTTAGACAGTCCATCTGCCCCCACAGCTGGTATCATAATCCGTAGCACCCCATCTGAGAGAACTTGCATCAGCTTGAAAAATCACTGCTGGCTGCTGAACCAAAATGTTTTTAACAGCTTGTGGAACATTCTCAATCCATCAATCCAATTCTAATAAAGTTTCCTTTGGCAATTGCATGGGCCCAACAAAATGGCCTGCTCGCTGTATTAGCTTGTGGTTTTACCCTTTTTGGGATTTAGGTAATGCAGTGGACCAAATTCTACTGCAGGGAATGCTGTTAGTAACTTCCCAATAACATTATCAACTTCTTGGATGGAGGGATAAGGTTTGTCAATAAGGCACCGACAAAAATTTGTAATACCAACAATCTTGTCTATTGGTAAAGTTACTAACATGGTAACTGAATTAATCACAAACTCCAAATATTCAATAGTTTGGGATGGCTGTAACTTTAGATTTTGTTGGATGAATCAGGAACCTAGGCTTTCAAACAGGCTTGTAGTCACCGAGACTGATTTTTCAGCTGACTCCTGATTAGCATTGACAATTAAAATGTCATCTAGATAAGCCATAACGATGTGTTTTTGTGCCCTGAGCAGTGCAAATGCTGGTTTCAACAATTAGTGAACAACCTAGGAGCTGAGCTTAATCCATTAGGTAATGCTTTGTATTACCACAGCTGTCCCATCCAATTAAATTTTAATACCTGCGAATGTGATGATGAATTGGTACTGAATAATATGCATCCTTCTGGACAAACGTATTAAAAGTGTGAGGTCTAAAATGATTCTACAACCCCCATCTTTCTTTGTGTCTGGGGAAAATATTTGATACAAATTGTTGTGGATCCTCACTTGATTTCTCGATACCTCCTTTTTTACACCAAAATACAATTAGGCTTACTCTGTACTGGTGGATCAATACCTTCTACAAAATCAATGGTTGATCCTAAGACAGTACCTAATATAACACGGTCAGATATTATACAGTCCCATTTATCATAAAACATTTATAGACTACCAACAATCTGAGGTTCATCCAAAGATTCTTTTGTAATAGGATAAAGTTTTTGTACCTCTCCAACCGGACATGGTGGTCTCCTTCTCCCAACATATGGGTAACATTCGGCTGTGCTGGTTGGTAATATTTCCTTACCATACTCCTGCCTCGGCTTGTTCCAGCTCCAAATCAAAATCCCCTTCTTGTTTGATCGGCCCTTTCTTTGGCCAAACCGAAGGGTTTCATGAGGCCAATAGTCTTTGCCTCTTTATCAACCTCTTTATTTATTTAAACAGATTTTCTCCGAACAAATAACCAGGAGCTTGAACATTGCTTGATCTGCACAAACCTGCAAATCTTGGATGTAAAATAGGCCAAATGGCAATCTCCCTCATACAATTAATCTTAAATATTGAGTTGCAGAATAATGCCAACATATCCTTCTGAACTTTGGTCATTCCACAATCTTCCACTTGCTTTCCAAAAGCAGTGATCCCAGCCGAAATCATATTTCCTGCGCCCGCATCATTGATGACATTGGCGCCAAAAAGCCGAATTTCCCGTAGGTACCTTCAGTGAGGTATAATAATTCTGCTGTATCAACCATAACAGCTTCTTGAAGCTGGTGAGAGACCAAATAATTTATGTTGGCCGCCAGGTTTCTTCCATGGCCTCATCGCCTCCTCCAGGTATAGAAAACATTGTGCCACATCAGACACACCTGGAAAAATATTTTTGTGTTGTGGTGGGTACTCATGATCGAAATCACCACCTTCAGGATCAGTCTCATGCAGCCCTGGTACTCCTGAGACTTTGCTCAAGGATATTCTCCAGCCCAATCCCAGGCTCTGGAGTTTCAAACTCCCAATTCAAACTGGCACCATATTCATGATATGGAACCCCCTCAGGGGCTGCCTGGGAATATTCTGGGTTTTTAGACCCTTGGTTGATTATTGTTTGGAGTATTTTCTCCATTTGTATTCCATTCTAAGCCATAAAGCTTTTCTCTCTGGAGGACTTCCAGAATCAGATTCATCAGAACCCACAGGCCTTTCAGATTTTCTTTTACATTTTTTAGGCACTGGGTTTTCCTCCGTGGTTTCTTTTTGTGGAGCAAGCAAAGGCTCACTAACGGGTATTTCAACGGCCACTGGTATCGGAACTGGCTCCGCAATAATCTCCGACTATTTTTCTTCTCCACCCTGGGACGCACGTTTTACCCGTGATTTTATTTATTTATTTATTTATTTACTTTTTCCATTTTATTTTTAAACTCCTCCTGGTTTACCCACCAGCCTACGGAGTTTTAAAAACACCCTGGAAGTAAAAGTAATTTACTTACCTGTGGGCTGTTCCCTTACCGCTGTGTTGGAGCTGCGCACTGCAGCTATTTCCATACCGACAGCGTCGACGTAATGGCGATCAAGCGCCAGGCGGGCTTCTTCACGTAGTCACTCACGTGACTCTGAAGTAAAATCCAATTCTACCTTCCAATAGCACAGATAGAGTGATATAATGTAGAAATAGGCCCCTCGGCCCAACTCGCCCACACCGGCCAATATGCCCCAGCTACACTAGTCCTACCTGCCCGCGTCTGATCCATATCCTTCTAGTCCTGTCCAATTCACCTACCTGTCTAACTGATTTCATTTCGGAGTCACATGAGTGACTTCGTGAAGAGCCCGCCGGCACGCATGCGCGACATATCGTCGCAACGCATTGCTGCCGACAGCTGGCGGTGGGGCGCGCTCCTCGCCAGCCCTTCATAAGGAGCCGCTTAGGTAAGTTAAACTAACCTTAAGTTGGTTGGCCCTTGCTGTCGGTTTTGTCTTTCAGCAAGGGTGTGGATTGGAGTACGGAATGTCTGGTCGAAATCGTCGTTCGACCGGCCCAGCGCCCTCATCGTTTACACCTGGGGCCGGGAAGAAGGCGGGGAAACCGTTGGCGTCTGCTGCTGCAGGTCGGGACCCGCTGAGTCGCCACAGCTCCGAGGAGGAGTGCGTGGAGGAGGACAACGGGGTGCCTCCTGAAAGGGTGGACCCTGCCACAAGTTCGCCTTTGACGACAACGGGGAAGGGGTCTCGTGCTGCGGCCCGACCCCCCTCCGCTAGCCCTTCATTGAAGGGCAGGGGAGGAGCCCGTAAGCCTAACCCGGTTCGGGCCAAGGCTCCACCAGCCGCCATGGAGCGGTCTGGTGCAACGGCGGGACCTGGGTCGTTAAGGTCTGCTACCCAACTCCCAACCCCCGCCGCCGGGACGGGGGGCTTGCGTACGGTCCCGCCTCGGTCGCCGAGTCCCCCATGGATGGGTGGACGAGACCATGCGTCGGCACCGTCCAATATGTGGACAGCCGGCAAGCCCGCGCGGGCGTCGCTCCATGCTTCTGCTGGAGTCGACCCCAAGCCGTCAGGGCCCTTTGTGGCAATGGCTTCCGCTCCCGCCAAGAAGAGGCGGTTGAACACCTCGCCCGCGCGGGAATCGCACGGTTTCGCTGCGGCAGCCGAAAGCGATTTATTCCGGCACCGAGATCACTTCTCAGAGGTGCGGGCCGATGAAAGGAGCCCCGGCATGTTTTCTGAGCCGGAGGACTCCGACCACCCGAGTGTTCAGGGTGGTGGGCGTATTGACCGTATAGAGCGGCTGCTGGAGCTGTTGCTCCATGATCAACAGCAGTTCGCACCCACGAATATCGACAGGCACAGGGCCACCTCGCTAGCCTCTCTCATCAGCGAGCCACAAGGGGAAGAAGGGTTTGACCCTACACCAGCACCGTCGGAGCCACCGACAGCAGAGCTACTGGATGTGGCGGCCAAATTTGCTGCACCAGTCACAACTGGACTTCCGCTTCAACCAAAACTGGCAGCAACGGTAGACTTTCTTACGAATCACCGGCTCCAGGAGGAAGTCCTTTCGCAGGCCATTCATCGCCACAAGCCCCCTTCCAACTGTAATGCCCTCAACGTGCCTCTGGTCAATACGCCCATATGGGGCAACATCGGCGTGGCTATCCGCCATCAGGAGGTGAAACTCCAGCGGATCCTCAAACTTCTTACGGCCGGTATTACCGCCGTCGGTCGATGGTGGTGACCTGTCATTGGACCAAGAGGATGCATTGGCGCTGTTATGTGCCACCCAGCACGAAATCAATGATTTTCGGAAAAACAGCATCCGCCCTTCTATCAACCCAAAATTTGCTGGGTTGTGTAAACCACCACCGCCACCGCCGCCCCGACAACTCTTCGGAGAGGATCTTCCGAAGAGAGTCAAGGAGCTTTACGAGGTGACCAAAACGGTGGGACTTATGCGATCTCATATCGCCCCCAGACCGATGGTGCCAAAAGCTCCTCCTGCTCGACCGCGAGGTCCGGTCGCGTCAGCACCCAGACCATATGCTGCTACTCAAGACTACTATCAACAAGGCCAGCAGCAGCGGTCTTTTTTGGGGTCAGGCACACAGCGACCCCAGTGGAAGATGAAGCCACCTCATCGTCAGTCCAACCCAGCACCTCCTCGGCCACCCAAGTATGTCAGGGACCGCCGGTGACCATGGAGGTAAGGCGGTCTGGTTTTCTTTCTCCTGCCCCTTTAACATCACATGTTGGAGGGCGACTCCGGTTCTTTGCTGAAGCTTGGAAATCTGTTACTTCAGATAAATTTGTTTTACAAAATATTCGGGGTCATTCTATTGAATTTATTCACGGGGACATTCCTCCATCCCAGCATATGCCTAAACGGAAGTTTACGCTGTCTGCCGTTGAGCAGGCAGCAGGCACAGCTGAAAATTTTCGTTTAGAACAAAAAGGCGTGATAGAGAAAACTATTCACGAACCCATTGAATTCGTCTCCAATATTTTTACAAGACAAAAAAGGATGGAGGTTGTCGGGTGATTATTGACTTGACCCAGTTGAATACTTTTGTAACATACACCCATTTCAAAATGGACACTTTTGAGACAGCCAAATCACTGATTTCGCATGGTTGCTTTATGGCATGTATTGATTTGAAAGATGCATACTATTCAGTATCCATCCGGAAACATCACCGGAAGTTTTTGAAATTTGTCTGGATGGATCAGCTCTGGCAATATAGGGCCTTGCCAAATGGGCTTACTACCGCCCCTAGGCTCTTTACTAAATTACTCAAGCCTATTATGGCCCAATTACGTATACAACACCATGTTGTAATGGCCTATTTAGATGATATCCTGATTATTGGCAACACTCTGGAAGCAGCTGAAAGGGCTGTTTCGGCTACTGTCACTATATTTCAGCGGCTAGGGTTTATAGTCCATCCAGACAAATCCAAGTTCTGCCCATCCCAGGTTATGGATTATTTGGGTTTCACGGTGGACTCTATTCGAATGAGGGCCACCATACCATTTAACAAGGTTGAGGATGTCTCCCTTGCATGTCAGGATCTCGCATCCGCCAGTATACCATCTATTCGGCATACAGCTAAGGTGATTGGAAAAATCGTAGCTTTGTTTCCGGCAGCCCAGTTTGGGCCTTTGCATTATCAAAATCTACAAAGAGCCAAGATTGCTGCGTTGAAAAAGAACACTGGCCATTTTGACAGACCTATGGGGCTGCCTTCTGATGCTAAGGTTGAGCTACAATGGTGGGTGTCCAATATTGGCAGGGCATTCAAACCCATTATTGTGCCCAATCCGGTGGTATATTTGCAAACTGACGCAAGCTCCCTAGGCTGGGGAGCTACGGACAGCTCTTCAAGTTGTGGGGGCAGGTGGGATCCCCTTGAAGCTAGCATGTTGCTAATACAAGGGATTAACTATTTGGAGCTGCTTGCAGCATTTCACGGACTACGGGCTTATTGTGCTAATCTCAGTGGAACTCATGTCCGTCTCCAAATAGACAACACCACGCCGGTGGCGTATTTAAACCATATGGGCAGTACCAGGTCAGTCTTTTGTGACAAATTGGCTAATACTATTTGGCTCTGGTGTATTGATCGGGATATTTGGATTTCAGCCACCTATTTGCCAGGTAGGCTTAATATTGTGGCAGACACCAGGTCACGCAAATTCAATGATAGTATTGAGTGGATGCTGCATCCTCAAATATTTGCCCAAATTACAGCCAAATTTGGCCAACCGGATGTAGACCTTTTTGCGTCCCGGTTGAACCATCAGGTACCGACATATGTTTCATGGGAACCAGACCCTGGGGCATTAGCGATTGATGCATTCTCGCTAGACTGGGGGAATTGGTTTTTCTATGCATTCCCCCCGTTTTGCCTCATCAGTCGGGTATTACAAAAAATCAAGATGGATTCTGCCAGAGGCATTCTTGTCATACCCGACTGGCCTACGCAGCCTTGGTATCCGGTGGTCTTTGACATGATTAGTCAACCTTGGGTCCCTTTAGAGGGTTGCCCGCATTTGGTTTCTCACCCTGTTTCAGGGGAGTTACACCCCTGCCATGCCTATCTAAAATTACTGGCTTGCAGGTTCTGACCAGGCCATGGATGCAGTATGGCCTCACCACCCGGACCATGAACACCATTGGAGCATCATGTCGAGAGTCAACCAGGCGGAGATATCTCTCCCACATCACCAAGTGGGAAGCCTACTGCAGTCGCTCTCACATCACCTATGATGATGTCTCCATAGCCGACGTCCTGGAATTCCTCGCGGGGTTGCACCACGATGAGCACTTGAGTTACAGTGCCATCAACAGCGCCAGGAGTGCGCTATCATTCTACCTCAACATCGAGGTAGGATCGAACAGGCTAGTGTCCAGGCTTATGCGGGGAATATTCAATCTGAATCCGCCTACACCACGCTATAATATCACCTGGGATGTCAGGGATGTACTTACCCTGCTCAGGTCGTGGTCACCCATGGAAGGGTTACAGCTGGACAAACTCACTATGAAATTGGTGATGTTACTAGCCCTGACTTCAGCACAGCGGGTTCAGACGCTCCACAAACTTCGTATTGACGGGATGACGTCTACCCCGGGAGAAGTAGTCTTTTTCATTGATGAGCTACTTAAGCAGCATAGACCTGGGTGCACAGGGCTGCAGCTGAAGTTCCCGGCATACCCCGCAGATGCTCGGCTATGTTTAGCCACTCACATCTGTTACTACATCAAGGTGACGAGGAGCATCAGAGGAATGGAGTTGTACCTGCTTGTCACTCACAAAAGACCTCACCATCGAGTGACAGTCCAGACGATATCCAGGTGGCTCCGGATCGTCTTGGATAAGGCAGGTATTAACACTAATGTGTTTAAATCTCACTCCACCAGGGCTGCATCCACGTCGGCGGCGAGGGTCATGGAGGTACCCATGGACCATATCCTCGCCACAGCAGGATGGGCGAACGAAGCTGTGTTCCAGCGGTGCTATAATAAGCCTGTTGCTGCTCCCCTACAGTTCGCGGAGGCCGTGCTGAACGCCGGGCGAGAACGTGGGGATGTCCCCGTTTAAAGGGGATTGGTTGCTGTGTTATTAATAAATCGTTTCATCAACTTGTTTACTCCAATCCATCCTTGCTAGTGGTGTGTCAGCATGGACGTGGTCCAGGGCGTGTAATCACAGAAGCTTTAAAGTCTTCACGAAGTCACTCACGTGACTCCGAAATGAAATAGTAAGATTGAACGAGAACTTACCAGTTCGAAGGTTGATCTTTATTTCATGAGGAGTTGCGGTGAGGGATTTCGTGCCCTCCGCTCCCAACCCTCGATCATCTTCAGCTGGTAATCAGAGTCTCTTTAAATCTTACTATGCCAAATCATTTCTGTTGTTGTTTCTGTGATTCCACACCGCTGCTTTGAAGAATGTCGCGCATGCGTGCCGGTGGGCTCTTCACGAAATCCCTCACCGCAACTCCTCATGAAATAAAGATCAACCTTCGAACTGGTAAGTTCTCGTTCAATCTTACTATTCTTAAACGTTGCAATAGATCCAGCCTCAACTACCTCCTCTGGCAGGTAGTTCCATACACCCACCACCCTCTTTGTGAAAAAACTACCCATCAGATAATTAATTAATCTTGTCTCCTTCACCTTAAACCGATGTCGGTTGGCCGGTGTGGGCAAGTTGGGACGAAGAGCCTGTTTTCAAGCTCTTTCACTCAATTACCATGTCCTCGATTGGCAAGAGACTCTGTGCACGTACCAGATCTATTCCTCTCATGATTTTATACACCTCCATAAGGTTACCCCTCATCCTCCTGCGCTTCAAGGAAGAGAGTCCCAGCCTACTCAACCTCTCGCTATGCTCAAACCGTCTAGTCCTGGCAACATCCTTGTAAATCTTCTCTAAATCTTTCCAGTTCGACAACGTGTTTCCTATAGCATGGAACCCAGATAGAAACATAGAAACATAGAAATTAGGTGCAGGAATAGGCCATTCGGCCCTTCGAGCCTGCACCGCCATTCAATATGATCATGGCTGATCATCCAACTCAGTATCCCGTACCTGCCTTCTCTCCATACCCTCTGATCCCCTTAGCCACAAGGGCCACATCTAACTCCCTCTTAAATATATCCAATGAACTGGCCTCAACTACCCTCTGTGGCAGAGAATTCCAGAGACCCACCACTCTCTGTGTGAAAAAATTCCTTCTCATCTCGGTCCTAAAGGATTTCCCCCTTATCCTTAAGCTGTGACCCCTTGTCCTGGACGTCCCCAACATCGGGAACAATCTTCCTGCATCTAGCCTGTCCAACCCCTTAAGAATCTTGTAAGTTTCTATAAGATCCCCTCTCAATCTCCTAAATTCTAGAGAGTACTGTGATACTAGATACTCTATATGCGGCCTCACCACCATTTTATACAACTGCAACATGACCTCCCAACGTTTATACTCAGTGCTCTGACTGACGGAGGACAATGTGCCAAAAGCCGTTATGATCTCCGTATCTACCTGCGACTCCACCTTCAAGGAACCGTGCACCTGCACTCCTAGATCCCTCTGCTCTACAACACTGCCCAAAACACTTCCATTCACTGTGTAGGTCCTGCCCATGTTAGACTTCCATAAATGCAACACGTCACATTTCTCTGTATTAAATTCCATCAACTGTTCCACAGCCCACTTGGACAATCGATCGATATTCTGCTGCAATGTTTCACACCTCTTCACTATCTGAAAAACCACCTGATTTTGTGTCATCAGCAAATTTGCTAATATTCCCATATATTTTCTCATTCAAATCATTGATGCAGATGACAAACAGTAAAGGAACCATCACCGAACCCTGAAGCACACCACCTGTCACAGTCCTCCAGTCCGAGAAGCAACCGTCCACCTTCAATCTCTGCTTCCTGCTGTGAAGCAACATTTCTATCCACTCGGCTATCTCTCATTGGATCCTGTACAAATCTAAACTAAACTAAACGACACTGAAGATAATAATACAAACAACATTTTAGTAGATAAAAAAAAAACAATATTCATGCAAAACAAGCCAAAAGCCTGACGTCCCCGTTTTGCAAAACGAGACAGATCGTTGGTTCAAGTTTAGTTGGTATTCGGAGTTTTCAATAACATGACAATAAAGATAAATTCACTGAATTAATAACCACAATACAAATGCAGAACATTCATAGTCGGTGCATCCAAACTCATGCCAAGGAAGTTCACATTTGAGGCTGGTGCTCCTGAACCTGGAGCTCACGGTTTTTCAGACACCTGTACATTCTCCCTGATTGCAGGAGTGACGTGTGTTTGATGCCTTGATGTTGCTGGCTGTACTTTAGAGGGAGCGCCACTCTCTGCGTGGCGGGTGCCTGGAACACGCTCACCGGCCAGTGGTGGAGGCAGATACGGCAGTGGTGGTTCCGTTCAGAGACGTTTACATAGTCTCATTGACATGTCAAAGACCGACATACTATGGACAATTTATATTTATACCAAGCCAATTAACCTAAATATCTGAACGTTTGTGGAGTGTGGGAGGAAACCGAAGATCTCGGAGAAACCCACGCGGTCACGGGGAGAACGTACAAACTCCAGACAGACAGCAGCCCGTAGTCGGGATTCAACCCGGGTCTCTGGTGCTGTAATGCAGCAACTCTAGCGGTGCGCCAACATGCCGCCTCTCTGCACCACCGTGTCGCCTTTATTAATTATTAGAAAGATACACATCGTGCTGCAGTATCTCTGTAGAACATGGATAGGCGATGTTTCGGGTCGTGACCCGTCTCGCACTGGGTATTAGCTATTAGCAGACCTGTTCTGCTCATTACGGGAAGGATGCGAAGGGTGTGGAGAGGGCGCAGAACATACTCCACCAGGGTTTATTCTTGGATCAGATAGCCATAGCTACAATGAGACCTGGTAGAAGTATATGAAGTTATGAGCGTCATGGGTAGGGTAGAGTCAGAACCTTTTCCCCAAGGCGGAAATGTCAAAGATAAGGACGTATCGCTGTAAGTGAGAGGGACACAGTTGAAAGGAGATGTACGGACCAAGACATTTTTTACACAAATGATGCTGTGATCATGGAATCTGCCGCTGCTGCAGTTACGACGGTGGCGTTTACGAAGCTTTTAGATGGGCAGGTGTATCTGCAGGAAATTGAGAGGTATGGATTACTGGAAGGCACGTGAGAATATTTTATAAAATCTAGAACATTGAACACTACAGTAAAATCTAGGACATAGAATAGCCCTTCAGCCCACAATTTCTGTCCCACACATAAAGCCAAGTCCCACATGTCCATGTGCACGATCCATGAGCAGTCATTGCTTTCATCTCCACGTGTCTATTCAAAAGCCTGGGACATGTCACGATTGTATGTGTCTCCACCACTCGTGGTCCAGGCACGTTGCACATTCTGTATAAAATACCTGCCTACAGATACACAGATATATAACCTGCCCCACAGGCCCCTGTTTTGCCAATTTGTCCTTAAAGCTGTCCCCTAGTATTTGATATTTCCATCCCGGGAAAAGGGCTCTGCTTGTCTCGCCTGTCTATATCTCTGATAATTGTATATATTTCCATCAGGTTTTCTCACAACATCTGGCATTCCACACAAAACCGTACAAGTTTGTCCAAACTCTCCTTGTACCTAATCCCCACCCTCCTAATCTATGCATCTGGTTAACTTTCTCTGTGTCTTTTCCAAAGCCTCTACACCTTTCTTGTCATGGGGTAAACTGAACTGTACACAAGACTTTAAATGCATCCTATAAATAGTTATCATGGCATTATGTCCGGCACAAACTTTATGGGTGGAAGTGCCTGTTCCGGCGCTGTACTTTCCTGTGTTGCGTGTTCTGTGATCACATGCAGTGACACACATGTCACGTGGGTCAGAAACAACCGCATGGTTGGTGCGATTGGCCTGTTATCCATCCCGCACATTCACGCAAACTCCTTCCTTTCCTCTCGACAGGTTCCCTCCATGCCACTTTGGGAAACTCTATGGGACAACACGGGCGGTGGCGGCCATCGTTTCCCTGCTCCAATATCCTCTCTTCATCATCGTTAATGGTCCCTTGCAGGACAATCTATTGTACGTAAGTACCAGAGGCGTGTGAGCTTGGAATTGGACCCTGACTGGTGCGAGGTGGTGCAATTTCGGATATCAAAAGCCGGGCAGGGCTGACATTGCAAATGGTAGAATCCTGGAGAGAGTTGCAGAACAAGGAAGTCTGGCAGATAGGAGCATGGTTCCTTGAAAGTGGCGAGACAGTTTCAAATTTTATGTTTGGTTTTGATTTATTATTATCCATTCAAACTTGGGACAGTGCAAAATGGTGTTTTGCATGCGATCCAAAAAGAACAGACAGACAAAAATACAAACTCAAATACGGCAGATTGCAGATAATCGTTAAACATAGAATCATAGAAACTTAGAAACTTAGAAAATAGGTGCAGGAGCAGACCATTCGGCCCTTCGAGCCTACACCGCCATTCAATATGATCATGGCTGTATGATCAATATATGATCAACTCAGTATCCTGTACCTGCCTTCTCTCCATACCCCCTGATCCCTTTAGCAAGGGCCAGATTTAACACCCTCTTAAATATAGCCAATGAACTGGCCTCAACTACCTTCTGTGGCAGAGAATTCCACAGATTCACCACTCTCTGTGTGAAAAATGTTTTTCTCATCTCGGTCATGAATGACTTCTCCCTTATTCTTCAACTGTGACCCCTTGTTCTGGACTTCCCCAACATTGGGAACAATCTTCCTGCATCTAGCCTGCCATACCTTTAAGAAATTTGTAAGTCTCTATAAGATCCCCCCTCAATCTTCTAAATTCTAGCGAGTACAAGCCGAGTCAATCCAGTCTTTCTTCATTTGAGAGGCCTGACAGGCTGCATGGCTGCCGGACGATCCGGCAGGACAGGCAGAGCCGAGCCAGAGCCGGCCCAAGGCCACCCCAGACATCCACGGCCGCTCCCGGACAGGGACAGGGACAGGGACAGGACACCCGGGAGGGGACGGGGTTGGCCCAGCAGAACTCAATGGTGCCTGCAGCGCTGGAGACACGGGCCCGATCCCGCCCATGGACAAAATGCAAGTTTACACCCACGCAGCAGCACAGCAGCACAGCCACCAAGAATGTGACCCATGACGTGGGCATGTGCAGTCGCAATACCGAACTCGCTTAATGTAGCGCAGCAGTTCATAGAAACATAGAAACATAGAAAACAGGTGCAGGAGGAGGCCATTCAGCCCTTCGAGCCAGCACCGCCATTCATTGTGATCATGGCTTATCGTCTACTATCAATAAACCGTGCCTGCCTTCTCCCCATATCCCTTGACTCCACTATCCCCTAGAGTTCTATCCAACTTTCTCTTAAATCCATCCAGTGATTTGGCCTCCACTGCCCTCTGTGGCAGGGAATTCCATAAATTCACAACTCTTGAAACTGCTAGAGTCAGTTATTAATGATGGGATAGCAGCGCATTGGAAAGTGGTGAAATCATTGGACAAAGTCAGCATGGATTTACGAAAGGTAAATCATGTCTGACGAATCTTATAGAATTTTTTGAGGATGTAACGAGTAGAGTGGATATGGGAGAAGCAGTGGATGTGTTATATCTGGACTTTCAGAAGGCTTTCGACAAGGTCCCACATAAGAGATTAGTATGCAAACTTAAACCACATGGTATTGGGTGATCAGTATTGATGTGGGTAGAGAACTGGCTCGCAGACAGGATGCAAAGAGTAGGAGTAAACGGGTCCATTTCAAAATGGCAGGCAGTGACTAGTGGGGTACCGCAAGGCTCGGTGCTGCGACCCCAGCTATTTACAATATATATTAATGATTTGGACGAGGGAATTGAATGCAACATCTCCAAGTTTGCAGATGACACGAAGCTGGGGGGCAGTGTTAGCTGTGAGGAGGATGCTAGGAGGCTGCGAGGTGCCTTGGATAGGTTGGGTGAGTGGGCAAATGCATGGCAGATGCAGTATAATGTGGATAAATGTGAGGTTATCCACTTTGGTGGCAATAACAGGAAAGTAGACAATTATTTGAATGGTGGCCAATTAGGAAAAGGTGAGACCTCGGTGTCATGGTACACCAGGCTGTGAAGAAAGCGAATGCTATGTTGGCATTCATAGCAAAAGGATTTGAGTACAAGAGCAGGGAGATTCTACTGCAGTTGTACAGGGTCTTGGTGAGACCACACCTGGAGTATTATGTACAGTTTTGGTCTCCTAATCTGAGGAAAGACATTCTTGCCATAGAGGGAGTACAGAGAAGATTCACCAGACTGATTCCTGAGATGGCAGGACTTCCATATGAAGAAAGACTGGATAGACTCAGCTTGTACTCGCTGGAATTTAGAATATTGAGGGGCGATCTCATAGAGACGTACAAATTTCTTAAGGGGTTGGACAGGCTAGATGCAGGAAGATTGTTCCCCGTGTTGGGGAAGTCCAGGACAAGTGGTCACAGTTTAAGGATAAGGGGGAAGTCTTTTCGGACCGAGATGAGAAAATCATTTTTCACACAGAGAGTGGTGAATCTGTGGAATTCTCTGCCACAGAAGGTAGTTGAGGCCAGTTTGTTGGTTAAATTTAAGAGGGAGTTAGGTGTGGCGCTTGTGGCTAAAGGGATCAGGGGATTGGAGAGAAAGCAGGTACAGGATACTGAGTGTATGATCAGCCATGATCTTATTCTGCACCTATTTTCTGCACCTATTTTCTATGTTTCTATGTTTCTCTGGGTGAAAAAGTTTTTTCTCACCTCAGTCTTAAATGACCTCCCCTTTATTCTAAGACTGCAGTCCCTGGTTCTGGACTCGCCGAACATTGGGAACATTTTTCCTCTATCTAGCTGTCTACTCCTTTTATAATTTTATATGTTTCTCTAAGATTTCCCCCTCATCCTTCTAAACTCCAGTGAATACAAGTCTAGTCTTTTCAATCTTTCCTCATATGACAGTCCTACCAACCCAGGGATCACTCGCGTGAATCCACGCTGCACTGCCTAAATCAAGAGGATGTCCTTTCTCAAATTAGGAGACCAAAACTGTACACAATACTCGAGATGTGGTCTCACCAGAGCCCTATACAACTGCAGAAGAACCTCTTGTTATGAAGGCCTACAGTCCATTAGCTTTTTTCACTGCCTGCTGTACCTGCACGCCAACTTTCAGTGACCGATGTACAAGGACACCCAGGTCTCGCTGTACCTTCCGCTTACCCAACCAAACCCCATTGAGATAATTATCTGCCCCTTGTTTTTGCCGCCAAAGTGGATAACCTCACATTTATCTATATTATACTGCATCTGCCACACATCTGCCCACTCACTCAACCTGTCCAGGTCCCCCTGCAACCTCCTAACATCCTCTTCACAGTTCACACTGCCACCCAGCTTTGTGTCATCAACGATGTCCACAAAGAGCTAGAGGTGACACTAGATGGTGACAGACTGTTCCAATTCCTGATAACAGACGTGATTTATTTTGACCAAACCGTAGGATTGTTTCCCCCAACTATATCAGGAGACTTGGATTTCTGTGCCTATGTCGGAGGATGGAGGGATCATAAAGATCGAAGGCGAGAGACAGAGGAAGCAGGGCTTGTGAGCTTTAGTTGTATGGAGCTATAGCAAAGGCTGGGACTTTTGTCTTTGGAGTACAGGAGACAATAGATGGCCAAGATTCAAAGGTGTGCAAGATCATGAGGGACACGGATAACGTGAATGATCAGAATCTTTTTTTCCTAGGGTAGGGAGCATAGGTTTATAGTGAGAGGGGCAGATTGAATAGGGGCTTCACTCAGGGCGATATTTTCAATCGGTGTTGGCCGTATCTGGAATGAGTTGCCAGCAGAATTTATAGAAACAGACACAATTAGGACTTTGAACAGGTGTACGGAAGGGAATTGTTGAGGAAGATGTGGGCTAAATGCAAGCAAATGGGTCCAGCTCATGATGTTAATGATATGGACCGAAGAGCGTATTTGGGTGACGATGACTCTAACCTGGGAGACATGGGGAAATGTTCACCAGGGGAAGGAGTGGTGCTAATTTAGAGGCATCCACCTGATGAAGTGATAGGGACAGATTGTACAGAACTTTCATAAATAAAGCAGGCAAATCCCTGGACGTGATAGTTGTGTTCAACCATGCAAACTATCGCGGGGTTTAGTGTTAACAGTTTGCTCAAAGCGGAGGATACAGTGTTAAGGAGAGAGGGGCAAAGTTTAAAGGGGATGTGTGGGGTAGGTTTCATTTGTGCACAGAGAATGGAAGGCACATCATGTAAAGATACAGTGAATGGAAGGGAAATGGATCATGTGCGGGCAGAGGAGATCTATTTAGTTTCTCATCACAACCAGTAAATGGACGGTCCAGTCCCTGTGCTGCTCACTTCTATGTTCTTTGTTCCAAAGCTAAGGCCGAGAGGTCTCAGCAGTGTAATCCGATGCGGGCTGCAGGCTGTGTTCTGCCCTTAGACTGACCGTCTCTCTCTTCATTAACTCCATTCTGACTTAGATGAACATCGCATTTATCGTTCTGGTATCCTTGGCCTTTGTCCACCCAATCAACGTCTACATCTACTGCCAGCAGGCCAAGCAGCAGAGGGGAGTGTCAAACCGAAGATAGAGCGAGAGAGAAAGAGAGAGATCAAGGACGATGGGAAAGACTGGGTCAGGAGTTGCGGGAGCGATTTTATGGGAATATTTTGCAGCCAAAAGACCCTGGAATCTTGAAGAAACACAAAATGCGAATCAAGTCAGCGGGTCAGGCGGAATCTGTGGAGGGAATGTTTAGGCAAATTTTTGGGGACCAGAAAGCCTGCAAGAACACGCTTGCGAACTATAGATCTATCATCTCTGGTAGGTACGTTACTGAAGAGGAATCTATGCGGAAAGATATACAATGCATTCAGAAAATATTCAGGCCCCCTTCACTTTTTCCACATTTTAACCATATAACCATATAACAATTACAGCACGGAAACAGGCCATCTCGGCCCTTCAAGTCCATGCCGAACAACTTTTTTCCCTTAGTCCCACCTGCCTGCACTCATACCATAACCCTCCATACCCTTCTCATCCATATGCCTATCCAATTTATTTTTAAATGATACCAACGAACCTGCCGCCACCACTTCCACTGGAAGCTCATTCCACTCCGCTACCACTCTCTGAGTAAAGAAGTTCCCCCTCATGTTACCCCTAAACCTCTGTCCCTTAATTCTAAAGTCATGTCCTCTTGTTTGAATCTTCCCTATTCTCATAGGGAAAAGCTTGTCCACATCAACTCTGTCTATCCCTCTCATCATTTTAAAGACCTCTATCAAGTCCCCCCTTAACCTTCTGCGCTCCAGAGAATAAAGACCTAACTTATTCAACCTATCTCTGTAACTTAGCTGTTGAAACCCAGGCAACATTCTAGTAAATCTCCTCTGTACCCTCTCTATTTTGTTGACATCCTTCCTATAATTGGGCGACCAAAATTGTACACCATACTCCAGATTTGGTCTCACCAATGCCTTGTACAATTTTAACATTACATCCCAGCTTCTATACTCAATGCTCTGATTTATAAAGGCTAGCATACCAAAAGCTTTCTTTACCACCCTATCTATATGAGATTCCACCTTCAAGGAACTATGCACGGTTATTCCCAGATCCCTCTGTTCAACTGTATTCTTCAATTCCCTACCGTTTTTATATTACATCCTTATTTTTAAATTGATTAAATTCATTTTTTATCAACAATTGTGAGGGATAAAGTGATTAAACCCCACTATTGTAATGATTCAGGAGAGGATTCTAACTTGTAAACAGGATTCTAGCCGATAAAGGCCAGGGAGAGGACACAGCTGGGAATGAGGTTATCAGAACTATCCTTGAGTGAGGATGGATGGCATAGTATAGCGGTAGAAGGAGAGTGATAGATGGGACCCTTGTCAGTAGGGACTAGGGATGAATGGGACCCTTGTCAGTAGAGACTAGCTTTAGTTCAGATATAAAAAAACTGAGACAGGTCAGTTGGAGGTGAGAAAACTAGGCCAGGTCAATTGCAACTGGGCATGCTTAATGAAATAAATGAATATTACTTACACACCCCTAGTCGAGAAATTGCTCATTATCATGAACATGCTATGTATGATGTGGGAGGTACTGGGGGATGTACCCATAGACTGTGCACCTCAGTGCTCTGATTGGGAAGAGCCAGAAGGGGAGGTTATGCCAGCAGAATTGTGTGTATAAAGGGGCTTTACTTTTCTGACTTTGGTGTGTCTCAATTTGGAGAGGCACCCGATTCTGCAGACTCGCAAATAAAAAGGCATCTCTTGTTTCCATGCTTTAGTCTCTGAGTAGTGATTGTGAGCACAAACTATATCTCACAAAGTGGGGGCTCGTCCGGGATCGCCACTCCGGCCGCTTGGCAGAAGCACGGAAGGAAGGGTAGGTGCACCCTGCTGATTTCAGCAGTCTCTGATCTCCTTGCTTGCCATCAGCGGTTTGAGCGAGTGATATCCGGACAAGAGACTCGGGAAACACGAGGGAGTGTTGGAAAAATAAACAAGGGACGGTCGAGCGATTCTTGTGCACAGGACCCGGGTAAGAGAACTGACTATTAAGTATAGCCCGGGCGACCGAGCGTCTGTCGGACGGGAATAGTCCGATAAGACAATGGATAACCGGAATGGGAAAAGTAACAGTCCGGGGGGAAATAACCGATGTAATTGTTATATGGTTACATGGGTCAAACAGCTTTTGTGGAGGCAAAAGGTGTATGTGAACAAATTGAGGTTAGAATGAGAAATAAGGCATATCATGAAGGATTAAAGTGGGAAGCAGAGGGATAAATTGATGAGACTGTTTTAAAACGACAAGAGCAGGCCAGACACAGATTATCCTTTGGGGCAATCATAAACTGAGAGGGCTAAAAAAACACCTTACCCAATATTCCTGATGGGGCAGGAAATGGATTATGGCTTTGGAGGAGGAGAACGCGGGACGATTATTGGCTATGGGAGATTTGAAGGCACTGTTGATGAAAGTGATAGGAACCACTAAACTGACAGAACTCCTGAAGATGGCTGGTATAAAAATGCTGTGAACAATGCATTAAACAATGGCATGCTGTTTGGCACAGTCAGGCAGATGGTATGGCAGGCCCTCAGACAATAATCCAGCAGCCTATCTGGAGAACAAGCTGAAAAGGTGGAGACTGGAAACTGAACATGATTCAGTGATCATTTGGTCAATGAGGTTGAGAAATATCGTAAAGATAGGAAAAAGACTTGCAGACCAGCAGGAAGAGGTGCAGAGAAAAGTGATGCACCGACACACAGTGAGTCCTATGACAGAGCCAAACAGGGGCCAGAGAATTCCATGCCAATAATACATGTATTTGGGAGAGTGTTTCCTCAAATGCCCTATCAAGAGTGAAATAAATCTGGATATCTACAAACTATATCTCACACAATCTACACACAATACCCCAGAATGAAGAAGCGAAAACAGGTGTTTAGAAATTTTTGCGAATTAATAATAAATTACTGAAATATCACATTTACATAAGTATTCAGACCTTTTACTCAGTACATTGTTGAGGCACCTTTGGCAGCGATTACAGCCTCAAGTCTTCTGGCTACAAGCTTGGCAAACCCGTATTTGGATAATTTCTCCCATTGTTCTCTGCAGACCCTCTCGAACTTTGTCATGTTGGATGAGGAGCGTCGATGCACAGCTATTTGCAGGTCCATCCAGAGATATTCATTCAGGTTCAAGTCCGGGCTCTGGCTGGGCCACTCAAGGACATTCACAGACTTGTCACTGAGCCACTTGTCTTGGCTGTGTGCTTAGGGTCCTTGTCCTGTTGGAAGTTGAACCTCCGTACCAGTCTGAGGTACAGAACGCTCTGGAGCAGGTTTTCATCAAGGATCTCTCTGTACTTTGCTCCGTTCATCTTTCTCTCGATCCTGACTAGTCTCCCAGTTTCTGCCGCTGAAAAACATCCCCAGATCATGATGCTGCCACCACCATGCATCACCGTAGGTATGGTATTGGCCAGGTGATGAGCGGTGCCTGGTTTCCTCCAGACATGACGCTTGGCATTCTGGCCAAAGAATTCAACCTTGGTTTCATCAAACCAGAGAATCTTGTTTAGGTGCTTTTTGGCAAACTCCAAGCGGGCTGTCATGTGCCTTTTACTGAGCAGTGGCTTCCGTCTGGCCACTCTACCAGATTTTATAGCCCAATTTAAGAGTAAGTGGGAGGAACATGCCGGACGGTCCCGAGCTAGAAATCGGCCTCTAGATGTTCGAACTTTACTAAATTGTTTGCTGCCCCGACAGGTCCAAGCTTTTAAACTGGTTAACCTATGTAATGAGTTGAGTAACATATCAAGATACACCACGTTTATTAAATCTACTTATAGCAAGGATCTGCAGGCATTACATTTCCTAACTGCTACTCGTACTTAGGCAAGCGCTTGATAATATAAAGTACATAATAGATGGAGTCACTACTAACAAGCAGTATAATTGGCTAGTATGAAATAGCCAACCTACATCTTACCTTGTAGAAACAAATGAAGCATCATTGGCTAAGCAATATAGGTGGAATGTTAATAACACATTTGGGGAAGGCTGTAAAATAGTAAGATTAAATGAGAACTTACCAGTTTGAAGTTTGATCTTTATTTTATGAGGAGTTACGATGAGGGATTACGTGAAGACCCCGCCAGCACGCATACGTGACATTCTTCAAAGCAGTGGTGTGAAATCACAGATAGCAATGTAGACTAACATAGTAAGATAAGAGAGAACTTCCATACCAGTTGAACTTTATAATAGAGGGTTTTGGGAGCGGAGGGCACGTAATCCCTCATCGTAACTCCTCATAAAATAAAGACCAAACTTCAAACTGGTAAGTTCTCATTTAATCTTACTATTTTACTTCGGAGTCACGTGAGTGAGTACGTGAAAATTTCAAAGCTCTGTGATTTCATGCCGTGGAAACGAGTCCATGCTCACACACTGCCACGCTGGGATTAGAGGATGAACATATTTCAGACATGACACTGGCTGAAAAACAAAATAGGTATTTATTCATACCAAAACAAAATATATCCCATATAGGGTAATTATTTAGCAGTACTCAAAATTTTTCCTGCAAAAGTGTCAGGAGAGGCCACGGGTTTGTTATAGAAGCGTTGGAATGTCTTCTCATTGCTCCAACCCGCTGTGGCCAGGATGTGGTCCACGGGTACTTCCATCATCCTAGCCGCCGAAGTAGATGCAGCCCTGGTGGAGTGAGATTTGAAGACATTAGAGTCCACCCCCGCTGCACCTAACACCACCCTTAACCATCTTGATATGGTTTGCACCGTGACTTTGTGATGGGGCCGTTTATGGCTTATAAGCAAAGCTTTCTCCGTGCCCCTTAGAGTCTTAGTGACTGTGATATATTGTAATATCAGAGTAACATGCAGTCGAGTATCTGCAGGATAAGCTTGAAACTCTAATGTTTGTCCAGACGACCCGGGTCGGTCTTGTTTTAACAGCCCCTGTATAAGAAAAGTTATTTTGCCATTGGAGATTGTCATGGCGTCCATACTTAACTTGTGTAGGGACTGGACCCATTGTGCTGTGACAAGTGCCATAATCATTACCATTTTATAGGTGAGCTTGTCCAAGGTGAGCCCCGTATTGGGTGTCCATCCTCGTAACATAGTCAAGACTATGCTAATATCCCACGTATGGTTGTATCTGGGCCTGGGGGGATTGGAATTAAATATTGCCCTCATTAGCTTAGACACTAATGGGTGTGATCCAATAGCCAGATGATCACTCCCTTTGCCCAGATAATTCGACAGATAACTGTGCACTCCTTGCACAGTTGATGGCACTGTAGCTTAATCCTTCATCGTGGTGAAGGGTAGCCAGGAATTCCAGAACTTCCGTGATGGTGGCCGTTTCATAGGTAGTGTTCGTTGTCGTGCAGAACACTTCCCACTTTCTGATAGGTCAGGTACTGTTTCCTGGTGGACTCCCTGCACGACGCTGAGATGGTATTTATTGTTCTGTCGGTGAGTCCGAATCCCAGAAGTGGCCGTTTCAGAATCTGCAAATTAACAGGTCCATGCGGTCATGACATGGATGGCTTTCCCCTGTAACGGGATGTATCAATAAACTAGGTCATTTGTTGACCCGGATGCAAGGTTCTGTGGCCATCTTCTGTACTGCTGGGAACCATGGTTGGGTAGGCCAGTCGGGCACAACCAAAATACCCGATGCGGAGTCTTGTCTTATTTTTTGCAAGACCCGACTGATGAGGCAGAAGGGGGGAAATGCATAGCAGAACAAATCCCCCCAGTGTGGCGTGAAAGCGTCCATCGCTACTGCCCCTTGGTCTGGTTCCCAAGCAACATATGTGGGAAGTTGGTGATTAAGTCTGGATGCAAAAAGGTCGATATCTGGTGTCCCATAACGTTCTATAATATCCGTAAACACTTTCCGATCCAACATCCATCCTATGTTGTCGTTGAATTTTCGTGATCTGGTGTCTGCCACTGTGTTTAGCTTACCTGGAAGGTAAGTGGCTGAGATCCAAATTTCCCTTTGCAGACACCAGTGCCAGATATTATTAGCCAATTCATCACATGATATCGACTTTATTCCACCCATATGATTAATATAAGCCACCACTGTGGTGTTGTCAATTTGTAACCTGACATGCAACTGGTGCATATCTGAGCAGTATGCTCTTAGATCATGAAATGCTCCCAGCATTTCTGAATAATTAATCCCTAATGTTTTGAATAGGGTTAGCTCTTGTGCACTCCATCTGCCTCCACAACTTGTGGTGGTATTAGTTGCTCCCCAACCTTTGGCACTGGCATCAGTTTGTAAGATAACTGAGGGATTCATGATAGTGATGGGGTTAGAACAAAGCTGTGCATGTTCTATCCACCAATTTAATTCAGATTTTGCCTTTTCTGGTAGTTGCATAGGCCTGTCAAAATGGCCTGCATGATTTTTGAGAGCTATAATTTTTGCTCTTTGAAGGTTTTGATAATGGAGTTGCCCAAATTGTGCTGCGGGAAATGCAGCCACTATTTTCCCAATCACTCTGGCTACTTGCCGAATAGATGGATCCCTGATGCCAGTGAGGCTCCTGCAAGCTTCTATCAAGTCCACCACCTTGTTAGGTGGTAAGGTGATAGACATTTGCACCGAGTCAATGGTGAACCCCAAATAATCCATGGTAGTGGAGGGATCCAATTTCGATTTATCTGGATGTATGATAAATCCCAGCTTTTGAAAAAGATGTTTTGTGGCTTGAACTGCCAATGTAGCCATTTCCAAATTCTCCCCGACAATGAGGATATCATCAAGGTAAGCCATGACAATATGGTTTTGTTTCCTTAAATAGGCTAAAGCTGGTTTCAATATTTTGGTAAACAGCCTGGGTGCTGATGATAACCCATTGGGTAAGGCTTTATATTGCCATAATTGTCCCATCCAGATAAATTTCAGGTATTTCCTATGATCCTTATGTATAGGTACTGAATAGTATGCATCCTTAAGATCAATGCAAGCCATGTAGTACCTTTCAGATATTAGCTGTCTAGCCATGACAAAAGTGTCCATTTTGAAATGAACATACTGAACAGAAGTATTTAGTTCGGTCAGGTCTATGATGATGCGGCACCCGCCATCTTTTTTATTTTTGGTAAATATATTCGATACGAACTCCTGAGATTCTCTGATAGTCTTCTCAATTACCCCTTTGTTAATTAGTCTAGATAGTTCAGCATGGCCTGCAGTTTTTTCTTTCTGTGAAAGTATAAACTTTCGGCTAGGCGAATGCTGAACTGGGGTAGGGAGTTCGAGAATAAACTCAATTTTATAACCCTGAATACTTCCGAGTATGTAAGGATCAGAGGTAAAGGTGCGCCATACTTCATGAAACAAGTGCAACCGTCCCCCCACATTAGATGAATTTAGACATGCAATGTTCCTGAGGGAATCAGACCCACCTACCTCCATGGTTACTGCCGGTGTTGCGGTCTTTGCCCTTGCTTCTTGTGTTGCTGTGTTGCTGAGTTGTAGGGATGGCGCATTTTCCAAGAAGGCCGGGCTGGGCCATGGCCTAAAAAAGACCGCTGTGCAGGTGGGCCGGCCTTCGCGCTTTCACCACCGGACGGTCTGTTGTAATATCACTGTCCGGTGGGTGTGTAGGGGTGCTGCCGCTGCTGATAGTGGGGTTTAGAGGCACCAGGTACCTTAATCAGGCCTATAGCCTTGGCCTCCTCATCCAGGTCTTTCACCTGTTTTGGGAGGTTATCCCCAAACAGCAGATTGGGTGGTTGCAAGTTACCTGACCTGCATAACCCCGCAAATTTTGGATTAAGCGCAGGTTTGATGATGCTCTTCCGATAGTTATTTATTTCAAACTGTGTGTTACACAGCAAAGCCAGAGCATATTGCAGTTCTTCTGGTAACTCCACCCCAACAGCAGTCCTGGCCACTGCTGTAATCCCGGCGGCCAAAAGTTTCAGAATCCTCTGAAGCTTGATTTCTTGCCCTCTGATGGTAGGGCTCATGTTCCCCCATATAGGGTTATTCACTGCAGGAACATTCAAAGAGTTACAATTCTCAGGAGCAAGATACTTCTCAGCTGTTGCATTAATGGCTTGCTCCTGAAGCTGGTTGGTAGCCATGTAATTAATGCTGGCTGCCAGCTTCTGGTGAATAGGCAGTCCATTCTGTGTAGGAACAGCATGTTTATTCACCATATCCAGTAACTCTTCCTGCACCCCTGACACTGCTGGTTGTTCAGCCAAATACCCTTCTTCAGGGTCAGCCCAGTTCTGACCCCTAATGCTCCCCTGCGAAGAGGGTGAGACATTTGGCAGTCCATGGTAGGATTCTGCCGTGGGCCTGCGAAGAGGCCCACTGTGACTCTGCCCCTGCAAAAGCAGGTCACGCTGGAGCAACTGCTCCATCATCCGCTCCATGCGGGAAAGACGCCCGCCGTCGATATCAGCGAACGGGGTGTCTTCGGGTCCGGACCCAGCTGAGTCTGCGGCCCCGTCCGACTTCCGGGTGGTTCTGCCGCCCGACTGCGTACCTGTGGTCCTCATCGGCGAAAAGTCGGGAGCTGCCGGTAACACCTGCAGCTCAGGAGTAGCGGCATGCTGCTGGCTGCTGCCCAAAGCAGCAGATTTTGCCGCTGCTCTTTTTGATTTTCGCGACTCCATGAAGGCTTTTCTTCCTGTAGACAAGAAAAATACCGAGTCGCCACGCTCACCACTACAGGTGAGACTTACCTTCCGTAAGTTTTTAAACTTACGCTGGAGGAGCGACCCTCCTCCCGACTGTCGCTTCCGCAATGCGTTCGACGATATGGCGCGCATGCGTGCTGGCGGGGTCTTCACGTAGTCACTCACGTGACTCCGAAGTAAAATTACACAATCACCGTATCTAATGGGTGGCCTGCAAACCTGTCCAGCTTGTGTGTGGTACGAATCTGCTTCACCTCCTTTCACCGGAGAAAATACTGGGAGGGAATTGGGTAAACAACAGGTGACCCTACAGACAGGCAGGGAGGGTGATGAGATAGGCGACCTGGTCGCAAAACGCCATGGGAAGTCCGCGGTGGAACAGTTAGTTGGCAGTGCGGTCGCGGGACTGACCGTGGGAGGGAATACGAAACGCGAGACATCTGGATGCTGAATCGTAGGACGTGGTTCATTCACCGGAAGGATATGTTACATAGAAACATAGAAATTAGGTGCAGGAGTAGGCCATTCGGCCCTTCGATGCTGCACCGTCATTCAATATGATCATGGCTGATCATCCAACTCAGTATCCCGTACCTGCCTTCTCTCCATACCCTCTGATCCCCTTCGCCACAAGGGCCACATCTAACTCCCTCTTATATAGCCAATGAACTGGCCTCAACTACCCTCTGTGGCAGAGAGTTCCAGAGACCCACCACTCTCTGTGTGAAAAAAAGTCCTTCTCATCTCGGTCCTAAAGGATTTCCCCCTTATCCTTAAGCTGTGACCCCTTGTCCTGGACCTCCCCAACATCGGGAACAATCTTCCTGCATCTAGCCTGTCCAACCCCTTAAGACTTTTGTAAGTTTCTATAAGATCCCCTCTCAATCTCCTAAATTCTAGAGAGTATAAACCGAGTCTATCCAGTCTTTCTTCATAAGACAGTCCTGACATCCCAGGAATCAATCTGGTGAACGTTCTCTGCACTCCCTCTATGGCAATAATGTCATATGTTGACGGTTGCATCTGGAGATGGCTCCATCCGCTTCAACCAGATAAGAGCACGGTCCTTTGGCAGGGCTGTAGATGTGACCCAGACGGGCATGGGCCTTGTTGGTCTGGAGACAGACCACTTGTCCACGTGCGAGTGGCTTGCTGGGTTTGTCAAAGAAGCGTTTCTGTGTGTCACATTTGAATTGTAGTTGTTTCTGGACTGCAGGCGGAGAACGAACTTGTGGCTCCAAAAGCTGCTGGGACACAGGCAGGGGAGCACGGGTTTGGTGAAACATCAGTCGTTGGGCTGTGGAACCCAGTATGTGATCCCGTGCAATGTTCCTCAAGTTGAGCTGGTCCAGGTATACGTCCGATTTGGCAAGGTACGACTGCTCCATTAGTTGTTTTATGCTTCGGACAGAGCATTGAGCTAGTCCATTGGACTGCAGGAACTCGGGGCTGCTGGTAATATGTCGGAAATTCCATTCTTTGCAAAGTTTTTGAAAGCTTGGCTGGTGAACTGTCTGCAGTTGTCAGACAGGATACGTGCAGGGGAGTCGTGCACAGAGAGGTGCTGCTGCAACTTTTTGATAATTGCCTCAGAAGTAATGGTTTGAAGTAAGTGAATTTCGAACCAGCCCGAGTAAGAGTCAACATGAACCAGATAGTGTTCCCCATGCCATTCGAATATGTCGGTGGCTAACGTTGACCACGGGAGAGGAGGAACCATGTGCGGCAGTAAAGGTTGCTTCTGCTGATGTGGTGTCAGGCTTTTGCAGACGGCGCACACTTTGTTTTTTTCCCCTACGTATTTGGTCATACCAGGCCAGTAAAACATGCTTTGTGCCCTTTGGAGGGTTGCCTCCACGCCGGGGTGACCCTGTGAATGGCGTCAAAGTATTTGTCCTGGAGGACAGCTGGGACCACCGCTATGTGGCCTTTAACTATAATCCCGTTCTGCAATACTAATTCGTCGTGAACCAGGAAGTATGGGCGGATTGCGACCGGGGTGTTGTGTTGTTTATCTGGCCAGCCATGCTAGATGACTGCAGACAGTAATTGTAAAGTCTCATCAGCAGCCGCGTGTTCTGCTAGGCTGCTCAGACAATCAGTCGGAACATACGATACCTTCATTACTGAAAATTGGTCCTGTTCAGCGAGAAAGAGTTGATGGACAGTGGGGTCAAAATATACGAAGCCTAGGTCGTGGCATGCATTGATACCAAGCAAAGTCTCTTAAACTCAGCTAATGAGATGACGTTGCATTTTACTCCAGTATCTACCTTAGCGATCATAGGCCTGTTATTCACAAACATGGTTACCTCAGGGTAAAGTTGCTCATTAGACGAAGGGAGGAGAGAGTGGATTGCAAAACTGGTATCTGTACTTTTTGAGAGCGGAGCGGGGATGACAAGTCAGGCTCTTGGAAGTCATTATCAGCAAATTCATGGCAGGTGCAGGCTCATCCTTGAAGCTGATGGGTGCACACGGGAACGCCAATATCATGCAAACTGGTTTCATTTCTTGCAGATATTACATGCTTTCCCATAAGTAACGCAGAACTGATGAACCGCAGCATGGAAATAGTTGCAATTTTGACACCGAACAATAGACCCTGTGCGAGTGTTACAAGAGGAGTAGTCTGTAAGATTAACACTGTGATGCGAATGGTGACCGAAGGGCACACAGTCAGTGTGGGAAGACTTTATCTCAGCAATCCGTCAGGTATGCTATTGTTGATCAAGGGTTATGTCAGTATTAATGCTTGACTAATATTCTGGAATTTTTTGAGAATGTGATAAGTAAAATGGATGAAGGGGTGCCAGTGGATGTAGCGTATCTAGACTTTCAGAAAGCCTTTGATAAGGTCCGCACGGGAGACTGATGGCTAAAATTTGAGCACATGGCATTGGGGGTAGGGTGTTGACATGGATAGAAAATTGGTTGGCAGACCGGAAGCAAAGAGTAGGAGTGGATTGCCGCAAGGCTTGGTGTTGGGGCCGCAACAGTTTACCATATATATTAATGATTTGGAAGAGAGAATTATGAGCAACACTAGAAAGTTTGCGGATGATACAAAGCTGGGTGGCAGAGTGAACTGTGAAGAGGATGTTAGGAGATTGCAGGGTGACCTGGACAAGTTGAGTGAGTGGGCAGATGTGAGGCAGATGCAGTATAATATAGATAAATGTGAGGTTATCCACTTTGGTGGCAAAAACAAGGGGGCAGATTATCATCTCAATGGGGTTAGGTTAGGTAAGGGGGAGGTACAGCGAGACCTGGGTGTCCTTGTACACCAGTCACTGAAAGTTGGCTTGCAGGCAGGCAGTGAAGAAAGCAAATGGAATGTTGGCCTTCATGACATGGAGGCATGGAGTAAATGAGGTGCTAGAGGAGTATAAAGAATGTAAAAATCTTAAGAAAGAAATTAGAAAGGCTAAAAGAAGATATGAGGTTGCTTTGGCAAGAAAGGTGAAAGTAAATCCAAAGGGTTTACGGACAGGTCCGTACGTGTTGCCTTTAATGCTGCACCGCTGCCTACAATTCGGGCCTGGCATCAGGAAACATGGACGTCTACAACGTCGAGGCCTACCAACTGCGAAGGGCAGTGAAGGACGCAAAAAGGAGGTAGAGGGACAAGATGGAGTCACAGATGGAGCAGCAGGACACCAAACGCCTGTGGCAGGGGCTACGGACTGTAACCAACTACCGGAGCACCCCACCCTCATCCGCAAGTGCCGGCACCTTCCTAGCTGATGACCTGAACTCTTTTTACGCTCGGTTCAAGATGGGCAACATCACCCCAGGTCTGCCGACTATCGACAATACCGCGAAGTCCCTCACCCTGAGCACAGGATCCCCCCAGGGTTGCGTCCTCAGCCCCCTATTGTACTCCCTGTACACACATGACTGTGTGGCTAGGTTCAGCTCCAACTCGATAATCAAGTTTGCTGATGACACCGTGGTGGTGGGCCTGATCTCAGACAATGATGAGAGGGCCTACCGGGAGGAGGTAGCTGATCTGGCACTCTGGTGACAGGACAACAGCCTCATCTTGAACATCAAAAAAACTAAGGAGCTGATCATGGACTTTAGGAGGGCACATCATCCGAGGATAAATGGGGATACTGTGGATAGGGTGAGCTGTTTTAAATACCTGGGAGTCCACAACTCTGAGGATCTGACATGGACATCGCACGCTGCAGCACTCGTGAGTAAGGCAAGGCAACGCCTTTACCACCTCAGTCAATTGAGGAAATTCAGAGTGTCTCCGAGGATCCTCCAGTGTTTCTACTCTGCAGCTGTGGAAAGCATCTTGTCCGGGAACATTACAATCTGGTTTGGGAATTGCTCTGCCCAGGACGAAAAGGCTCTGCAGAGAATAGTGCGTTCAGTCGAACGCACTATGGGAACTTCTCTCGCCCCTCTGCAGGAACTATACATCAATAGGTGTAACTCCAGAGCCAGTAAGATAATGGGAGACCCCTTCCACCCCTGCAACGGACTGTTCCAGCTCTTACGGTCAGGCAAACGCCTCCGTTGCCGTGCTGTGAGAACGGAGAGGATGAGAAGGAGTTTCTTCCCAGAGGCCATTCGGCCCGTAAACTCCTATCTCACCAGGGACTAACTCTACTAACTTACTGTACCACAATACCGCCCACAATATTTAATATGGAAAAGAACACGTGATTCTGTTTGTAGTTTGTTGTTTGTTTGTTTGTTTATTTGCACAAAGTCCGCAGGCACGGCCACTTTTCATTTCACTGCACATCCCGTATGTGTATGTGACGAACAAACTTGACTTGACTTGACTTCTACAGCTATTTTAATAACAAAAGGATAACGAGGGATGAAATTGGACCATTACAGAGCCAGAATGGACAGCTATCTGCAGAACCAAAAGAGATGGGGAAGATATTGAACAATATCTTTTCTTCGGTATTCACCAAGGAGAAGGATATTGAACTCTGTGAGGTAAGGGAAAAAAGTAGAGTAGCTATGGAAACTATGAGATTCAAAGAGGAGGAAGTACTGAAACATTTGAAAAATATAAAAGTGGATAAGTCTCCAGGTCCTGACAGGGTATTCCCTAGGACATTGAGGGAAGTTAGTGTAGAAATAGCAGGAGCTATGACAGAAATATTTCAAATGTCATTAGAAACGGGAATAGTGCCGGAGAATTGGCGTACTGCGCATGTTGTTCCATTCTTTAAAAAAGGGTTCAAAGAATAAACCTACCAATTATAGACCGGTTAGTTTGATGTCAGTGGTGGGCAAATTAAAGGAAAGGATACTTAGAGATAATATATATAAGCATCTGGATAAACAGGGTCTGATCAGGAACAGTCAACATGGATTTGTGCCTGGAAGGTCATGTTTGACCAACCTTCTTGAATTTTTTGAAGAGGTTACTAGGGAAATTGATGAGGGTGAAGCAATGGATATTGTCTATATGGATTTCAGTAAGGCCTTTGACAAGGTTCCCCATGGAAGGTTGGTTAAGAAGGTTCAATCTTTGGGTGTTAATGGTGGAGTAGCAACATGGATTCAACAGTGGCTGAATGGGGGATGTCAGAGAGTAATGGTGGATGGCCGTTTTTTCAGGTTGGAAGCCAGTGACCATTGGGGTGCCTCAGGGATCTGTGTTGGGTCCACTGTTGTTTGTCACGTACATCAATGATCTGGATGATATGGTGGAAAATTGGATAAGTAAGTATGCAGATGATACTTAGACAGGTGGTGTTGTGGATAATGAAGTAGATTTTCAATGTCTACAGAGAGATTTAGGCCATTTGGAAGAGTGGGCTGAAAGATGGCAGATGGAGTTTAATGCTGATAAGTGTGAATTGCTACATCTTGGCAGGACAAATCAAAGTAGGACATACATATTAAATGGTAGGGAATTGAGGAATGCTGTGGAACAGAGGGATCTCGGAATAACTGCGCATAGTTCCCTGAAAGTGGAATCACATGTAGATAGGGTGGTAAAGAAAGCTTTTGGTGTGCTGGCCTTTTATAAATCAGAGCATTGAATATAGGAGTAGGGAAGTAATGTTAAAATTGTACAATGCATTGGTAAGACCAATACTGGAGTATGGTGTACAATTTTGGTTGCCTAATTATAGGAAGGATGTCAACAAAATAGAGAGAGTACAGAGGAGATTTACTAGTATGTTGCCTATGACAGGAGGATTTCAGTAGAGGAGTAAATAGGTTCTTCTGCAGTTGTATAGGGCTCTGGTGAGACCACACCTGGAGTATTGTGTTCAGTTTTGGTCTCCTAATTTGAGGGAAGACATTCTTGTGACTGAGTGCAGCCTAGGTTCACGAGATTGGTCCCTGGGATGGCGGGAGTATCATATGAGGTAAGATTGAAAAGGCTAGGCTTGCATTCACTGAGTTTAGAAGGATGAGGGGGATCTTATAGAAACATATACAATTATAAAAGGACTAGACAAGCTAGATGCAGGAAAAATGTTCCCAATGTTGGGTGAGTCCAGAACCAGGGGCTGCTGTCTTAGAATAAAGGGGAGGTCATTTAAGACTGTGGTGAGAATAAACTCTTTCACCCAGGGTATTGTGAATTCATGGAATTCCCTGCCACAGAGGGCAGTGGAGGCCAAATCACTGGATGGATTTAAGAGAGAGTTCGATAGAGCTCTATGGGCTAGTGGAATCAAGGGATATGGGGAGAAGGCAGTCACGGGTTATTGATAGGGGACGATCAGCCATGATCACGACGAATGGCGGTGCTGGGTCGAAGGGCCGGATGGCCTCCTCCTGCATCTATTTTCTTTTTTTTCACTTAAATTTTTATTGATTTTTAAGAGATATTTTGAAAATAGTGCAACACCATCACCATAAATAAAACAAAGTAAGAAAAATAGCAATCAAAATAAGAAAAGTAGATGGGGGGGAAAAAAAGAAAAAAAAAGTAAATAAATAAAAAAATTGGAATAAGACCGTGTGGTTCACTTACCAAATTAAAAAAGGAAAAACATTACATTGATTAGTTATCTGGAGATTATCTAATTGGTGTTATGGCTCAAATAAACAGTCCATTTTTCCCAGATCTTCTCAAATAAATTCTCCTTGACTCTCAAGGAATATGTCCATTTCTCCATATTAAAGATGGCTCGCACAATTTCTAACCACTGTTGCTGTTTTGGACTTTTTTCATTAAGCCACTGCCTGGTAATGGCCTTCCTACTTGCTGCAAGCAAAGCTTTAATCAAATATGTATCTTCTATTTTTACACTATCTTTAATACGCCCCAGATACATCACAGGGCAGGTATTTGGGATTTTATAACCCAAGATATTATTTACAGCTGCATTAACATTTTCCCAGTATGGCCTTATCTTTGCACAGTTCCAGAAAATATGCGAGTGGTCTGCCTCCTACTCCCACACAGCCTCCAACAGTGTTGTTCGACAGCAAGTTGTCTGCTTTTTATTTTGGATGTTATAAAAAAGTGAGATAGATTCTTCCAGCAAAATTCTCTCCATACTAGTGAGCTTGTGGATGAACATTGTGTTTCACACATTTGATACCATTCTTCTTTTTTTTTTGTTAAATTTTTAAATTAATTAGAAGCAATTACATAATAAAAAGCTGCTTGTTCATTGTCGACATAATAAAAAGAATTTTGATCTTTGTAGATATACATTATCAGTATTATTTATATTAACAATTGCATAATAATTGTACTTCTATATTTTTTTTCGATTTTTTGTAAAGATAGAAAATAATAGAGAAAGATTAAACAAGAAAAAGTATAAAAAGTTGGGAAAGAATGGAATGTTCTACAAATTATGCATCATTGGAGATATATCCACGTTTTATGAAATGTACTACTTCATCTATTCTTTGATTCTGGGTCAGTCGGGTTCTCGTGCCGAACCAGTTTGCCCCTGCAAATATTCAATAAATGGGGACCATATTATTTTAAATAGTTCTTGTTTGTCCATTAAGACAAATCTTATTCTTTCCAAATATAGGGTCTCCGACATTTCTGGAGTCCACATTTTAATTGTGGGGGTGATAGGGCCTTTCCAAAATTTTAATATTAATTTTTTCCCAATTATTAAACTTTAATTAATAATAGTTCTTTGATTCGAAGTAATGAATTGATTTGGTTCCGTTATTCCTAATATTATTAATTTTGAGTCAGGAACCAGTTTGGTATTGACGACTTCTGAGATTATCTTAAAAATTTCCATCCAAAAATTATTAATTTTTATACAACTTCCGAATGAGTGCAATAGGTTAGCCTCTAAGTGTTGACATTTATCACAAATAGGGGAAACACTTGGAACAATTCTATTCAGTTTGGTTTTTGAATAATGCAATCTATGTAATACTTTAAATTGTATTAAAGAATGTCTAGTATTTAACGAACAGTGATGTATATGTTGTAAGCTTTCATCCCAAATTTCTGGTCTAATTGTTTGACCTAATTCATTTTCCCATGATTGCCTATACAAATCCATCTTGGGAGCATCGCTATCTAATAGAATACTATAAATATAAGGTATCAATTTTTCTGTGTTCGGGTGTTTATTCAACCATTCATCAAAAATTTCTATCTTTCTAAATCTATATTCATTTGTAATTGACTTAACATAGTCTCTGATTTGTAAATATCTAAAGTAATCCTTTGATTGAAGCCCATAAATTTGTTGTAATTCCTGAAATGAGAGAAACGTGTTTTTCCTATAGAGGTCACCCATCTTTGTAATTCCATGATTTTTCCATTGTAAAAAAACCTTATCCATCAATGAGGGTTTAAAATGCGGCATTGTTTACAATAGGAAGAGATAGTGGTATATAATGCAATTTTAATGTTTTCTTTATTTGTTTCCAAATGCGTATTCCACTATCTATTATAGGGTTTTCTTTATAGGTGTTTTGCTTAATTTAGTAATAGCAAATAGAATTGACCAAATTTCAAAAGGTAAACAATCTTCTTCTTCCATTTTTAATCAGTCTGGTTGTTTATCTAATTCTTCCAACCAAAATTTCATATTCTTGATATTAACTGCCCAGAAATAAAACATAAAATTCGGTAATACTAAGCCTCCATTTACTTTTGATTTACATAAATGTTTGTTGTTTATTCTGTGGTTCTTATAATCCCATATAAAATTAGTAACTATAGAATCATCCTTTTAAAAAAAAGTTTTTGGGAGATATATCGGGATTAATTGAAAAGGGTATAATAGTTGCGGGAGAAAAATCATTTTTATAGCATTAATTCTACCCAACATTGAAATGGGTAAGGTTTTCCAATACAAAATATTCTTATCTAATTTGTTCAGTAAAGGCGGAAAATTAGATTTAAATAAAGAAGTATATCTCTTTGTTACATAGATTCCAAGATATTTAAGTTTTTCTTTTACTATTTTAAAAGGGAATTGTTGTAAAATATGTGGGTTACTTTCCATTATTGGCATAATTTTGCCTTTATTCCAATTAATTCTGTACCCTGAAAACGAGCCATATTGAGTTATTAAATTTAGTACATTTTGGATACTAACTTCAGGTTTAGTAATGTAAACTAATACATCATCTGCTTGTAATGAGATTTTATTTTCCATATTTTTGATTCTATATCCGCATATTTCAGGATTGGACCTCACGCTTTCTGCTAATGGTTCTATTACCAGTGCAAATAATAACGCGGATAATGGACATCCTTGTCTACAAACTCTGGATAAGTTAAATTTAGTTGATAACATTTGATTTGTTGATATTCTAGCTGTTGGATTAGTAGATAGAAGTTTTATCCACGTACTAAACTTTTCGCCCAGTTGAAATATTTTCATAACCGAAAATAAATAGGGCCACTCCACCTGGTCAAAAGCTTTCTCAGCGTCTAATGAAATAATTGCTAGGTCTTTGGTAATATTTCTTTTTGAGTATATAATATTGAATAACCGTCTCAGGTTATATGAAGAATACCTTTTTGGTGATACCATTCTTGTTCTGTTATTTGAATCTTTAATTCTGCTTCACATTTTGTTTTTATGTAGAGCGTTGATTCTCCCCCGCTTTCCACCAGAGCTTGGTAGAAAGCAGAGGTGACCCGAAACCCCTTCTGTTAATATGTATCCACAATCACCTTGATCACATTATTTGAAGTTTCATCTAGTTCTGGCCTTATCTCTTTTATAAAGTAGTCTCTTAATTGCAAGTATCTAAAAAAATATTTGTTTTCGAGACCATACTTTGACTTTAAATCATGGAAGCTCAAAAACTCGCCATTTTCTGAAACTGTATACATTGCCGTTATGCCTTTTTGCGCCCATTCTTTGAATCTTGAATCATACACCCCTGGCTTGAACTTTGAGTCATATGCGAACCACTTCAATGCGTGAACCCCTCTTTTTAATTTGTATTTTTCCACTATAACATTCCATATTTCTAACGTAAATGCTACTATTGGATCCATAGCATGTCTCAAAGACCTTCTCAGATATTTGTCTCCCACCACAATCTGGGTCTGGTAACCCTGTATCTCCCTTTCCATCGAGATTCATAATCAGGTCTACACCAACAAGCCAGAGGTCTGAGGTGAGCTGCATAAAAGTATTTCTTCAAATTTGGTAAAGCCATTCCACCCTTGCTTTTCGGCAGTTGAAGTATTGTTAGTTTTATTCTTGGTTTTTTGCTATTCCAAATGAATCTAGAGATCATTTTATCCCAGGCTATGAATTTATCTTGGGAAATATTAATTGGGAGAGATTGGAATAAATATAGTAGTTTAGGTAAGATATTCATTTTTACCAATTGTATTGTGGCACTGAAGTCTAACCATATAACCATATAACAATTACAGCACGGAAACAGGCCCTTCCAGTCCATGCCGACCATTTATTTTCCCCTAGTCCCATCTACCTGCACTCAGACTATATCCCTCCATTCCCTTCCCGTCCATATACCTATCCACTTTACTTTTTTTTTTTTTTGTTAAATATTTTTTATTAGAAGTATAAATACATATTAAAACGACATTCTTAAGAAAGAGATGGATAGTAGGAATAAAAGTTTCATTACAAACATTCCAGTATTTGTTTAAAAGTTATACTTCTAAACATTTTATTGTAATTTTTTTAGTGAAAAGTAGGAAAATGTGAAAAATAATAGAATAACAGTGGTACATTATACAAACAGTATTTATGAATTAATATATCCGTGATCAATAATATATTATTCTTCCTCCATTCCTTCGTTCAGGTCTCGGTCGGGCCCTCGAACCGAGTCACATTGACTCCTTAAGATATTCAAGGAATGGAGAACAAATCCCATTAAATTGGTCTAACTTGCCCAAAAGTGCAAGTCTTATTCTTTCCAAGTGTAAAGTCTCCGCCATTCCTGAAATCCACAATTTGACTGTGGGGGATGTGGGACCTTTCCAAAATTGTAAAATTAATTTTTTACCAATTATTAAACTATAATCAATAAAAGTTCTTTGTGTTGTCGTGATTAATTGATCCACTTTACTTTTAAATGTTAAAATCGATCCTCCCTCCACCACTTCTGCAGGAAGCTCATTCCACACAGCCACCACTCTGAGTAAAGAAGTTCCCCGTAATGTTACCCCTAAACTTCTATCCCTTAATTCTCATGTCATGCCCTCTTGTTTGAAGCTTCCCTACCCTCATTGGGAAAAGCTTATCCACGTCAACTCTGTCTATCCCGTTCATCATTTTAAAGACCTCAATCAAGTCCCCCCTTAACTTTCTGTGCTCCAAAGAATAAAGACCTAAGTTGTTCAACCTTTCTCTGTAACTTAGTTGCTGGAACCCAGGCAACATTCTAGTAAATCTCCTCTGTACTCTCTCTAGTTTGTTGACATCCTTCCTATAATTAGGCAACCAAAACTGTACACCATACTCCAGAATTGGTCTTACCAATGCCTTGTCCAATTTTAACATTACTTCCCTACTCCTATATTCAATACCCTGATTTATAAAGGCCAGCACACCAAAAGCTTTCTTTACCACCCTATCTACATGCAATTCCACCTTCAGGGAACTATGCACAGTTATTCCTAGATCCCTCTGTTCCACAGCATTCCTCAATTCCCTACCATTTACCATGTACGTCCTATTTTGATTTGTCCTGCCAAGATGTAGCACTTCACACTTACCAGCATTAAAATATATCTGCCATCTTTCAGCCCACTCTTCCAGTCTAGAGGAAGGGTCGATCACCTCTCAACATCCTTTTTGATGTTTTCTTCAATTTTGTTACAATTAGTTTCAAACAAGTTGGAAAGTGCTTTGGTTATAGTTACACCAAGATACTGCATTGTTTTACAGTTCCATTTCAGGTTATATGCATCTCTGATTTCTCTGATGGGGAATAATTGAATGAAAGAATTTGTGTTTTTGTTATATTCAATTTATACCCGGAGTATAAATGCAATTCCACCTTCACAACATAGTATCCATATGTTTCAAATAGGTTCATTAGATTTGGGAAACGTATATCTGGTCGTTCAAGACAAATAATGATATCATCAGCGAAATGACCAATTATATCTTCTTTCCCCCCTATTTTGACCCCCTGCAGATCTACTCTCTGCTTTATTGCTTGTGTTAAGGGTTCAATATGCAAAATGAAGGGAGTAGGAGAAAGACAGCGTCCTTGCCTTGTGCCCCTCTCTAACTGGATCCTTTTTGATATGTTTCCATTTACCTTAATCTTAGCTGTAGGCTCCTGATATATTGTTTTAATACACCAAATTGCATCTTCATTGAAACCAAATCTCCTCAGTACTTCATATAAGAATACGCAACTAACACTATCAAAGGCTTTTTCTGCATCTAAACTGACTAGGACCATATTTGTATCCTTGTTTTGAGCATTATCCACAATGTGGAGGGTTCTTCTAAGATTATCCTGTGTTTGACACCCACGAATAAATCCAGTTTGGTCTTCATTAATCAGTTCTGGTACAAAAGTCTGGAGTCTTTTGCAAATGAGTGAGGTGAATAGTTTGTAGTCTACATTTAAAATTGAGATTGGCCTGAAATTTTTACATTACATTTGTCTTTGTCTTCCTTGGGTAAAATGGTAATAATTGCTTCCTTCCATGATGGGGGAGCCGTGCCCTCTTTAAGGGTCCAGTTAAAACAAGACAGTAGCAGAGGTGTTAGCTCTTTCTTAAATTCCATCTAGCTCTTTCTTAGACCATCCTGCGGTCTCTAGAATTTGGGCGAGCGGCGCGTCCTGCACCTTCACCGCGGACATTGATACCGCCCTTGTGGAGTGAGATTTAAACACATCAGTGTCTACTCCAGTTAATCCAGAACCTGTTTATCCAGTTAGAAATAGTTTGTCAACAAAATAGAGTACAGAGGAGATTTACGCGAATGTTGCCTGGGTTCCAGCAACTAAGTTACAGAGAAAGGTTGAACAAGTTAGGTCTTTATTCTTTGGAGCGCAGAAGGTTAAGGGGGGACTTGATTGAGGTCTTTAAAATGATGAACGGGATAGACAGAGTTGACATGGACAAACTTTTCCCATTGAGGGTAGGGAAGATTCAAACAAGAGGGCATGACATGAGAATTAAGGGATAGAAGTTTAGGGGTAACATGAGGGGGAACTTCTTTACTCAGACAGTGGTGGCTGTGTGGAATGATCTTCCAGCAGAAGTGGTGGAGGCAGGATCGATTTTAACATTTAAAAGTAAAGTGGATAGGTATATGGACGGGAAGGGAATAGAGGGGTATGGTCTGTGCAGGTAGATGGGACTAGGGGAAAATAAATGGTCGGCCGGACTGGAAGGGCTGAGAGGGCCTGTTTCTGTGCTGTAATTGTTATATGGTTGTATGGTTGCACTTCAGTGTCAGAATACAAACGGTAAAAATGAATATCCTACCTAAACTACTATATTTATTCCAATCTCTCCCAATTAATGTTTCCCAAGATAAATTCATAGCCTGGGATAAAATGATCTCTAGATTCATTTGGAATAGCAAAAAAACAAGAATAAAACTAACAATACTCCAACTGCCAAAAAGCAAGGGTGGAATGGCTTTAGCAAATCAGAAGAAATACTTTTACGCAGCTCACCTCAGACCTCTGGCTTGTTGGTGTAGACATGATTATGAATCTCGATGGAAAGAAATGGAAAGGGAGATACAGGGTTACCAGACCCAGATTGTGGTGGGAGACAAATATCTGAGAGGGGCTTTGAGACATGCTATGGATCCAATAGTAGCATTTACGTTAGAAACATGGAATATGATAGTGGAAAAATACAAACTAAAAGAGGGGTTCACGCATTGAAGTGGTTCGCATATGACTCAAAGTTTAAGCCAGGGGTGTATGATTCTAAATTCAAAGAATGGGCATAAAAAGGCATAACGGCAATGTATACAGTTTCGGAAAATGGCGAGTTTATGAGCTTCCAAGATTTAAAGTCAAAGTATGGTCTCGAAAACAAATAATGTGATCAAGGTGATCAAATAATGTGATCAAGGTGATTATGGATGCATATTAACAGAAGGGGTTCCGGGTCATCTCTGCTTTCTACCAAGCTCTGGTGGGAAGTGAGGGAGAATCAACGCTCTACATAAAAACAAAATGAGAAGCAGAATTAAAGATTCAAATAACAGAAGAAGAATGGTATCAAATGTGTGAAACACAATGTTCATCCACAATCTCACTAGTATGGAGAGAATTTTGCTGGAAGAATCTATCTCACTTTTTTATAACACCCAAAATAAAAAGCAGACAACTTGCTGTCCAACAACACTGTTGGAGGCTGTGTGGGAGTACGGAGGCAGACCACTCGCATAGTTTCTGGAACTATGCAAAGATAAGGCCATACTGGGAAAATGTTAATGCAGCTGTAAATAATATCTTGGGTTATAAAATCCCAAATACCTGCCCTGCGATGTATCTGGGGCGTATTAAAGATAGTGTAAAAATAGAAGATACATACTTGATTATAGCTTTGCTTGCAGCAAGTAAGAAGGCCATTACCAGGCAGTGGCTTAATGAAAAAAGTCCAAAACAGCATTTTTATTTATTTACTTTTTTTCCTTCTTTTTTTCCCCCCATTTACTTATTTTCTTATTTTGATTGCTATTTTTCTTACTTTGTTTTATTTCTGATTATGGTGTTGCACTGTTTTCAAAATATCTCTTAAAAATCAATAAAAATTTAAGTGAAAAAAAAAATAGGTGCACGAGGAGGCCATTCGGGCCCTTGAGCCAGCACCGCCATTCGTTGTGATCATGGCTGATCATCCCCTATCAATAACCCGTGCCTGCCTTCTCCCCATATCCCTTGATTCCACTTGCCCCTAGAGCTCTATCAAACTCTCTCTTAAATCCATCCAGTGATTTGGCCTCCACTGCCCTCTGTGGCAGGGAATTCCATGAATTCACAATTCCCTGGGTGAAAAAGTTTATTCTCACCACAGTCTAAAATGACCTCTCCATTATTCTAAGACTGCAGCCCCTGGTTCTGGACTCACCCAACATTGGGAACATTTTTTTCCTGCATCTAGCTTGTCCAGTCCTTTTATAATTGTATATGTTTCTATAAGATCCCCCCTCATCCTTCTAAACTCCAGTGAATGCAAGCCCAGCCTTTTCAATCTTACCGCATATGACACTCCTGCCATCCCAGGGATCAATCTCGTGGATATAGGCTGCACTCAGTCAGAAGAATGTCCTCCCTCAAATTAGGAGACCAAAACTGAACACAATACTCCAGGTGTGGTCTCACCAGAGCCCTATACAACTGCAGAAGAACCTCTTTACTCATCTACTGAAATCCTCCTGTCATATAACCATATAACTATATAACAATTACAGCACGGAAACAGGCCCTCTTGGCCCTTCCAGTCCGTGCCGACCATTTATTTTCCCCTAGTCCCATCTACCCGCACTCAGACCATACCCCTCCATTCCCTTCCCGTCCACATACCTATCCACTTTACTTTTAAATGTTAAAATCGATCCTGCCTCCACCACGTCTGCTTGAAGATCATTCCACACAGCTACCACTCTCTGGGTAAAGAAGTTGCCCCTCATGTTACCCCAAAACGTTTGTCCCTTAATTCTCATGTCTTGTTTGAATCTTCCCTACCCTCAATGGGAAAAGCTTATCCACGTCAACTCTGTCTATCTCTTTCATAATTTTAAAGACCTCAATCAAGTCCCCCCTTAACCTTCTGTGTTACAAAAATTAAAGATCTAACTTGTTCAACCTTTCTCTGTAACTTAGTTGCTGGAACTGTACATGAAATGTGTGTACACCTTTAAATATAGTGACGTAACCACTTCTAACCACTCCCCTTATCATTCAGTGTAATTGTGACCTTCCCACCCTTAGCTCTCTCTCTAGTATCCGTGACAGACCACGTACATCTAGGGCAGTGATGTGTGTGTTTAATTAATAAAATAGTAGTAAAGATTCTCTGTGTGAGCGCCAATTCTTTACAGGAACCCAGGCAACATTCTAGTAAATCACCTCTGGACTCTCTCTATTTTGTTGACATCCTTCCTATAATTAGGCAACCAAAATTAGGCACTCCAGAATTGGTCTTACCAATGCTTTGTAAAATGTTAACGTTACTTCCCTACTACTATATTCAATGCTCTGATTTATAAAGGCCAGCACACCAAAAGCTTTCTTTACCACCCTATCTAGATGCGATTCCGCCTTCAGGGAACTATGCACAGTTATTCCTACATCCCTCTGTTCCACAGCATTCCTCAATTCCCTACCATTTACCATGTACGTCCTATTTTGATTTGTCCTGCCAAGATGTAGCACCTCACACTTATCAGCATTAAACTCCATCTGCCATCTTTCAGCCCACTCTTCCAAATGGCCCAAATCTCTCTGTAGACTACAAAAATCTACTTCATTATCCACAACACCTCCTATCTTAGTATCATCTGCATACTTACTTATCCAATTTTCCACCCCATCATCCGAATCATTGATGTACATGACAAACAACAGTGGACCCAACACAGATCCCTGAGGCACCCCACTGGTCACCGGCTTCCAACCTGACAAACAGCCATCCACCATTACTCTCTGACATCTCCCATTCAGCCACTGATGAATCCATCTTGCTACTCCGCCATTAACACCCAAAGATTGAACCTTCTTAACCAACCTTCCATGAGGAACCTTGTCAAAGGCCTTACTGAAATCCATACAGACAACATCCACTGCTTTACCCTCATCAATTTCCCTAGTAACCTCTTCAAAAAATTCAAGAAGGTTTGTCAAACATGACCTTCCGGGCACAAATCCATGTTGACTGTTCCTGATCAGACCCTGTTTATCCAGATGCTTATATATATTATCTCTAAGTATCCTTTCCATTAATTTGCCCACCACTGACGACAAACTAACAGGTCTATAATTGCTCAGTTTATTCTTTGAACCCTTATTGAAAAAAGGAACAACATGCGCAGTACGCCAATCCTCTGGCACTATTCCCATTTCTAATGACATTTGAAACATTTCAGTCATAGCTCCTGCCATTTCTACACTAACTTACCTCAATGTCCTAGGGAATATTCTGTCAGGAGCTGGAGACTTATCCACTTTCATATTTTTCAAAAGTGTCAATACTTCCTCCTCTTTGAATCTCATAGTTTCCATAGCTACTACTTTTTTCGCTTACCTCACATAGTTCAATATCCTTCACCTTGGTGAATACCGAAGAAAATAAATTGTTCAATATCTCCCCCATCTTTTTTGGCTCTGCAGATAGCTGTCCATTCTGGCTCTTTAATGGTCCGATTTTATCCCTCGTTATCCTTTTGCTATTAATAGAGCTGTATAAGTCAAGTCAAGTTTATTCGTCACATACACATACGGGATGTGCAGTGAAATGAAAAGTGGCCGTGCCTGCGGACTTTGTGCAAAAAAAAACAAACAAACAACCAACAAACTACAAACAGAATCACGTGTTCTTTTCCATATTAAATATTGTGGGCGGTATTGTGGTACAGTAAGTTAGTAGAGTTAGTCCCTGGTGAGATAGGATTTTACAGTCTGAATGGCCTCTGGGAAGAAACTCCTTCTCATCCTCTCCGTTCTCACAGCGTGGCAACGGAGGCGTGTGCCTGACCGTAAGAGCTGGAACAGTCCGTTGCAGGGGTGGAAGGGGTCTCCCATTATCTTACTGGCTCTGGAGTTACACCTATTGATGTATAGTTCCTGCAGAGGGGCGAGAGAAGTTCCCATAGTGCGTTCGACTGAACGCACTATTCTCTGCAGAGCCTTTTCGTCCTGGGCAGAGCAATTCCCAAACCAGATTGTAATGTTCCCGGACAAGATGCTTTCCACAGCCGCAGAGTAGAAGCACTGGAGGATCCTCGGAGACACTCTGAATTTCCTCAATTGACTGAGGTGGTAAAGGCGCTGCCTTGCCTTACTCAGCTACCTCCTCCTACCTCCTCCTTCTCATCGTTGTCTGAGATCAGGCCCACCACCACGGTGTCATCAGCAAACTTGATTATCGAGTTGGAGCTGAACCTAGCCACACAGTCATGTGTGTACAGGGAGTACAATAGGGGGCTGAGGACGCAACCCTGGGGGGATCCTGTGGTCAGGGTGAGGGACTTTGATGTATTCCCTTCCATCTTGACTACCTGGGGCCTGGCTGTGAGAAAGTCCAGGATCCAGGCACACAGGGGGGTGTTGAGCCCTGAATCCAGTAGCTTCGCGGCCAGTCTGGTGGGGACGATCGTGTTGAAGGCTGAACTGAAGTCTATGAACAGCATCCTCATGTAGCCCCCCTTCTGGCTGTCAAGATGGGAGAGAGCAGTGTGCAAAACCTGGGAGACAGCATCGTCCGTGGATCTGTTCGGATGGTATGCAAATTGTAACAGGTCAATGTTGCGAGGGAGGAAGACGCAGATGTGTTTCTTCACCAGCCTCTCAAAGCATTTCATGACTACCGAGGTGAGGGCCACCGGACGGTAATGATTGAGACAGGCTGGGGAGGCATTCTTTGGTACAGGTACAATGGTGGATTTTTTGAAGCAGGCAGGGACTACGGACTTGTCCAGGGAGCGGTTGAATATTGTAGTGAGCACCGGAGCTAGCTGCGTAGCACAGGACTTAAGTACTCGCCCTGAGATGCCATCGGGGCCTGCAGCTTTCCTCGTGTTCACCCGTGTCAGAGCCCTCCTCACATCATGCTCGGACAGCGAGAATGTGTGCTCATTCCTCCCATCAGCTTCGTTAGCCAGCCCGCTGGTGGTATTGTCGATAGTCGGCAGACCTGGGGTGATGTTGCCCATCTTGAACCGAGCGTAAAAAGAGTTTGGGTCATCAGCTAGGGAGGTGCCGGCACTTGCGGATGAGGGTGGGGTGCTCCGGTAGTTGGTTATAGTCCGTAGCCCCTGCCACAGGTGTCTGGTGTCCTGCTGCTCCATCTGTGACTCCATCTTGTCCCTGTACCTCCTTTTTGCGTCCTTCACCGCCCTTCGCAGTTGGTAGGCCTCTACCTTGTAGACGTCCATGTTTCCTGATGCCAGGCCCGAGTTGTAGGCAGCGGTGCAGCATTCAAGGCAACACGAACGGACCTGTCCGTAAACCCTTTGGATTTACTTTCACGTTTCTTGCCAAAGCAACCTCATATCTTCTTTTAGCCTTTCTAATTTCTTTCTTAAGATTCTTTTTACATTCTTTATACTCCTCGAGCACCTCATTTACTCCATGCCTCCATGTCATGAAGGCCAACATTCCATTAGCTTTCTTCACTGCCTGCTGTACCTGCCAGCCAACTTTCAGTGACCTGTGCACAAGGACACCCAGGGTTTCGTGCACCTCCCCCTTACCTAACCTAACCCCATTGAGATAATAATTTGCCCCCTTGTTTTTGCCGCCAAAGTGGATAACCTCACATTTATCTATATTATACTGCATCTGCCAACTCACTCAACCTGTCCAGGTCACCCTCCAACCTCCTAACATCCTCTTCAAAGTGCACACTGCCACCCAGCTTTGTATCATCCACAAAATTGCTAGTGTTGCTCATTCTCTCTTCCAAATCATTAATATATATGGTAAACAGTTGCGGCCCCAACACCGAGCATTGCGGCATTCCACTCCTACTCTTTGCTTCCAGTCTGCCAACCAATTTTCTATCCATGTCAACACCCTACCCCCAATACCATGTGCTCAAATTTTAGTCATCAGTCTCCTGTGCGGACCTTATCAAAGGCTTTCTGAAAGTCTAGATACGCTACATCCACTGGCACCCCTTCATCCATTTTACTTGTCATATCCTCAAAAAATTCCAGAAGATTAGTCAAGCATTAATACTGACATAACCCTTGATCAACAAGAGCATACCTGTTGAATTGCTGAGATAAAGTCTTCCCACACTGACTGTGTGCCCTTCGGTCGCCATTCGCATCACAGTGTTAATCTTACAGACTACTCCTCTTGTAACACTTGCACAGGGTCTATTGTTCGGTGTCAAAATTGCAACTATTTCCATGCTGCGGGTCATCAGTTCTGCGTTACTTATGGGAAAGCATGTAATATCTGCAAGAAATGAAACCAGTTTGCATGATGTTGGCGTTCCCGTGTGCACCCATCAGCTTCAAGGATGAGCCTGCACCTGCCATGAATTTGCTGATAATGACTTCCAAGAGCCTGACTTGTCATCCCCGCTCCGCTTTCAAAAAGTACAGATACCAGTTCTGCAATCCACTCTCTTCTCCCTTCGTCTAACGAGCAACTTGACCCTGAGGTAACCATGTTTGTGAATAACAGTCCTTTGATTGCTAAGGTAGATACTGGAGCAAAATACAACGTCATCTCATTAGCTGAGTTTAAGAGACTTTGCTTGGTATCAATGCATGCTACGACCTAGGCTTCGTATACTTTGACCCCGCTGTCCATCAACTCTTTCTCGCTGAACAGGACCAATTTTCAGTAATAAAGGTATCGTATATTCCGACTGATTGTTTGAGCAGCCTAGCAGAACACACGGCTGCTGATGAGACTTTACCATATAACCATATAACAATTACAGCACGGAAACAGGCCATCTCGGCCCTTCAAGTCCATGCCGAACAACGTTTTTCCCTTAGTCCCACCTGCCTGCGCTCATACCATAACCCTCCAAACCCTTCTCATCCATATGCCTATCCAATTTATTTTTGAATGATACCAACGAACCTGCCGCCACCACTTCCACTGGAAGCTCATTCCACACCGCTACCACTCTCTGAGTAAAGAAGTTCCCCTCATGTTACCCCTAAACCTCTGCCCCTTAATTCTAAAGTCATGTCCTCTTGTTTGAATCTTCCCTATTCTCATAGGGAAAAGCTTGTCCACATCAACTCTGTCTATCCCTCTCATCATTTTAAAGACCTCTATCAAGTCCCCCCTTAACCTTCTGCGCTCCAGAGAATAAAGACCTAACTTATTCAACCTATCTCTGTAACTTAGCTGTTGAAACCCAGGCAACATTCTAGTAAATCTCCTCTGTACCCTCTCTATTTTGTTGACATCCTTCCTATAATTGGGCGACCAAAATTGTACACCATACTTCAGATTTGGTCTCACTAATGCCTTGTTCAATTTTAACATTACATCCCAGCTTCTATACTCAATGCTCTGATTTATGAAGGCTAGCATACCAAAAGCTTTCTTTACCACCCTATCTATATGAGATTCCACCTTCAAGGAACTATGCACGGTTATTCCCAGATCCCTCTGTTCAACTGTATTCTTCAATTCCCTACCGTTTACCATGTACGTCTTATTTTGATTTGTCCTGCCAAGGTGTAGCACCTCACATTTATCAGCATTAAACTCCATCTGCCATCTTTCAGCCCATTTTTCCAACTGGCCTAAATCACTCTGTAGACTTTGGAAATCCTCTTCATTATCCACAACACCCCCTATCTTGGTATCACCTGCATACTTACTAATCCAATTTACCACCCCTTCATCCAGATCATTGATGTACATGACAAACAACAAAGGACCCAACACAGATCCCTGAGGCACCCCACTAGTCACCTGCCTCCAACCCGACAAACAGCCATCCACCATTACCCTCTGGCTTCTCCCATTCAGCCACTGTTGAATCCATCTTGCTATTCCTGCATTTATACCCAACAGTTGAACCTTCTTAACCACCCTTCCATGAGGAACCTTGTCAAAGGCCTTGCTGAAGTCCATATAGACAACATCCGCTGCTTTACCCTCGTCAATTTCCCTAGTAACCTCTTCAAAAAATTCAAGAAGATTAGTCAAACAAGACCTTCCAGGCATAAATCCATGTTGACTGTTCCTAATTAGACCCTCTTTATCCAGATACTTATATATATTATCTCTAAGTATCTTTTCCATTAATTTGCCCACCACTGAAGTCAAACTAACCGGTCTATAATTGCTAGGTTTACTTTTAGAACCCTTTTTAAACAATGGAACAACATGCGCAGTACGCCAATCCTCGGGGACTATTCCCGTTTCTAATGACATTTGAAATATTTCTGTCATAGCCCCGGCTATTTCTACACTAACTTCCCTCAATGTCCTAGGGAATATCCTGTCGGGACCTGGAGACTTATCCACTTTTATATTTTTCAAAAGTGTCAGTACTTCTTTTACTTTGAAACTCATAGTATCCATAGCTACTCTACTACTTTCCATTACCTCACATAATTCAATATCCTTCTCCTTGGTGAATACCGAAGAAAAGAAATTGTTCAATATCTCCCCCATCTCTTTTGGCTCTGCAGATAGCTGTCCACTCGGTCTCTCCAATGGACCAATTTTATCCCTTGTTATCCTTTTGCTATTAATATAGCTGTAGAAACCCTTTGGATTTACTTTCACCTTATTTGCCAAAGCAACCTCATATCTTCTTTTAGCTTTTCTAATTTCTTTCTTAAGGTTCTTTTTACATTCCTTATACTCCTCAAGCACCTCATTTACTTCATGCTGCGTATAATTATTTAGATCTCCCTCTTTTTCCGAACAAGATGTCCAATTTCCCTTGAAAACCAGGGCTCTTTCCAATTTTTACTGGTTCCTTTCAACCGAACAGGAACATAAAGATTCTGTACTCTTAAAATTTCCCCTTTAAATGTCCTCCATTTCTCCTCTACATCTTTCCCATAAAACAAATTGTCCCAGTTCACTCCTTTTAAATCATCTCGCATCTCGTTAAACTTAGCCTTTCTCCAATCAAAAATCTCAACCCTAGGCCCAGTTCTGTCCTTCTCCATAATTATATTGAAACTAATGGTATTGTGATCACTGGACCCGAAGTGCTCCCCTACGCATACCTCCGCCACCTGTCCCATCTCATTTCCTAACAGGAGGTCCAGCACTGCCCCTCCTCTAGTAGGCACCTCTATGTATTGCTGCAAAAAACTATCCTGCAAACATTTTACAAACTCCAAACCATCCAGCCCATTTACAGAATGTGTTTCCCAGTCTATGTGTGGAAAGTTGAAATCTCCCACAATCACTACCTTGTGCTTACTACTAATATCTGCTATCTCTTTACATATTTGCTCTTCCAATTCTCGTTCCCCATTTGGCGGTCTATAATATACCCCTATAAGTGTTACTACACCTTTCCCACTTCTCAGTTCCACCCAAATAGCCTCCCTAGCCTCCAATCTATCCTGCCAAAGCACTGCTGTAATATTTTCCCTGACTAGCAATGCAACACCTCCACCTCTTGCCCCTCCAATTCTATCACACCCGAACCAACGAAATCCTGGAATATTTAGTTTCCAATCACAACCCTCCTGCAACCATGTTTCACTGATCGCCACAACATCATACTTCCAGGTGTCTATCCAGACTCTAAGCTCATCCACTTTTCTTACAATGCTCCTAGAATTAAAATATGCACATTTAAGAAACCCCCCATCTCTTATTCTCTGTTTATTACCTTTTTTTCCTTTCTCCTCTTGTGTCCGAGTGCTTCCCTTTTCTGCTTCCTGCCTCCCATTCTGTCTACTAGCTTTTGCTATTTGCATCCCTCGCCCCAACCATTCTAGTTTAAAGTCTCCCCAGTGGCCTTTGCAAATTTCCCCGCCAGGATATTGGTCCCCCTCGGGTTCAAGTGCAACCCATCCTTTCTGTACAGGTCCCACCTACCCCAAAAGAAGTCCCAATGATCCAGAAACTTGAATCCCTGCCGTCTACACCAGTCTTTCAGCCAAGCATTTATCCTCCACCTTGCTCCATTTCTACTCTCACTGTCACGTGGCACAGGCAGTAATCCTGAGATTGTTACCTTTTTGGTCCTTTTCCTCAACTCACTCCCAAGTCCTTAAATCCTCCCTTCAGGACCTCTTCCCTTTTTTTACCTATGTCATTGGTACCTATATGTACCACAACCTCAGGCTCCTCTCCCTCTGATTTGAGGATATCTTGGACACGTCTAGACACGTCCAAGACCTTGGCACCAGGGAGGCAGACCACCATCCTGGTCTCCCAACTGCGTCCACAGAATCGCCTATCCGACCCCCTAACAATAGAGTCCCCAATTACTATTGCCCTCTTTTTTTCCCTACCTTTCGGAGCAACAGGGCCGGTCTCTGTGCTGAAGGCCCATCCGCTGTCGCTACCCCCGGGTAGGCTGTCACCCCCATCCGTACTCAAACAGGAGTACTTATTTGCCAGGTGTACTGACATTGGAGTACTCACTCGTTCATGCCTCTGCCCCTTGCCCTTCCTTAGCGTGACCCACATGTTTCTCTCCTGTGGTTTTGGAGTAACCACCTCCCTATAACTCTCCTCTATCACCTTTTCACTGTCCCTGACCAGGCAGAGGTCATCGAGCTGCTGCTCCAGGATCCTAATACGGTCCCTTAGGAGCCCCATCTCTCTGCACCTGATGCAGATGTGGACATCAAGAGGGCCATCCAACACCATGACCTCCCACATCTGACATGCAGTACAGTACACTGCTCTGGCTGACATTCTCTCGCCTTACCCTGGATCCAATACCAGTATAATATAATGGAAACTGCTGTGAGAAATCAGCAGGTATCTGACTCAAACAGCTGCTCCCTCTTGACCTTTAACCTACACCTTTATTATACAAACCAAAAGCACTGTAACTTTACTCACCCCCTGCACCTTTACTCACCCCCTGCACCTTTACTAACCCCCTGCACCTTTACTCACCCACTGCACCTTTACTCACCCACTGCACCTTTACTCACCCACTGCACCTTTACTCACCCCCTGTACCTTTACTCACCCCCTGTACCTTTACTCACCCCCTGTACCTTTACTCACCCCCTGTACCTTTACTCACCCCCTGTACCTTTACTAACCCACTGCACCTTTACTAACCCACTGCACCTTTACTAACCCACTGTACTTTTAACCAGAAAGCAGAAATACTAACCAGAGGCTCCACCCAATCAGCTGCTTCCTCTAGTCTGCTTCCACCAATCAGCGGCTTCCACCAGAAACCTCCCTATTCAGTATGGAATGTTCCGGATTTAAGTAAGCTCCTGACCCTCCTCCACTCGTTCCAACGGTCCCGGGCCTCTGCCTGAACAAGCCCCGCGCTGGATTTATGTACTCACCGCTCCTGACCCTCCTCCACTCGCTCCAACGGTCCCGGGCCTCAGTAATTTACAATTACTGTCTGCAGTCATCTGGCATGGCTGGCCAGATAAACAACACAACACCCCGGTCGCAATCCGCCCATACTTCCTGGTTCACAACGAATTAGTATTGCAGGACGGGATTATAGTTAAGGGCCACAAGGCGGTGGTCCCAGCTGTCCTCCAGGACAAATACTTCAACGCCATCCACAGGCGTGGAGGCAACCCTCCAAAGGGCACAAAGCATGTTTTACTGGCCTGGTATGACTAAATACATAGGAGAAAAAAACAAAGTGTGCGCCGTCTGCAAAAGCCTGACGCCACATCAGCAGAAGCAACCTTTACTGCCGCACATGGTTCCTCCTCTCCCGTGGTCCACGTTAGCCACCGACATATTCGAATGGCATGGGGAACACTATTTGGTTCTTGTTGACTCTTACTCGGGCTGGTTCGAAATTCACTTACTTCAAACCATTACTTCTGAAGCAGTTATCAAAAAGTTGCAGCAGCACCTCTCTGTGCACGACTCCCCTGCACGTATCCTGTCTGACAACTGCAGACAGTTCACCAGCCAAGCTTTCAAAAACTTTGCAAAGAATGGGATTTCCGACATATTACCAGCAGCCCCGAGTTCCTGCAGTCCAATGGACTAGCTCAATGCTCTGTCCGAAGCGTAAAACAACTAATGGAGCAGTCGTACCTTGCCAAATCGGACGTATACCTGGACCAGCTCAACTTGAGGAACATTGCACGGGATCACATACTGGGTTCCACAGCCCAACGACTGATGTTTCACCAAACCCGTGCTCCCCTGCCTGTGTCCCAGCAGCTTTTGCAGCCACAAGTTCGTTCTCCGCCCGCAGTCCAGAAACAACTACAATTCAAATGTGACACACAGAAACGCTTCTTTGACAAACCCAGCAAGCCACTCGCACGTGGACAAGTGGTCTGTCTCCAGACCAACAAGGCCCATGCCCGTCTGGGTCACATCTACAGCCCTGCCAAAGGACCGTGCTCTTATCTGGTTGAAGCGGATGGAGCCATCTCCAGATGCAACCGTCAACATATGACATTATTGCCATAGAGGGAGTGCAGAGAACGTTCACCAGATTGATTCCTGGGATGTCAGGACTGTCTTATGAAGAGAGACTGGATAGACTCGGTTTATACTCTCTAGAATTTAGGAGATTGGAGGGGATCTTATAGAAACTTACAAAATTCTTAAGGGGTTGGACAGGCTAGATGCAGGAAGATTGTTCCCGATGTTGGGGAGGTCCAGGACAAGGGGTCACAGCTTAAAGATAAGGGGGAAATCCTTTAGGACCGAGATGGGAAGGACTTTTTTCACACAGAGAGTGGTGGGTCTCTGGAACTCTCTTCCACAGAGGGTAGTTGAGGCCAGATCATTGGCTATATAAGAGGGAGTTAGATGTGGCCCTTGTGGCTAAGGGGATCAGAGGGTATGGAGAGAAGGCAGGTACGGGATACTGAGTTGGATGATCAGCCATGATCATATTGAATGGCGGTGCAGGCTCGAAGGGCCGAATGGCCTACTCCTGCACCTAATTTCTATGTTTCTATATAACATATCCTTCCGGTGAATGAACCACGTCCTACGATTCAGCATCCAGATGTCTCGCGTTTCGTATTCTCTCCCACGGTCAGTCCCGCGACCGCACTGCCAACTAACGGTTCCACCGCGGACTTCCCATGGCGTTTTGCGACCAGGTCGCCTATCTCATCACCCTCCCTGCCTGTCTGTAGGGTCACCTGTTGTTTACCCAATTCCCTCCCCAGTATTTTCTCCGGTGAAAGGAGGTGAAGCAGATTCGTACCACACACAAGCTGGACAGGTTTGCAGGCCACCCATTAGATACGGTGATTGTGTAATTTTACAGACTTCCCCAAATGTGTTATTAACATTCCACCTATATTGTTTAGCCACTGATGCTTCTTTTGTTTCTACAAGGTAAGATGTAGGTTGGCTATTTCATACTAGCCAATTATACTGCTTGTTAGTAGTGACTCCATCTATTATGTACTTATATTATCAAGAGCTTGCCTACGCTAGTTAGTACGAGTAGCAGTTAGGAAATGTAATGCCTGCAGATCCTTGCTGTAAGTAGATTTAATAAACGTGGTGTATCTTGATAAATGTTTGACTCAACTCATTACATAGGTTAACCAGTTTAAAAGCTTGGACCTGTCGGGGCAGCAAACAATTTAGTAAATTTCGAACATCTAGAGGCCAATTTCCAGCTCGGGACCGTCCAGCATGTTCCTCCCACTTACACTTAAATTGGGCTATAAAATCTGGGATCGTTTCATCTATCTGTTGGAAGCATCACACTCCCTATCACTATGCTTTATTACTCCTCTCATTATAGCCTATTTTCTTCAATGGCCAACCAGTGAGTGCGGGACTCATTTCCCTGAGCCTGTTGATCGTCATTTTGCTGCCACTTGCTTTGGTTTAATAGGCACAGGTTCCTCATTACCCTCTTTCTGCTTAACATCTTTCTCCTCCTATCGCGGCTGGTGTCTTTACTCCATCCCAATCCATCTGCATATAATTTCCATCAATTTTAAAGTTACAATTACCGCTCCAATTATCACTAATAACACTTCCATGGCAAATATTAATTGTGCTCCCATCTTGCCAACTCATTTCTTTTTTCGAAATGAGTAGGGCAGAGATAGCTTATAAGGATTCAGACCCTTTGCTATAACACTGAAAATTAAGCTTAGGGTCATCCTGTTTCCATTGATTATAGACAATAGGTGCAGGAGTAGGACATTTGGCCCTTCGAGCCAGCTCCACTATTCAATGTGATCATGGCTGATCATCCCCAATCAGTACCCCGTTCCTGCCTTCTCCCCATATCCCCTGACTCCGCTATTTTTAAGTGCCCTATCTAGCTCTCTCTTCAAAGTATCCAGTGAACCGGCCTCCACCTTCTTAGGCAGAGACTTCCACAGACTCACAACTCTCTGTGAGAAAAAGTGTTTGCTCATCTCTGTTCTAAATGGCTTACCCCTTATTCTTAAACTGTGGTCCCTGGTTCTGGACTCCCCCAACATCGGGATTCTTATATGTTTCAATAAGATCCCCTCTCAACCTTCTAAACTCCAGAGTGTACAAGCCCAGCCAATCCATTCTCTCAGCATATGACAGTCCCACCATCCCGGGAATTAACCTTGTAAACCTACGCCACACTCCCTCAATAGCAACAATGTCCTTCCTCAAATTAGGGGACCAAAACTGCACACAATACTCCAGGTGTGGTCTCACTCGGGCCCTGTACAACTGCAGAAGGACCTCTTTGCTCCTATTATCTTTGAAATGTTTCTACAACTTGATTGGAGTCCACCGGTGGTAAATTAAATTGATTGTACATGATTTGGAAAGGCACACACCTGTCCATATAAGGTAAAAACCACAAGCAAAAACCAATCCATGAAGATGAAGGCTTGTGTCGAGACACAGATCTAGGAAGGGATATAAAACAATTTCTGCAGCATTGCAGGTCCCGAAGAGCACAGTGGCCTCCGTCATTCTTAAATGGAAGAACTGTGGAAGCACCAGGACACTTCATGGAGCTGGCTGCCTGGTCAAAATAAGCCATCTGAGGAGAAGGGCCTTGGTCAGGGAGGAGACCTGATGGTCACTCAGACAGAGATCCAGAGTTCCTTTGTGGAGATGGGAGAACCTTCCAGAAGGACAACTATATATATAGCACTCCACCAATCAGGCCTTATGGTAGAGTGGCCAGACGGAAGCCACTCCTCAGTAAAAGGCACATGACAGCCCGCTTGGAGTTTGCCAAAAAGCACCTAAACAAGATTCTCTGGTTTGATGAAACCAAGGTTGAATTCTTTGGTCTGAATGCCAAGCGTCATGTCTGGAGGAAACCAGGCACTGCTCATCAAAGATTATAGAGGAGCAAGATGCGCCACTCTGTGGAAAAGGCGTAGTATCACGTGTGTGATTGTCGATGCCATATTAGCGGACCAGAGATGGTGTCGACTATGGCGTCTATTGGGAAACTGAGCTTCTCTATGATCTTTGTCTCTCAATCTGCCGCTGTGTCATCCGCTCTAAAGCTACAGAGCAGTTGCAAGCAAAGATTATAGAGGAGCAAGATGCATTAGAAAGTTATTAGATTTATTTGTAATAGATCTTTACTTACCTCTCGATCACCCTCTCTTCTCTCTATCGCTCTCTCTCCCCTCTCGAACTCTTTCTCTCCCCTGTTGATCTCTTTCTCTCCCCTCTCGATCTCTTTCTCTTCCCTCTCGATCTCTTTCTCTCCCCTCTCGATCTCTTTCTCTCCCCTCTCGATCTCTTTCTCTCCCCTCTCGATCTCTTTCTCTCCCCTCTCGATCTCCCTCTCTCTCCCCTCTCTTCTCGATTTCCCTCTCTCCCTCCCTTCCCTCTGTGTGAGAGTTGGCAGCCCTGCTATGCCTTCGGCCCAAAAGAGGATAGAAATAAATTACATAATGGTCTTTGTAGCAAGATATTAATAAGCTCTTCTATCCAAAGATTTGCTTCTATCTGTCCCACCATATATGTATATGGATGTGTGTTTGTGTGTGCCTGTAATTGTGTGCACAGTGTGTTAAAGCAATGCATGGGAAGCTGTACAATGTAATGCAAGGTAAACTACGCAAAGGAGGGGCTGGGGAGGAAAGATGCGAGGGAAATGGGGGAACAGGGGGAAAAGGGAGGGGGAGAGAGAGGGAAGGAGGGGGAGAGGGGAAGGAGGGAGATCGAGAGAAGATAGTGGAGAGAGGGATCGAGGGGAGATAGAGAAGAGAGGGAGAGGGAGATCGAAAGAGAGGGAGAGAAAGAGGGATCGAGAGGGAGAAAAAATCGAGAGGGGGAGAGAGAAGGATCGAGAGGTAAGTAAAGATCTATTACAAATAAATCTAATAACTTTCTAATGCATCTTGCTCCTCTATCATCTTTGTTTACAACTGCTCTGTAGCTTTGGAGCGGATTACACATGGGGAGACAGTCTGCCAAAATGGCGGCCGTGACGTTCCGTTACGTACTACACACCAGTCCATTGGATTTCCACTGAGTGGCGCATCTTGCTCCTCTATAATCTTTGCCGCTCATCATCTGGCCAATACCATACCTACGGTGAAGCATGGTGGTAGCAGCATCATGCTCTGGGGATGTTTTTCAGCGGCAGGAACTGGGAGACTAGTCAGGATCGAGGGAAAGATGAACGGAGCAAAGTACAGAGAGATCCTAATGAAAACCTGCTCCAGAGCGTTTTGTACCTCAGACTGGTGCGGAGGTTCAACTTCCAACAGGACAAGGACCCTAAGCACACAGCCAAGACAAGTGGCTTAGTGACAAGTCTGTGAATGTCCTTGAGTGGCCTAGCCAGAGCCCGGACTTGAACCTGAATGAATATCTCTGGATGGATCTGCATATAGCTGTGCATCGACGCTCCTCATCCAACATGACAAAGTTTAAGAGGATCTGCAGAGAACAATGGGAGAAATTACCCAAATACGGGTGTGCCAAGCTTGTAGCCAGAAGACTTGAGGCTGTAATCGCTGCCAAAGGTGCCTCAACAATGTACTGAGTAAAGAGTCTGAATACTTATGTAAATGCGATATTTCAGTTATTTATTTTTAATTACTTAGCAAAAATTTCCAAACACCTGTTTCCGCTTCTTCATTCTGGGGTATTGTGTGTAGATTGATGATAAAAAATGAATTTAATCAATTTAAAAATAAGGCTGTAATGTAACAAAATGTGGAAAAAGTGAAGGGGGCCTGAATACTTTCTGAATGCATTGTATATCTTTCCGCATAGATTCCTCTCCAGTAACGTACCTACCAGAGATGATAGATCTATAGTTCGCAAGCGTGTTCTTGTAGCCTTTCTGGTCCCCAAAAATTTGCCTAAAGATTCCCTCCACAGATTCTGCCTGACCCGCTGACTTGATTCGCATTTTGTGTTTCTTCAAGATTCCAGGGTCTTTTGGCTGCAAAATATTTCTATGGAATCGCTCCCGCAACTCCTGACCCAGTCTTTCCCATCTTCCTCGATCTGTCTCTTTCTCTCTCGCTCTATCCTCGGTTTGACACTCCCCTCTGCTGCTTGGCCCGCTGGCAGTAGATGTAGATGTTGATTGGGTGGACAAAGGCCAAGGATACCAGAACGATAAATGCGATGTTCATCTTAAACCCCTGACTCACGGTGCGAGTTGGCCCACGAGTGACCCCGAGTTTTCACTCGTGGTGATCACGTACAGCCAACGTAGTGGGAACGTCGGAACTCGCGCGATCAACTTGTCCACTCGTGGCGCTAACGGCGGGTACCTGTGAAACTTGTGAACTCGTGAAAAAAGTCAAACATGTTTGACTTTTTCCACGAGTCAAATTTCGTGGTCAAGTTTAAAATTGAAACATTTAAACTCAGAGTTATATCGTAGTGGCCCGTGCGTTAAGTTTAGCGATTCGTGCGTCTACCGTGGGAACTCTTTGATAGACACAAAATGCTGGAGTAACTCAGCGGACCAGGCAGCATCTCTGGAGAGAAGGAATGGAGTCGAGACCCTTCTTCAGACTTACCCAAAACGCCACCCATTCCTTCTCTCCAGAAATGCGGCCTGTCCCGCCGAGTTACTCCAGCATTTTGTGTCTATCTATACTTTAGTTTCGGATATGATCAAGTGTAAGAAACGCAAACCAGACCACCTTCACATCAGAGAATCCTAATGTTCCTAATTTGGCCGAGGCACTTCACTGTCCGTGTGTAGGAAGGAACTGCAGATGCTGGTTTACACTGACGATAGACACAAACATGCTGGAGTAACTCAGCCGGACAGGCATCGCATCTGGAGAGAAGGAATGGGTGATGATTCGGGTCGGGACCCTTCTTCAGACTCCCCGCTCATTCTTCCCTCGTCGATGTGAACTTGTGGGGGTGCGAGGAATCGGGCGTCGCTGGGTAAGGGGAAGAGAGGTTTTACTGCTGAATTATGCGCAACAGAAGCATGAAGTGGGGGTAAGGTCCGTTTAAACCATCTTGTCGTCCCCCCCCCCCCCAATGTTGGAAGAGAGAGGGGAGAGAGTTGTGCAAACAAACCACGGGAGACTGCATCTTTGGAGGGAAATCATAAAATGTACAGGGATATTTCGGGCCAGGACCCTAAAGGTTGACTCCCCGTTTCGCAGATGCCGTTCCTAGCCCCCCTCTTACTCCTCCCCACCCATAGTCTTTGCCTTCTCCCAATTCCACCATCCCTCGCCCCCCCCCCCCCCCCTCCCCAAACCTGTCCTCGCCTGAACTGCTGAAGATAACCGAGTGCTTTAAATGCGAATCCCGGACTGCAGCAACAACTCACGCCCTGAGCGGGAGAGGAACTTGGTAACTCAAGAGCAAACGGGAGGGGAACTTGGTAACTCTGGAGACGATCTCGAAACATCGCAGATTACCATACCCGTGGGAACTCGCCTCAAACACTTGCACATCAACTTGGAATATCATACACAACCACGAGTCTGTCACTCTGGGTCACTCGTGTGTCAACTCGCACCGTGAGACAGGGCCTTAAGTCAGAATGGAGTTAATGAAGAGAGAGACGGTCACTCTAAGGGCAGAACACAGCCTGCAGCCCACATCGGATTACACTGCTGAGACCTCTCGGCCTTAGCTTTGGAACAAAGAACATAGAAGTGAGCAGCACAGGGACAGGACCGTCCATTTACTGGTTGTGATGAGAAACTAAATAGATCTCCTCTGCCAGCACATGATCCATTTCCCTTCCATTCACTGTATCTTTACATGATGTGCCTTCCATTCTCTGTGCACAAATGAAACCTACCCCTCACATCCCCTTTAAACTTTGCCCCTCTCTCCTTAACACTGTATCTCCGCTTTGAGCAAACTGTTAACACTAAACCCCGCGATAGTTTGCATGGTTGAACACAACTATCACGTCCAGGGATTTGCCTGCTTTATTTATGAAAGTTCTGTACAATCTGTCCCTATCACTTCATCAGGTGGATGCCTCTAAATTAGCTCCACTCCTTCCCCTGGTGAACATTTCCCCATGTCTCCCAGGTTAGAGTCATTGTCACCCAAATAGGCTCTTCGGTCCATATCATTAACATCATGAGCTGGACCCATTTGCTTGCATTTAGCCCACATCTTCCTCAACAATTCCACTCCATACACCTGTTCAAAGTCCTAATTGTGTCTGTTTCTATAAATTCTGCTGGCAACTCATTCCAGATACGGCCAACACCGATTGAAAATATCGCCCTGAATGAAGTCCCTATTCAATCTGCCCCTCTCACTATAAACGAATGCTTCCTACCCTAGGAAAAAAAGATTCTGATCATTCACGTTATCCGTGCCCCTCATGATCTTGCACACCTTTGAATCTTGGTCATCTATCGTCTCCTATACTCCAAAGACAAAAGTCCCAGCCTTTGCCATAGCTCCGTACAACTAAAACTCACAAGCCCTGCTTCCTCTGTCTCTCGCCTTCGATCTTTATGATCCTTCCATCCTCCGACATAAGCACAGAAATCCAAGTCTCCTGATATAGTTGGGGAAAACAATCCTGCGGTTTGGTCAAAATAAATCACCTCTGTTATCAGGATTTGGAACAGTCTGTCACCATCTAGTGTCACCTCTAGCTCTTTGTGGACATCGTTGATGACACAAAGCTGTGTGGCAGTGTGAACTGTGAAGAGGATGTTAGGAGGTTGCAGGGGGACCTGGACAGGTTGAGTGAGTGGGCAGATGTGAGCCAGATGCAGTATAATATAGATAAATGTGAGGTTATCCACTCTGGCAGCAAAAGCAAGGGGCAGATTATTATCTCAATGGGGTTAGGTTGGGTAATAATTATAGGAGGCATGGAATAAATGAGGTGCTAGATGAGTATAAAGAATGTAAAAAGAATCTTAAGAAAGAAATAAGCAAAGCTAAAAGAAGGTTGCTTTGGCAAGAAAGGTGAAAATAAATCCAAAGGGTTTCTACAGCTATATTAATAGTAAAAGGATAACAACGGCTAAAATTGGACTATTAGAGAGCCAGAATGGACAGCTATCTGCAGAGCCAAAAGAGATGGGGGAAATATTGAACAATTTCTTTTCTTCGGTATTCACCAAGGAGAAGGATATTGAACTCTGTGAGGTAAGGGAAAAAAGTAGAGTAGCTATGGAAACTATAAGATTCAAAGAGGAGGAAGTTCTGACACTTTTGAAAAATATAAAAGTGGATAAGTCTCCAGATCCTGACATGATATTCCCTAGGACATTGAGGGAAGTTAGTGTAGAAATAGCAGGGGCTATGACAGAAATATTTCAAATGTCATTAGAAACGGGAATAGTGCCGGAGGATTGGAGTACTGCGCATGTTGTTCCATTGTTTAAAAAGGGTTCAAAGAATAAACCTAGCAATTATAGACCTGTTAGTTTGATATCAGTGGTGGGCAAATTAATGGTAAGGATACTTTGAGATAATATATATAAGCATCTGGATAAACAGGGTCTGATCAAGAACAGTCAACATGGATTTGTGCCTGGAAGGTCATGTTTGACAAACCTTCTTGAATGATTTGAAGAGGTTACTAGGGAAATTGATGAGGGTAAAGCAGTGGATGCTGTCTATATGGATTTCAGTAAGGCCTTTGACAAGGTTCCCCATGGAAGGTTGGTTAAGAAGGTTCAATCTTTGGGTGTTAATGGCGGAGTAGCAAGATGGATTCAACAGTGGCTGAATGGGAGATGCCAGAGGGTAATGGTGGATGGCTGTTTGTCGGGTTGGAGGCAGGTGACTAGTGGGGTGCCTCAGAGATCTGTGTTGGGTCCTTTGTTGTTTGTCATGTACATCAATGATCTAGATGATGGGGTGGAAAATTGGATAAGTAAGTATGCAGAAGATACTAAGATAGGTGGTGCTGTGGATAATGAAGTAGATTTTCAAAGTCTACAGAGAGATTTGGGACATTTGGAAGAGTGGGCTGAAAGATGGCAGATGGAGTTTAATGCTGATAAGTGGGAGGTGCTACATCTTGGCAGGACAAATCAAAATAGGACGTACATGGTAAATGGTAGGGAATTTGGGAATGCTGTGGAACAGAGGGATCTAGGAATAACTGTGCATAGTTCCCTGAAGGTGGAATCACATGTAGATAGGGTGGTAAAGAAAGCTTTTGGTGTGCTGGCCTTTATAAATCAGAGCATTGAATATAGGAGTTGGGAAGTAATGTTAAAATTGTACAAGGCATTGGTAAGACCAATTCTGGAGTATGGTGTACAATTTTGGTCGCCTAATTATAGGAAGGATATCAACAAAATAGAGAGAGTACAGAGAAGATTTACTAGAATGTTGCCTGGGTTCCAGCAACTAAGGTGCAGAGAAAGGTTGAACAAGTTAGGTCTTTATTCTTTGGAGCGCAGAAGGTTAAGGGGGGGGACTTGATTGAGGTCTTTAAAATGATGAAAGGGATAGACAGAGTTGGCGTGGATAAGCTTTTCCCATTGAGGGTAGGGAAGATTCAAACAAGAGGGCATGACATGAGAATTAAGGGACAGAAGTTTAGGGGTAACATGAGGGGGAACTTCTTCACTCAGAGAGTGGTGGCTGTGTGGAATGATCTTCCTGCAGAAGTGGTGGAGGCAGGATCGATTTTAACATTTAAAAGTAAAGTGGATAGGTATATGGACGGGAAGGGAATGGAGGGGTATGTTTGAGTGCAGGCAGATGGGACTAGGGGAAAATAAATGGTTGGCACGGACAGGAAGGGCGGAGAGGGCCTGTTTCCGTGCTGTAATTGTTATATGGTTATATGGTAAGGGGGAGGTACAGCGAGACCTGGGTGTCCTTGTACACCGGTCAATTAAAGTTGGCGTGCAGGTACAGCAGGCAGTGAAGAAAGCTAATGGAATGTAAGCCTTCATAACAAGAGGTTCTTCTGCAGTTGTTTAGGGCTCTGGTGAGACCACAGCTGAAGTACTGTGTACAGTTTTGGTCTCCTAATTGAGAAAGGACATCCTTGTGATTGAGGCAGTGCAGCATAGGTTCATGCGAGTGATCCCTGGGTTGGCAGGACTGTCATATGAGGAAAGATTGAAAAGACTAGGCTTGTATTCACTGGAGTTTAGAAGCATGAGGGGGGATGTTATAGAAACGTATAAAATTATAAAAGAACTAGACAGCTAGATGCAGGAAAAATGTTCCCAATGTTGGGCGAGTCCAGAACCAGTGGCCACAGTCTTAGAATAAAGGGGAGGTCATTTAAGACTGAGGTGGGAAAAAACCTTTTCACCCAGAGAAACATGGAAACATAGAAAATAGGTGCAGAAAATAGGTGCAGAATAAGATCATGGCTGATCATCCACTCAGTATCCTGTACGTGCTTTCTCTCCATACCCCCTGATCCCTTTAGCCACAAGGGCCACATCTAACTCCCTCTTAAATATAACTAACGAACTGGCCTCAACTACCTTCTGTGGCAGAGAATTCCACAGATTCACCACTCTCTGTGTGACAAATGATTTTCTCATCTTGGTCCTAAAAGACTTCCCACCTATCCTTAAACTATGACCCCTTGTCCTGGACTTCCCCAACATCGGGAACAATCTTCCTTCATCTAGCCTGTCCAACCTCTTAAGAAATTTGTATGTCTCTATGAGATCCCCCCCCTCAATCTCCAGCGAGTACAAGCCAAGTCTATCCAGTCCTTCATCATATGGAAGTCCTGCCATCCCAGGAATCAGTCTGGCGAACCTTCTCTGTACTCCCTCTATGGCAAGAACGTCTTTCCTCAGATTAGGAGACCAAAACTGTACGCAATACTCCAGGTGTGGTCTCACCAAGACCCTGTACAACTGCAGTAGAACCTCCCTGCTCTTGTACTCAAATCCTTTTGCTATGAATGCCAACATACCATTTGCTTTCTTCATAGCTTGGTGTACCATGACACCGAGGTCTCACCTTTTCCTAATCGGTCACCATTCAAATAATAGTCTACTTTCCTGTTTTTGCCACCAAAGTGGATAACCTCACATTTATCCACATTATACTGCATCTGCCATGCAATTGCCCACTTACCCAGCCTAACCAAATCATCTTGCAGCCTCCTAGCATCATCCTCACAGCTAACACTGCCCCCCAGCTTCGTGTCATCCGCAAACTTCGAGATGTTGCATTCAATTCCCTCGTCCAAATCATTAATATATATTGTAAATAGCTGGGGTCCCAGCACTGAGCCTTGCGGTACCACACTAGTCACTGCCTGCCATCCTGAAAAGGACCCGTTCACTCCTACTCTTTGCTTCCTGTCTGCCAGCCAATTCTCTATCCATATCAATACTGAACCCCCAATACCGTGTGTTTTAAGTTTGTATACTAGTCTCTTGTGTTGGACCCTGTCGATAGCCTTCTGAAAGTCCAGATATAACACATCCACTGGTTCTCCCATATCCACTCTACTAGTTACATCCTCAAAAAATTCTATGAGATTCGTCAGACATGATTTACCTCTCGTAAATCCATGCTGACTTTGTCCAATGATTTCACCACTTTCCAAATGCGCTACTATCCCATCTTTAATAACTGCCTCTAGCAGTTTCAAGAGTTGTAAATGTATGGAAATCCCTGCCACAGAGGGCAGTGGAGGCCAAATCACTGGATGGATTTAAGAGAGAGTTGGATAGAGCTCATGGGGCTAGTGGAGTCAAGGGATATGGGGAGAAGGCAGGCACGCTTTATTGATTGTAGACAATATGCCATGATCAAAATGAATGGCAGTGCTGGCTCGAAGGGCTGAATGGCCTCCTCCTGCACCTATTTTCTATGTTTCTATGTTTCTATGAACTGCTGCGCTACATTAAGCGAGTTCGGTATTGCTACTGCACATGCCCAGGTCATGGGTCACATTCATGGCGTCTGTGCTGCTGCGTGGGTGTAAACTTGCATTTTGTCCATGGTCGGGATCGGGCCCGTGTCTCCAGCGCTGCAGGCACCATTGAGTTCTGCTGGGCCAACCCCGTCCCCTCCCGGGTGTCCCTGTCCCTGTTGTAGTGGCCTGTTCAAGGTCAGGAAAAGACCGAACGCCAGGCAGATTCGAAAGAAGCTTTTTAATTCTTACCGCTCGAGAGCACACAAGGACACCTTATCTCTAACCGCTCGAGAGCACACAAGGACACCTTATCTCTAACCGCTCGAGAGCGCACCAGGACACCTTATCTCTAACCGCTCGAGAGCACACCAGGACACCTTATCTCTAACCCCTGGAGAGTCTCAACAGCAAACCCCGTAGCAGACCAACGCCCCTGTCCTTCCATCGGCGAGGGGGATAATCCAAGGAGTGGCCTACCCCCCAGGGACCGCCACAGGACCCCCCCCCCCCAAGTACCCGAGGTACGAAACGGACAGGAGGGCGTACACGGCGGCCAGACCGGGTGCGCACAACGCTTGGGCCCGTAACAGGCGCCTGATCAACAAGTGCGGGGGATGCAGTAGCCAGAGGAGGAGGTACCCTAGACAGAGGCCGCCCTCGCTTACGGGGCAGCGCTACTAGCGCCGGCCGATCAATATCAATATGTGCCGGCTTCAACCGCGCAACTGAAACAGTCTCACGCCGACCCCCCATGTCCAGGACAAATGTCAACGAGCCCTGTTCCAAGACCCGGAATGGACCTTCGTATGGCCGCTATAGAGGTGTCCGATGTGCATCCCTGCGCAGAAAAACAAACTGGCAGTCCTCCAGAGCAGAGGGAACGTGCAGACGGAAGGACCCATGACGAGAAGTGGGCACCGGCGCCAGCTTGCCCACCGTCTACCGAAGACGTTGCAGAGCGTCCGAAGGCTGCTCCAGCTGGCCATGTGCCGGCGGGATGAACTCCCCAGGCACCGTTAACGGAGACCCATACACCAACTCGGCAGAGGAGGAGGCCAAGTCCTCCTTGGGTGCGGTGCGTATCCCCAGCAAAACCCACGGTAGAACGTCTACCCAGTCTGGGTCAGTGAGCCGCGCCCTTAGGGCACCCTTAAGCTGTCGGTGAAACCGCTCCACTAGTCCGTTCGACTGCAGGTGGTACGCTGTCGTGTGGTGCAGACGAACACCCAGGAGGCGTGCCATGGCCGACCACAGCTCTGACGTGAACTGAGGCCCCCGGTCGGAAGTCATATCCAGTGGAACACCGGACCGGGCGATCCAGTGCGCCAACAATGCTCGAGCACAGGTGGTTGTGGAGGAATTCTGTAGCGGAATGGCTTCAGGCTACTGCGTGAAGTGGTCCACAACGGTGAATAGGTACGTCATGCCCTGGGACGACGGCAGCGGCCCCACGATGTCCACGTGAATGTGGTCGAAACGTTTCTGCGGAATGGGGAACTCCTGCAATGGCGTGCGCACGTCGTTGCACCTTGGCGGTCTGGCACGGGATGCAAGTGCGTGCCCAATGTCCAACCGCCTTCCGCAGGCCGTGCCACATGAAGCAGGAGGCTACTAGGGCTGTTGTCGCCCTGATGGAGGGATGCGCAAGTCCATGGAGCACCTCAAACACACTGCGCCGCCAGGCGAAGGGGACGATGGGTCGCGGAACTCCAGAGGAGACATCGCACAGCAGCGTGGTACCCCCAGGACCACAGACAACGTCCTCCAACTGGAGGCCCGAAACTGCCGTGCGATAGGCGGCCATCTCCTCGTCGGCAAGCTGAGCGGCTGCCAGGGCGGAATAGTCGATCCCCTCACCGACATGGAGAACCGCATGGACTGCAGGTCGCGATAAGGCATCGGCCACCCTGTTAAATTTGCCCTCAACGAACTGGATGGAGGTGGTGTACTCAGACACATACGCCAACTGCCTCTGCTGCCGGGCAGACCACGGGTCTGATACCTTGGCGAATGCGAAGGTTAGTGGCTTGTGGTCCGTGAATGCAGTAAATGGTCTTCCCTCCAGAAAATAGCGAAAATGACGTACGGCGAGATACAGGGCAAGGAGCTCATGGTCGAAAGCGCTGTAACGACGCTGAGGACCACTGAGATGCCTGCTGAAGAAGGCAAGTGGCCGCCAGCAACCCTCAACGAGCTGCTCTAACACTGCCCCAACCGCAACCTCAGAAGCATCCACCGTCAAGGCGGTCGTGGCATCCTCTCGTGGGTGGACGAGCATTGTGGCCTCGGCCAGTGCTTGCTTAGCCCTCTCAAATGCCGCTGTTGCTTCCACGGACCACTCAACCTCCCTGCGATGACCAGCAATCAGTTTGAAAAGCGGACGCATGACTGCAGCCGCTGACGGCAGGAAGCGGTGATAGAAAGTGACCATTCCCACAAATTCCTGCAGGCCCCTAACTGTGGTCGGACGGGGGAATCTGCGGATAGCGTCCACCCTGGTCGGCAGAGGCACCACCCCTTGTTGAGTCACGCGGTGGCCGAGGAAGTCGATAGCCGTCACACCGAAACAGCACTTAGACCAAACCGAAATCGCTGAGGCGCTGACACAGTTGACGGAGGTGGCCTCGAGCGACTGGCCACTAGTATGTCGTCCAGGTACACAAAGACAAAGTCCAATCTGCGGCACACGCAGTCCATAAGCCGCTGAAAGGCCTGCGCGGCGTTCTTCAACCCAAACGGCATCCGCACAAATTCGAATAAACCAAATGGTGTAATAATGGCCGTCTTCGGGATATCGTCGGGGCGGAACGGAATTTGATTGTACCCTCGCACGAGGTCCACCTTGGAAAATACGGATGCTCCCGCCAGATGGGCATTGAAGTCCTGAATGTGTGGAACTGGATATCTGTCGGCGATGGTCACATTATTCAGGCGATGGTAATCCCCGCACGGGCGCCAGCCCCCGTTCTTCTTAGGGACCATGTGGAGCGGTGAGGCCCATGGGCTCTCGGAGGGACGCACGATACCCATCGCCTCCATCTGGCGGAACTCCTCCCGAGCTAGACGGAGCTTGTCTGGGGCGATACGACGTGCCCGGGCGTGCACAGGCGGGCCAGTAGTGGGGATATGGTGCTCCACCCCGTGCTTCGGGGTGGAGGAGCGGAAGTGGGGTTCGAGAATGCCGGGAAAATCTGCCAGGATGCGCGCGAAAGTCGCATCCACGGATGACAGGGGGCCATCAGGGTGTACTACAGGATCACCAGTACGGAGGAAGACCGGCTCCAGCGTGACAGCGTGCATCAGGCGCCGCCGCTTGACATCCACGAGCAGCGAATCGGCTTGAAGGAAGTCGGCGCCCAGCAGCGGCTGGGAAACGTCTGCAATGACGAACCTCCACGAAAACGAGTTGCGGCCAAAGTTGAGGGGGATGGTGCAAAACCCGTAGGTGCGAAAAGCACTCCCGTTCGCCGCGGTGAGGAGGGGGCCTTGTTTGCCCGCACGGATGTCGGCGATGGAGGGAGGGAGAACACTCACTTCCGCACCAGTGTCGACGAGGAAACCTCCCCCACTGCGGCGATCCCAAGCGAAAACGCGATGAATCGTGCCGGCCGCCGAAGGAATCACTGACGACCGGCCCTTTAGTTTCCCGAGAAAGACCAGGGTGGGCGACAAAGCCTGGCTGCAGCTCCCCAACGGCGATGGTAATAACACCAACCAACTTTGCTGGCGTCTGGTTGAACTGCAGGCGAATTAGCCTGATTTGAGCGCCAGCGGCCCCTGCTGGAGTCTGGTGGAACTGCAAGCCAATTTGGCTGGTTTGAACGCCAGCGACCTCTGCTGGCATTGGTTTGAACTGCAGGCTGGCCGTGCTGGAAGGACCTGCCTGCTGTGGAATGCGCAATGGCCTCCGGATTTTGCCGCGGGGGCCAACTGGGAGCAGTGAAGACGCGGTGGATAGCGGACCCGACCTGCTCTGAGTCTCCAAACTCCTCGGGAAGGACGTCCACTGCTTCCAGATTGTGATGGTGAGAATTCCACAGCTCGTCGGCTTGTTCACCCAGCGCCTGCATGTCGGTAAACGGATCCCTGGCGAGCTGCATGCGAATGTCGGGAGGCAGCTGCTGCAGGTAGGCATATTTAAATAGAAAGCACGGCTCATGGTCCCCCATCAGGGTGAGCATGTCTTCCAGGAGGGCAGACGGCCGGCGGTTGCCCAGACCGTCCATTCTGAAAATACAAGCTGCCCGCTCGGCGTCACCCAGGCCAAACTTCCTGATGAGAAATGCTTTAAGGCCAGCTTATTTGTTTGTAACCGGGGGGGGGCCCTAAGGAAAGGCTTAACTCGCCTCGCAGTTAGTTGGTCAAGCGAGCCAACCACGTAATAATATTTAGTCCCATCCTGCGTGATACCTCTCACAGCAAACTGTGCCTCTGCCTGCTGGAACCAGGTTTCGGGTTCTTCGGTCCACAGAGTTGGGAGCTTCAGCGCAACAGCATTCTTATCCATCACGATGCGTGATGAACGACGTGGGGTCGCCTGTGTAGTGGCCTGGTCAAGGTCAGGAAAAGACCGAACGCCAGGCAGATTCGAAAGAAGCTTTTTAATTCTTACCGCTCGAGAGCACACAAGGACACCTTATCTCTAACCGCTCGAGAGCACACCAGGACACCTTATCTCTAACCGCTTGAGAGCACACCAGGACACCTTATCTCTAACCGCTCGAGAGCACACCAGGACACCTTATCTCTAACCGCTTGAGAGCACACCAGGACACCTTATCTCTAACCGCTCGAGAGCACACCAGGACACCTTATCTCTAACCGCTCGAGAGCACACCAGGACACCTTATCTCTAACCGCTCGAGAGCACACCAGGACACCTTATCTCTAACCGCTCGAGAGCGCACCAGGACACCTTATCTCTAACCGCTCGAGAGCACACCAGGACACCTTATCTCTAACCCCTGGAGAGTCTCAACAGCAAACCCCGTAGCAGACCAACGCCCCTGTCCTTCCATCGGCGAGGGGGATGATCCAAGGAGTGGCCTACCCCCCAGGGACCGCCACACTTTCCCTGTCCGGGGGTGGCCGTGGATGTCTGGGGTGGCCTTGGGCTGGCTCTGGCTCGGCTCTGCCTGTCCTGCCAGATCGACCGGCAGCCATGCAGCCTGTCAGGCCTCTCATGTGAAGAAAGGCTGGATAGACTCGGCTTGTACTCACTAAAATTTAGAAGATTGAGGGGGGATCTTATAGAGACTTACAAATTTCTTAAGGATAGGACAGGCTAGATGCAGGAAGATTGTTTCTGATGTTGGGGAACTCCAGAACATGGGGTCACAGTTTAAGAATAAGGGAGAAGTCATTCATGACCGAGATGAGAAAAACATTTTTCACACAGAGAGTGGTGAATCTGTGGAATTCTCTGCCACAGAAGGTAGTTGAGGCCAGTTCATTAGCTATATTTAAGAGGGTGTTAAATCTGGCCCTTGCTAAAGGGATCAGGGGGTATGGAGAGAAGGCAGGTACAGGATACTGAGTTGATCATATATTGATCATACAGCCATGATCATATTGAATGGCGGTGTAGGCTCGAAGGGCCGAATGGTCTGCTCCTGCACCTATTTTCTAAGTTTCTAAGTTTCTATGATTCTATGTTTAACGATTATCTGCAATCTGCCGTATTTGAGTTTGTATTTTTGTCTGTCTGTTCTTTTTGGATCGCATGCAAAACACCATTTTGCACTGTCCCAAGTTTGAATGGATAATAATAAATCAAAACCAAACATAAAATTTGAAACTGTCTCGCCACTTTCAAGGAACCATGCTCCTATCTGCCAGACTTCCTTGTTCTGCAACTCTCTCCAGGATTCTACCATTTGCAATGTCAGCCCTGCCCGGCTTTTGATATCCGAAATTGCACCACCTCGCACCAGTCAGGGTCCAATTCCAAGCTCACACGCCTCTGGTACTTACGTACAATAGATTGTCCTGCAAGGGACCATTAACGATGATGAAGAGAGGATATTGGAGCAGGGAAACGATGGCCGCCACCGCCCGTGTTGTCCCATAGAGTTTCCCAAAGTGGCATGGAGGGAACCTGTCGAGAGGAAAGGAAGGAGTTTGCGTGAATGTGCGGGATGGATAACAGGCCAATCGCACCAACCATGCGGTTGTTTCTGACCCACGTGACATGTGTGTCACTGCATGTGATCACAGAACACGCAACACAGGAAAGTACAGCGCCGGAACAGGCACTTCCACCCATAAAGTTTGTGCCGGACATAATGCCATGATAACTATTTATAGGATGCATTTAAAGTCTTGTGTACAGTTCAGTTTACCCCATGACAAGAAAGGTGTAGAGGCTTTGGAAAAGACACAGAGAAAGTTAACCAGATGCATAGATTAGGAGGGTGGGGATTAGGTACAAGGAGAGTTTGGACAAACTTGTACGGTTTTGTGTGGAATGCCAGATGTTGTGAGAAAACCTGATGGAAATATATACAATTATCAGAGATATAGACAGGCGAGACAAGCAGAGCCCTTTTCCCGGGATGGAAATATCAAATACTAGGGGACAGCTTTAAGGACAAATTGGCAAAACAGGGGCCTGTGGGGCAGGTTATATATCTGTGTATCTGTAGGCAGGTATTTTATACAGAATGTGCAACGTGCCTGGACCACGAGTGGTGGAGACACATACAATCGTGACATGTCCCAGGCTTTTGAATAGACACGTGGAGATGAAAGCAATGACTGCTCATGGATCGTGCACATGGACATGTGGGACTTGGCTTTATGTGTGGGACAGAAATTGTGGGCTGAAGGGCTATTCTATGTCCTAGATTTTACTGTAGTGTTCAATGTTCTAGATTTTATAAAATATTCTCACGTGCCTTCCAGTAATCCATACCTCTCAATTTCCTGCAGATACACCTGCCCATCTAAAAGCTTCGTAAACGCCACCGTCGTAACTGCAGCAGCGGCAGATTCCATGATCACAGCATCATTTGTGTAAAAAATGTCTTGGTCCGTACATCTCCTTTCAACTGTGTCCCTCTCACTTACAGCGATACGTCCTTATCTTTGACATTTCCGCCTTGGGGAAAAGGTTCTGATTCTACCCTATCCATGCCGCTCATAACTTCATATACTTCTACCAGGTCTTCTGTCAATCTCCGGCATTCCAGAGAACAGTCCATGTCTGTCCAAATCCTCATTGTAGCTATGGGTATCTGATCCAAGAAGCAACCCTGGTGGAGCATGTTCTGCGCCCTGTCCACACCCTTCGCATCGTTCCCGTAATGAGCCGAACAAGTCTGCTAATAGCTAATACCCAGTGCGAGACAGGTCACGACCCGAAACATCGCCTATCCATGTTCTACAGAGATACTGCAGCACGATGTGCATCTTTCTAATAATTAATAAAGGCGACACGGTGGCGCAGAGAGGCGGCATGTTGGCGCACCGCTAGAGTTGCTGCAATACAGCACCAGAGACCCGGGTTGAATCCTGACTACGGGCTGCTGTCTGTCTGGAGTTTGTACGTTCTCCCCGTGACCGCGTGGGTTTCTCCGAGATTTTCGGTTTCCTTCCACACTCCACAAACGTTCAGATATTTAGGTTAATTGGCTTGGTATAAATATAAATAGTGAGATTAAATGAGAACTTACCTGTTCGAAGTTTGATCTTTATTTTATGAGGAGTTACGATGAGGGATTACGTGAAGAAGACCCCGCCTGGCGCTGGAACGGCATACTTCAAAGCAGCGGCATGAAAAACACAGGACCAAATAGCCGGAGTAAAATAGTAAGGCTCAAAATAGACTAGAACTACCAGATGATCATTTATATTATGAGGGTTGGGAGTGGAGGGCACGTAATCCCTCATCGTAACTCCTCATAAAATAAAGATCAAACTTCGAACAGGTAAGTTCTCGTTTAATCTCACTATTTTACTTCGGAGTCACGTGAGTGACTACATGAAGATTTTAAAGCCCTGTGTTTTCCATGTCGTAAACTCATTTCATACAACTCTCTGTTTGGTCAAAACAGTAGTGAGTAAAAATATTTTAACACATTGTTATATTTTATGTAATAAGTCCTTTAATTATAAAAAGAACAACTTTTTTAAAATAAGAACCCCTCTATTGCAGGGGAAAATTACAACAATTGATAAATGATGTAAATGGTAACATAAATCGATAATATAAATCGATAATATAAACAAAGCAAGCATTCAAAGGGAACCCAGTACTGCGTGTCCAAATCCTGGCACCGTGACAACAGGTTTATTGTAGAACTTTGAAAAAGTTTCTTCTCTAGACCACCCTGCGGCCTCTAAAATTTGATCGAGTGGTACGTCCTGTACCTTCGCCGCGGACGTAGCTGCTGCCCTAGTGTAGTGAGATTTAACACATCAGTGTCTATTCCTGCTAGACCCAAAACCTGTTTTAACCATCTAGAAATGGTTTGAACTGAAACTTTTGTATGTGGTTTTTGTGTGTTATCAATAACGCTTTCTCAGAACCTCTGAGATTTTTGGTTACCTCCATGTATTGAGTTAAATGCTTAACTACACACAATGTTTCATCAATAGGATATGCTTTAAACATTACCTTCATTCCAGTTCTCCCTGGTCTGCTTTGTTTCACCGGTCATAAACATAAACACAATGTTATCTGAAGTCACATGCATGCAATCCAACCTTAACAATTGCAAAGTCTGTACTCTTTGAGCTGATACCAATGCCATTAACATAACCACCTTCAATGTTAAGTTCTGCAAAGATATTGAATTAATTGGAGTCCATTGTTTAAGTAAAGTAAGAACAATGCTAACATCCCAAATTCCTGTATATCTGGGCTTGGGAGGATTTATATATAAATACCCTTCATGAATCGAGATATTAATGGGTGAGACCCAACTGAATCCTGATCCGAAATTTGTCCTAAATAGGATGACAATGCACTCCGAGCACAATTAATGGCACTATAACTCAAATGCTCATCAAAGTGTAACCCAGCAAGGAACTCCAATACATTTGAAATGTTTGCAGAATGATAAGATATCTTTGCCTGTGTACAAAAGGCTTCCCATTTCTAATATGCGACATATATTGTTTTCTAGTGCTAGTCCTCCAAACTGTATCTATAACATCCATGGTCCTGTCCGACAGTTCAAACTCTTGCAATGGTCTGGTCAGAACCTGCAGATTTACAAATTCATATGATCATGCAATGGATGAATTTCTTTTGTTACTGGTTGTGTCAACAGATTGTCGCACTGGGAATTACCATACATGGTTCAATAATCATTTTAAGCATCAATGGGAACCATGACTGTGTGGGCCAAACTGGCACCACCAAAATGCCTTTGGCAGCGTCTTGCGCTATTTTCTTGAGACATTGCCCAATGAGACAGAATGGGGGAAAAGCATAAAATAACATATTCCCCCAGTGTAGCGAGAAAGCATCCACCGCTACTGCCCCTGGATCGTGTTCCCAAGACACGTATTTCGGCAATTGGTGATTCAATCTAGATGCAAACAGATCAATGTCCGGTACTCCATACCGACTGACAATATTTTTGAAAATTTTTGGATTTAACATCCATTCTGAATTGTCTTTAAATATTCGTGATCTTTGTCTGCCACAACATAGTCTCTCCCTGGGAGATAAATAGCTGAAAGCCAAATATTTTTGCAATACACCACTGCCATATCTGGTTACCAGATGATCACATTTATTTTGATCTGACACCACCATGTGATTGATATATGCCACAGCTGTGGTGTAATCTATTTGTACTTGGACATGCAAATCCTTTAATGAAGAGCAATAAGCTTTAAATCCATAAAATGCTCCCAGTAGCTCCAAATAATTAATACCATATGTTTGGAGCAATAAATCCTCTTGGACAGCCCATCTGCCCCCACAGCTGGTCTCATTGTCCGTAGCCCCCCATCCGAGCGAGCTTGCGTCAGTTTGTAAAACACGACTGGCTGATGAACTAAAATGTTCTAAGCAGCTTGTGGAACATTCTCAATCCACCAATGTAATTCCGATACAGCTTCCTTAGGCAATTGCATTGGCCTATCAAAATGGCCTGCTCGCTGAATTAGCGCTTTAGTTTTTGCCCTTTGAAGATTTTGGTAATGTAAACGACCAAATTCTATTGCTGGAAATGCTGCTACCAATTTACCAATACCCTTGGCAACCTCTCGGATGGAGGGATAAGGTTTGTTAATCAGGTTTTGACACACATTTGTCAAATCTAACTCCTTATCCATTGGTAAAGTTACCAACATGGTGACTGAGTTAATCACAAACCCCAGATATTGAATGGTTTGCGATGGCTGTAACTTAGACTTTGTTGGATGGATCAGAAACCCCAATTCTCAAACAAGCTAATGGTTGCTGAGACTGATTTCCCAGCTGATTCCTGATTAGCATTGACAATTAAAATGTCATCTAAATAAACCCTAACGATGTGTTTTGATGCCATTAGCAGAGCAAGTGCTGGCTTTAACAATTAAGTGAACAATCTAGGTGCTGAACTTAATCCATTAGACAAAGCTTGTATTGCCACAGCTGTCCCATCCATTTAAACTTTAAATACCTGCGAAAACTATGATGAATTGGGACGGAATAATAAGCCTCCTTCAAATCTAGTGTAGCCATATAACAGCCTGTTGATACCAACTGCATTGCAGTGTGAAATGTGTCCATTTTAAAATGTTTACACTGGACAAATGTTTCATTCAAAAGTGTGAGATCTAAAATGATCCTACAACCCCCATCTTTCTTTGTTCTGGGAAAAATGTTTGATACAATTGTTGTGGATCCTCTCCAGATTCTAAATGACTCCTTTTTTACTCAAATTCTTAATCTCTTTAACAATTTGAATTTCCTCACTCTCTGAGAACATCAAAGAATGACTATACTCATTCCGTCCCAATGGATCCATACCTTCCACAAAATCAATGGTAAATCCTCTCAGCAGTGTCTAATACAACACGATCAACTGTAATATTGTCCCATTCCTCATAAAACATTTGGAGTCTACCACCAATCTGTGGCTCATCCCAACATTCCTCTTAATAGGATAATGTTTATGTACCTCTCCACCTGGACGTAATGACTTCCTTTCCCAATAAATGGGCGTACATTTGGCTGTGTTGGCTGGAAAATGTCCCTTATCATACTCCTGCCTCGGCTTGTACCAGCTCCAAGTCAAATCCCTTTTTATATAGCCAGTCCATTTCTGGCCAAAGGTGAAGGGTTTCATACGACCAAAAGTCTTTGCCTCTTCATCCATTTCTTTAATTTGTTTAGACAAATCCTCTCCGAACAAAACCCTCTAGGAGTTTGAACATTGCTTGGTTTACACAATCCTGCAAATCTTGAATGTAATAGAGGTCGAATGGCAATCTTACTCATACAATTAATCTCAAATGAGTTGCAAAATAAGGCCAACATATGTTTATGCACTTTGGTCATTCCACAACCTTCCACTTATCTGCCAGGTGCAGTAATGCCAGCTGAAAACAGCTTGAGGACTCTTTGAAATCGAATTCATTGCGCCCGCATAATTGAAGACATTGGCGCCCAAACAACTGGATTCACCGTAGGTACCTTCAAAGAGGCACAATTAATAGATGTTTTATACATTTCTGCTGTCTCAACCATAACAGCATCTTGAAGCGGGTGAGAGACCATATAATTAATATTGGCCGCCAGGTTATCTTCCATGGCCTCACCGCTTCCTCCAGGTATAGCAAAATCTTGTGCCACATCAGGCACACCTGGATCCATTGTGGTGTGTACTCCGGACCACAATCACCACTTTCAGGGTCTGTCTCATACAGCCCTGGTTCTCCTGAAACTTGTTCAAGGAGATTACCTCCAGTCCATACCCAGGCACTGGGGTTTCAATTCCCAAATCGAATTGGCACCATATTCACGATATGGACCCCCTCAGGGGCTGCCTGGGAATATTCTGGGTTCTTAGACCCTTGGTTGATTATAGTCTGGAGCAATTTTATCCATTTGGTCCATTCTGAGCCATAAGGCTTTCCTTTCTGGACCTTCAGAATCAGAGTCCTCAGAAACCCCAGGCCCTGCAGCTTTCTTTTACTTTTTTGAGGCACTGGGATTTCCTCTACAGTTTCTGTTTGTGGAGCAATCAAAGCCTCACTAACGGGTGTTTCAACGGCCGCCGGTATCGGAACCGGCTCCGCAATAATCTGCTGTCCCGACTCTTCTGCACCCCGGGACGCACGTTTTACCCGCTGTTTCTTGGCCTTCTCCATTTTATTTTTTCCTCTAACTCCTCCTGGTTTACCCACCAGGCTACGGAGTTCTGAAACCTCGCCCAAAATTTTGTAAAACTTTCTTACCTGCGGGCCGGTTCCTTACCGCTGTGTGGAGCTGCGCTCTGCAGCTCTTTCGTTGCCGACAGCGACGACGTAATGCCGTTCCAGCGCCAGGCGGGGTCTTCTTCACGTAGTCACTCACGTGACTCCGAAGTAAAATTGTCCATAGTATGTCGGTCTTTGACATGTCAATGAGACTATGTAAACGTCTCTGAACGGAACCACCACTGCCGTATCTGCCTCCACCACTGGCCGGTGAGCGCGTTCCAGGCACCCGCCACGCAGAGAGTGGCGCTCCCTCTAAAGTACAGCCAGCAACATCAAGGCATCAAACACACGTCACTCCTGCAATGAGGGAGAATGTACCGGTGTCTGAAAAACCGTGAGCTCTAGGTGCAAGAACACCAGCCTCAAATGTGAACTTCCTTGGCGTGCGTTTGGATGCACCGACTATGAATGTTCTGCATTTGTATTGTGGTTATTAATTCAGTGAATTTATCTTTATTGTCATGCTATTGAAAACTCCGAATACCAACTAAACTTGAACCAACGATCTGTCTCGTTTTGCAAAACGGGGACCTCAGGCTTTTGGCTTGTTTTGCATGAATATTGTTTTTTCTATTTACTAAAATGTCGTTTGTATTATTATCTTCAGTGTCGTTTGGTTCTGTTTCATTTAGTTTAGTTTAGATTTGTATAGGATCCAATGAGAGATAGCCGAGTGGATAGAAATGTTGCTTCACGGCAGGAAGCAGAGATTGAAGGTGGACGGTTGCTTCTCGGACTGGAGGACTGTGACAGGTGGTGTGCTTCAGGGTTCGGCACTGGGCCCTTTACTGTTTGTCATCTGCATCAATGATTTGAATGAGAAAATATATGGGAATATTAGCAAATTTGCTGATGACACAAAATCAGGTGGTTTTTCAGATAGTGAAGAGGTGTGAAACATTGCAGCAGAATATCGATCGATTGTCCAAGTGGGCTGTGGAACAGTTGATGGAATTTAATACAGAGAAATGTGACGTGTTGCATTTATGGAAGTCTAACATGGGCAGGACCTACACAGTGAATGGAAGTGTTTTGGGCAGTGTTGTAGAGCAGAGGGATCTAGGAGTGCAGGTGCACGGTTCCTTGAAGGTGGAGTCGCAGGTAGATACGGAGATCATAATGGCTTTTGGCACATTGTCCTCCATCAGTCAGAGCACTGAGTATAAACGTTGGGAGGTCATGTTGCAGTTGTATAAAATGGTTGTGAGGCCGCATTTAGAGTATCGTGATCCGTTCTGGGTGCCATGCTATAGGAAACACGTTGTCGAGCTGGAAAGCTTTAGAGAAGATTTACGAGGATGTTGCCAGGACTAGACGGTTTGAGCATAGCGAGAGGTTGAGTAGGCTGGGACTCTCTTCCTTGAAGCGCAGGAGGATGAGGGGTAACCTTATGGAGGTGTATAAAATCATGAGAGGAATAGATCTGGTACGTGCACAGAGTCTCTTGCCAATCGAGGACATGGTAATTGAGTGAAAGAGCTTGAAAACAGGCTCTTCGTCCCAACTTGCCCACACCGGCCAACCGACATCGGTTTAAGGTGAAGGAGACAAGATTAATTAATTATCTGATGGGTAGTTTTTTCACAAAGAGGGTGGTGGGTGTATGGAACTATCTGCCAGAGGAAGTAGTTGAGGCTGGATCTATCCCAACATTTAAGAATCAGTTAGACAGGTAGATGGAAGTTCGGAAGTTTTTTGTTTTGTAATGCCTGCGATCATCCTCAGTCGGGGAAGAAGATCTAGGTTTTTGGGGGTTATTTTGTTGTTGTTGTTGTTATTATAAGGGGACGAGGGAAAGGTTTTGGGGTAATGGCAGCTTATTCTTTGATTGTTACAAATGCACTCGACTTTCTTTTTTTTTGTTCCTTTTTTTCTCTTCTCTTTTTGTTTTTCTCTCCCCCCCATTGTGGGCTCTCACATGCAGCCTTCGCATCGTTCTGGATGGCAGACGCTGTATGTATTTTTTGAATCATATTTTGAAATATGGCTAATGGTGATATCGATGGAGGCAATCCTGTGAGGTTTATATCTTGGAATGTAAAGGGGCTTAATGGTCCAGTTAAAAGAGCTAAAAAAAATTCTCACCTAAAACAACTAAAAACAGATATACTACTTTTACAAGAGACTCACTTAAGACTGCAAGATCATAACAGACTGTGTAAAACATGGGTTAGTCAGATTTTTCACTCGAGATTTAATAGTAGGTCCAGGGGTGGGCAATATTAATCAACAAAAGAATGCAGTTTACACCGTCTAACGTAGTCAGTGACCCTAATGGTCGGTTTATTATAGTTTCCGGGTGTCTTTTTCAAAAACCTGTCGTTTTAGTGAATGTTTATGCCCCTAATTGGGATGATGTTCACTTTGCAAATATGGTTCTGTCATTAATACCCGATCTGAACAGGCACTAGCTAATTTTTTCGGGAGACCTGAACTGTGCTATTAATCCACTGCTTGATAGGTCTAGTTCTAAGGGAACACCTTCTGGTATGGCAAAGGCCTTCTCACTGTTTATGCAACAAAATTGTTATGTGGACCCCTGGAGATTTCTGAACCCAACTGCTAGACAATTCTCTTTTTCTTCTCATGTTCGCCATTCTTTTTCCAGAATAGACTATTTTTTTATAGACAGCCCCTTCATTCCTATGGTTAAGAAAATTGAATATACTGCTATAGTAATATCAGATCACTCACCTGTGATACTGGACCTCGGCTTTCCTTTAAATATTAAAGAACGACCTCTTTGGAAACTCAACCCCCTTTTGCTTTCCAATGAAAAATGTTGCAGTTTTGTGTCGGCTCACATAGACACATTCCTTGAAATTAATAAAACTGAGTCCGTATCCTGCTCTTTAATTTGGGAAACTTTAAAAGCCTACTTAAGAGGTCAAATCATATCTTATACTTCATACGCCAATAAAGAACGTAAGAAGGAAATGGAAACCCTGTTAAAATCCATCTTGACCCTGGATAGGCAATATTCTGAAGCATCCACCACCCAATTATACAAAAGCCGGGCTGATTTACAAATGAAATTCAATCTTTTATCTACTAATCAAACAGAACAACTAATTCTCCGGACTCGTGGTCTTTATTATGAATATGGTGATAAGGCGAGCCGACTTATGGCTCACCAGCTGAAACGTCAATCCGCGTCACGGCTTATTCCTCAGATAAGAGACATACACCAAGACATAACAAGCAATCCAAAAGAAATAAACAATACTTTCACAGCCTTTTATTCTTCTCTTTACACCTCAGAATTCCCCTTGGATACTATGAATATGGAAACTTTCTTAGACGATTTGGAAATACCCACTCTGGAATTAGAAGATGCAGAAAAACTAGACCAACCCCTTGGGCAGGAAGAGATTAATAATGCCATTATGGTGATGCAGAGTGGTAAAACCCCTGGCCCTGACGGCTACCCATTAGAATTTTATAAGAAATTTAAGGATAAGCTCACACCCGTTCTTTTAGAAATGTTTGAAGAATCTTTGGAAAAAGGTTCATTACCCCCCACTCTTTCACAGGCTTCTATTTCACTTCTTCTTAAAAAAGACAAGGATTCGACTCAATGTGGATCATATCACCCCATCTCACTTTTGAATGTAGATGTAAAACTTTTGGCGAAGGCGCTGGCTTGCCGTTTAGAATGCCAACTTCACAAAATAATCTCAGAAGATCAAACAGGTTTCATTAAAAATCGTCATTCCTTTTCTAATATCCACCGATTGGCCAGCGTGGTCTATTCGCCCAGTGCTTCTCCGCGCCCAGAGGCTGTTATCTCTTTGGACGCGGAGAAGGCATTCGATCGAGTGGAGTGGCCATATTTGTTCAGACTCTTGGAGAGATTTGGATTTGGCAAAATATTTGTAGCCTGGGTTAAGCTATTGTATCATTCACCCTTAGCATGTGTACAGACCAATTATTTGCGATCTGATTATTTTCAATTAACACGTGGCACTTGTCAAGGCTGCCCATTGTCTCCGCTTCTTTTTGCGATTGCAATTGAGCCTCTCTCTATTACACTTAGGTCAACTACATTATTCCAGGGCATTAGGAGAGGAAACAGGGAAGATCGTGTGTCTCTATATGCTGATGACCTCCTTCTTTATGTGAGCGACCCTATAGCCAGTAGCCCTGCAATTGTGTCCTCGTTGGATCAGTTTGGGACTTTTTCTGGCTATAAACGGCTGGATTCATACTGGAGCATCCACGATGCAGAGAAAGTCGTGGATAACACATACAGCGAGTTGGTCACGCCACAGGTAAAAGGATAGGGAGGACAGAAAGGGAGCGAGTGGCCAATAGCCAGCAAAGCAGTAGGCAGGTAGTGCAGGAGTCAGGGGGATGGGTACAAGAGCAGAGAGGCAGGTGGGTGTAAAACGAGGGTAGAAGCAATAGGGAGCAAGGTGAAAAGTAAAAGTGGCAGGCAGACAAAACCAGGGCAAAAATCAAAAAGGGCCACTTCTCAACATAATTGTATAAGGGGTAAGAGCGTTTTAAAAACAAGCCTGAAGGCTTTGTGTCTCAATGCAAGGAGTATTCGTAATAAGGTGGATGAGTTGAATGTGCAGATAGCTATTAATGAGTATGATATAGTTGGGATCACGGAGACATGGCTCCAGGGTGACCAAGGCTGGGAGCTGAACATCCAGGGATATTCAATATTTAGGAGGGACAGACAGAAAGGAAAAGGAGGTGGGGTAGTTTTGCTGGTTAGAGAGGAGATTAACGCAATGGAAAGGAAGGACATTAGCTTGGAGCATGTGGAATCGGTATGGGTAGAGCTGCGAAACAGTAAGGGGCAGAAAACGCTAGTGGGAGTTGTGTACAGGCCACCTAGTAGTGAAGTTGGGGATGGTATCAAACAGGAAATTAGAAATGCGTGCGACAAAGGCAAAACAGTTATAATGGGTGACTTCAATCTACATATAGATTGGGTGAATCAAATTGGCTTGGGCGCTGAGGAAGAGGATTTTTTGGAAAGTATGCGGGATAGTTATCTAAATCAACATGTAGAGGAACCAACGAGAGGGCAGGCTATTTTAGACTGGGTATCGAGTAATGAGGAAGGGTTAGTTAGCAGTCTTATTGTGCGTGCCCCCTTGGGCAAGAGTGACCATAATATGGTCGAGTTCTTCATTAGGATGGAGAGTGACATTGTTAATTCAGAAACAATGGTTCTGAACTTAAGGAAAGGTAACTTTGAGGGTATGAGACGTGAATTGGCCAAGATTGACTGGCAATCAATTCTAAAAGGGTTGATGGTGGATACGCAATGGAAGACATTTAAACACTGCATGGATGAACTGCAAAAATTGTTCATCCCAGTTTAGCAAAAGAATAGATCAGGGAAGGTAGTGCATCCGTGGATAACAAGGGAAATCAGGGATAGTATCAAAGCAAAGGATGATGCGTACAAAGTAGCCAGAAAAAGCAGCATACCAGAGGACTGGGAGAAATTCAGAGACCAGCAGAGGAGGACAAAGGGCTTGATTAGGAAAAAATAGATTATGAAAGAAAACTGGCAGGGAACATAAAAACTGACTGCAAAAGTTTTTATAGATATGTGAAGAGAAAGAGATTAGTTAGAACAAATGTAGGTCCTTTGCAGTCAGAAACAGGTGAGTTGATCATGGGGAACAAGGATATGGCGGACCAATTGAATAACTACTTTGGTTCCGTCTTCACTAAGGAAGACATAAATAATCTGCCGGAAATAGCAGGGGACCGCGGGTCAAAGGAGGACGTGAGTGAAATCCAGGTTAGTCGGGAAGTGGTGTTGGGTAAATTGAATGGATTAAAGGCCGATAAATCCCCAGGGCCAGATAGGCTGCATCCCAGAGTACTTAAGGAAGTAGCTCCGGAAATAGTGGATGCATTAGTGATAATCTTTCAAAACTCTTTAGATTCTGGAGTAGTTCCTGAGGATTGGCGGGTAGCAAACGTAACCCCTCTTTTTAAGAAGGGGGGGAGAGAGAAAACGGGGAATTACAGACCAGTTAGTCTAACATCGGTAGTGGGGAAACTGCTAGAGTCAGTTATTAAAGATGGGATAGCAGCACATTTGGAAAGTGGTGAAATCATTGGACAAAGTCAGCATGGATTTACGAAAGGTAAATCATGTCTGACGAATCTTGTGGAATTTTTCGAGGATGTAACTAGTAGCTTGGATAAGGGAGAACCAGTGGATGTGGTGTATCTGGACTTCCAGAAGGCTTTCGACAAGGTCCCACATAAGAGATTAGTATATAAACTTAAAGCATACGGCATTGGGGGTTCAGTATTGATGTGGATAGAGAACTGGCTGGCAAACAGGAAGCAAAGAGTAGGAGTTAACGGGTCGTTTTCACGATGGCAGGCAGTGACTAGTGGGGTACCGCAAGGCTCAGTGCTGGGACCCCAGCTATTTACAATATACATTAATGATCTGGATGAGGGAATTGAAGGCAATATCTCCAAGTTTGCGGATGACACTAAGCTGGGGGGCAGTGTTAGCTGTGAGGAGGATGCTAGGAGACTGCAAGGTGACTTGGATAGGCTGGGTGAGTGGGCAAATGTTTGGCAGATGCAGTATAATGTGGATAAATGTGAGGTTATCCACTTTGGTGGCAAAAATAGGAAAACAGACTATTACCTAAATGGTGGCCGATTAGGAAAAGGGGAGATGCAGCGCGACCTGGGTGTCATGGTACACCAGTCATTGAAAGTAGGCATGCAGGTGCAGCAGGCAGTGAAGAAAGCAAATGGCATGTTAGCTTTCATAGCAAAAGGATTTGAATATAGGAGCAGGGAGGTTCTACTTCAGTTGTATAGGGTCTTGGTGAGACCACACCTGGAGTATTGTGTACAGTTCTGGTCTCCAAATCTGAGGAAGGACATTATTGCCATAGAGGGAGTGCAGAGAAGGTTCACCAGACTGATTCCTGGGATGTCAGGACTGTCTTATGAACAAAGATTGCATAGACTTGGTTTATACTCTCTAGAATTTAGGAGATTGAGAGGGGATCTTATGGAAACTTACAAAATTCTTAAGGGGTTGGACAGGCTAGATGCAGGAAGATTGGTCCCGATGTTGGGGAGGTCCAGGACAAGGGGGTCACAGCTTAAGGATAAGGGGGAAATCCTTTAGGACCGAGATGAGAAGGACTTTTTTCACACAGAGCGTGGTGGGTCTCTGGAACACTCTGCCACAGAGGGTAGCTGAGGCTAGTTCATTGGCTATATTTAAGAGGGAGTTAGATGTGGCCCTTGTGGCTAAGGGGATCAGAGGGTATGGAGAGAAGGCAGGTACGGGATACTGAGTTGGATGATCAGCCATGATCATATTGAATGGCGGTGCAGGCTCGAAGGGCCGAATGGCCTACTCCTGCACCAAATTTCTATGTTTCTATGTTTCTAAACTAAACCTCCAAAAAAGCAAATGCTCTCCCATCAACTTAGCCCTACAGATCCAACAGGAAACCCTGCCCTTTCCCATATCTCAAGAAGGGTTTGTATATTTAAGAATACACATCACCCGTTTTTTCACATCCCTGTTTGCAGCTAACTACATGCCTCAAGTTAGCCAAATGAAGGCTGACTTTGAGAGATGGCGTAGTCTGCCACTCACTATGGCTGGGAGAGTGCAGTCAGTGAAGATGACTGTACTTCCCAGATTTCTTTACTTGTTCCAATGTTTGCCGGTTTTCCTACCCAAGTCATTTTTTAATTCAGTTAACCAATCTATAACCTCCTTTTTATGGGGTAACAAGGTTCCAAGGGTCAATAAGTGCACTCTCCAAAGAGGTGGTGAAGTAGGTGGACTTGGCCTTCCTAGTTTTATTAATTATTACTGGGCATCCAATATCCAAAAGATATTATTCTGGCTCCACCGACCAGATACAGACTGGTGTCTGCTTGAATCACAATCCTGTTACTCCTCGTCTCTCCCAGCTTTAGTATATTCCTCCTTGCCATTGAAACCCTCTGGATTTACATCCAACCCTGTCGTACTATCAACCATCAAATTTTTTAACCAATTTCGTTGCCATTATAAGCTTACATCAGCTTCAGTTCTGGGTCCCATTCACAGTAACCATTTATTCCCCCCCTCTACACTTGACTCAACCTTTCGACAGTGTGGTTTGAATGGTCTTATGTCCATTAAGGATTTATACACTAACAACATATTTGATAGTTTCGACTACCTACACAAAAAACATGGCCTCCCACATAATCATTTCTTTAAATATCTTCAGGTTCGCCACTTTGGCATGAAACAATTTCCTTCTTTTCCTGATCTCCCTCCTGTCACAGTGTTGGATAAACTCACTCTTACCTTTGCAAATAAAGGACTGATCTCTGCAGTATATTCTCGATTGATGTATTTAGGAGATCAAAACCTGAACAAAGTTAAAGCCAGGTGGGAGGATGACCTTGGTATGGATCTGTCTGAGGAATGCTGGACAGAAGCCCTGAAAAAAGTCCACTCCTCGTCATCATGTGCTAGATTGGGGCTCATACAATTTAAAGTTTTACACAGGGTTCATTTAAGCAAAGCCAGGCTTGCTAACATATATCCAGGGACGGACGCTCTCCAGCCAATCTAGCTCATGCATTCTGGTCTTGCCCCAAACTTGTTAACTACTGGGCAGTGGTTTTTAAAACCATCAGTGAAGTCCTTGGGATGACAGTGAGACCTTGCCCGCTTGTAGATGTATTTGGTGTAACAGATAAAACCTTGGGTTTAAATACAACCCAGTCTGATATCATTACATTTACATCACTTTTGGCCCATAGGAGAATCTTGCTGGTCTGGAAATCTAACACTCCTCCATCTGCGCTGCTTGGCTGGAAGACGTCATGTTTTTTTTAAGGTTAGAAAAGATTAAATTCACATTGAGGGGGTCTGTGAAAAAGTTTTATTTGAAATGGGAACCCTTTTTATCATACTTTGAGGGTCTAAAGGAACTACCTATTGACTGAGGGCACTTGACATTAAGTGGGGATCTGCCTTTATTCTGTTTTGTTACTTTATGATTGTTAAAAAGTGCATTTGATTTTGTGATATATTTGGATTGTGCAAAAATAAGCTGCCAAGGGGTGTTTAGGGAGGGTGGGTTAGGGTTAATTTGTTTATATTATTATTATTATTATTATTATTATTTATAAAAAACAGAATGGAGGGAAATGTAATGCCATACATCAGATGTACTGTGAATTTTTATTTTTTTTCCCTCCAATAAAAAACTATTAATTACAGACAGGTAGATGGATTGGACAGGTCTAGAAGGATATGGATCAGACGCGGGCAGGTAGGACTAGTGTAGCTGGGGCATATTGGCCGGTGTGGGCGAGTTGGGTCGAGGGGCCTATTTCTACATTATATCACTCTATCTGTGCTATTGGAAGGTAGAATTGGATTATTTTCTGTTTGGATACACATGAGAATTAAACACTCTTAACACTTGATACTAATCCGGGCGGACACAACTTACGTAATGGCGATGAACGCGCCGAGTCCCCCGTACAGGAAGGATCGCATGATCATGAACAGAACGAACGTCAGGTGTTGAACCTCCGGCACCGGGATGGCGATGGTGAGAGAGAATGAGGCCGAGAGGATGACGATGAGGGCGAGAGAGAGGACCGTCGCTTACATGTCGGCCAGTCTCTGTGACGCTACCGAGCCTGAGTGGAGCACAGAGGAAAGAGGCGTGAGAGGATGGTGATCGTGGGGGTAGAGTGAGAGGAGGGGAGTATTCGGGAGTGGGGAGTGGGGGTGTGAGTGGAGAGGGAGAGAGGGGATTAGAAACAATGTTTTAAATTAAGCACTAGAACTGGACGCTAATTCACTACGACCTCCAGGCCAGCTTTTTTTATATTTCAAAATAGACTTTATTCAAGTAATAAATATTTACAATACACCAACCGTGCGAAAAATCCATCCGACATTTTCGGAGGCTATACAAATTCTTCCATGCAGTCTATATACATTTTTCAAATTTTTCAAATTTCACTAATCGATCCCCCACCCGTGCCACTCATGTGGCCCCCCGGCATGGGATACCTTCCCTTATTTTGAGGGGCGTCTCCACCATACTGTGCCCCGCATGTCCAGCAGCGGAAGGATCTTAGACTGTGGCCCTCCCCCACCGAGCCTTGGCGCTGGCTGCCCCGAGCTTCAGTGCGTCCCTCAGCACGTACTCCTGCAGTCTGCAGTGGGCCAGTCGGCAACATTCCCCGACGGACATCTCGCTCTGCTGGGTGGTGAACAATGCCCGGGCAGACCACAGAGCGTCTTTCACCGAGTTGATGACCCTCCAGCAGCACTTGATGTCAGCCTCTGAATGTGTCCCTGGGAACAGTCCGTAAATCACAGAGTCCTCTGTGACGGAGCTGTTTGGAATAAAGCGTACCAGGGACCTTTGCATTTTCCTCCAGACTCTTTGGGCAAATCCACACTCTGCAAAGAGGTGGGCAACCGTCTCCACTCCATAGCAGCCGTCCCGAGGGCAGCGTGCGCTGGTAGTGAGGTTCTGACGGTGCAGGAAGGATCTGACTGGGAGGGCTCCCCTCACCGCCAGCCAAGCCAGGTCTTGGTGCTTGTTGGTGAGTTCTGGCGATGAAGCATTTTGCCAGACAAGCTGGGCAGTCTGCTCAGGGAACCACGCCACCGGGTCCATCGAGTCCTTTCCCTGCAGTGCCTGCAGGACATTCTGTGCTGACCACTGCCCAATGGACATGTGGTCAAAGGTGTTGGTCCGGAAGAACCTTTCCACAGACGACAGATGGGGCGGCAGTGACCAGCTGACTGGCACATTGCGTGGCATCTGCGCCAGGCCCATCCTTCGCAACACCGGGGACAGGTAGAACCTCAGCAGGTAGTGACACTTGGTGCCCACATGCCTTGGCTCTACACTCCGCCTGATGCAGCCACACACGAAGGTGGCCATCAGGATGAGGGCGACTTTGGGCACGCTTTTTCCCCCGTTGTCTGCTGACTTGTACATTGTGGCCCGTCGCACCCGGTCCATCCTTGACCCCCAGAAGAACTGGAAGACGGCCCGGGTGATCCCTGTGGCGTAGGAAGGGGGGACAGGCCACACCTGTGCCAAGTACAGCAGGCCAGAGAGCACCTCACACCTGATGACCAAATTCTTTCCCGTTATGGAGAGGGAGCGTTGCCTCCACAGCTCCAGCTTCTTCCCCACCCTGGCTATCCGCTCCAGCCAATTCTTGTTACACGCCTCAGCCCCCCCGAACCAGATCCCCAGCACTTTCAAGAAGTCAGGCTTGATGGTGAAGGGGACGGAAGATCTGTCGGGCCAGTTGCCAAAGAGCATGGCCTCGCTCTTCCTGCGGTTCACCCTGGCTCCCGTGGCCGACTCAAACTGGTCGCAGATACTAATCAATCTGCGGACCGACCCTGGATCCGAGCAGAAGACAACGACATCGTCCATGTACAGGGAGGTCTTTACTTGAATGCCCCCACTGCCGGGCAGTGTCACTCCTCTAATGCTCGCATCCTTCCTGATGGATTCGGCAAAAGGTTCAATACAGCAGACAAACAAGACAGGAGAGAGAGGGCAACCCTGCCTGACTCCAGACCTTACAGGGAAACTGTCTGATTCCCACCCATTGATGTGGACTGCACTACGGATGTCGGTGTAGAGCAGATTGACCCAATTCCTGATTCCCTCCCCAAAACCCATTTTGGAGAGCACGTCCCTCATGTACGTGTGCGAAATCCTGTCAAAGGCCTTCTCCTGGTCCAAGCTGACTAGGCAGGCATCCACCCGTCTGTCCTGCACGTAGGCGATGGTATCTCTCAGCAGCGCTAGGCTGTCTGAGATTTTCCTGCCAGGTACAGCACAAGTTTGGTCCGGGTGGATCACCTGTCCCAGAGCAGACTTGACCCGGTTGGCGATGGCCTTAGATAGGATCTTGTAGTCTACATTCAAGAGTGTTATGGGTCTCCAATTCTTTATGTCCTTCATCACCCCCTTCTGCTTGTAGATTAGGGTGATGTTGCCCTTCCTCATGGAGTCTGACATGCTACCAGCTAGAAGCATGTCGTTGTACACTTCTAGCAGGTCCGGGCCCATCCAGTCCCACAGAGCCGAATACAACTCGGCCGGTAAGCCATCGCTTCCGGGAGTTTTACTCGAGTCAAAGGAACGGATGGAGCCAGTCAGCTCCTCTAGGGTCAGTGGTTGGTCCAGACTCTCCCGCTTGCTGTCCTCCAAGACCTCCGTGATTGAGGACAGGAAGTTCTGGGAGGAGGTGCTGTCTATGGCCTTTTCGTCATACAAATCTGTGTAAGAGTATTTGCAGATCCTCAGCATGTCTGTGTGTGAGGATGCTATCGAGCCGTCCTCCTCCCTAAGGCTGTTCATCACAGAGCTCCCCCTGTGCACCTTATGGAAGAAGAAACGTGAGCACATCTCATCCTGCTCCACATGGCGGACCCTGGATCGGAAGATGATCTTGGAGGATTCAGAGGTAAAGAGCCGAGCTTGCCGGTCCTTCACGTCTCTAAGTTCCTCCTTCACATCCACCGCTCTCGACTGCAGAAGGAGCAGTTGTTGCAAATCCGTCTGGAGTTGGCACAATTCCCTCTGACACTGTCTTGCTCTCTGAACCCCTTTACTTATGAAGAACCTCTTAATGTTCTCCTTGGTTGCTTCCCACCAGAGTGTGGGGGAGTCAAAGAGGGGCTTCACCGTTCTCCAACATGCGTAGTCCCTCTTTAGCTCCTCGATGTTCTCTGTGGTCAACAGCTTCATGTTTAACTTCCACGTCCCCCTGCCTGCCTTCCGGTCCTCCTGTAGGTGACAGGAAGCCTGAAGGAGGCAGTGGTCGGAGAAGAACACCGGCGTGAGGTCAGTGTGTCTCACCGTGACGGCCTTCGTCGTGAAGACAAAGTCTATCCGAGATCGGGCTAAACCGTCCGATCTCGACTAGGTGAACCGTGGCTGGGACCCGCCTGCAGGGTCGCTGAAGGCATCGCGCAGCTTTGCATCTTTTACCATATCCCTCAGGAACTTGGACGTGCTGTCCAGTCTGCTGTCGGCACTGCCGGATCGTCCAGCCGCATCAATGATGCAGTTGAAGTCACCGGCCACAACGAGCTGCCGGGACGTGGCCAGCAGCACTGGGAGCTGCTGGAGAACGGCCAGCCGCTCGCTCTGCGTGGGTGAGGCATACACATTAATCAGCCGGAGCGGAGAGCCACGGTACATAACATCCACCACAAGGAGCCGCCCCTCCAACCAACTCCCTAACCTCATTGATGGCGAAGTTCCCTCCCCGCAGCAAAATCCCCAGGCCGGAAGCACGACAGTCATTACCCCCCGACCACACCGACAGTCCGTGGGGCCACCATCGCGACCACCTCCGATAGCAGTGGAGGTGTGGCAGCCCGCACTCCTGGAGAAAAGTCACATCTGCCTTGACCTTGGCCAGGTACTGTAAGGCGTTCACACATCGCGCAGCGCTCTTTATACTGCGCACGTTTAAAGATGCCAGTTTGAGCTCCATTGTCTTTAGAGTCACTGACCGTTTTCGTGTCCCCTCATTCCCACCGTTTCGGTGAATTGCCTCAGCTTTCCTGGGCTCAGGAATCCAGCGATGAGGTGGGTTTCTGGTGGCGCAACCAATGGTGTCGTTGAGGGGGGCCTTCTCGTTCCACCCCCTTTCGGGCACACGGCTTCCTCCGTCTCCTGTAGCTGGGTCACGGTGGCTGGTTCACTGCTCCCGGTCGCCCGGAGCTGGGGCCCAACGGCCTTTGTGCTGCTCCCGGTCACCCGGAGCTGGGCCCATTGGCCGCTGTGATGATCCCTGTCTCCAGGGGCTGGAGCCCCTCGACCGTTTCACTGCTCCCGATGTCCTGGGCCTGGGGCCCCTCGACCGCTGCACTGCTCCTGGTGTCCTGGGGTTGGGGCCCTTCCGCCGCTTCTCTGTTCTCGGTCTCCTGGGGCCGGGTCGTGATCGTCATGGCCTCTCTCTTCTCTTCCCCCGTTTTCCTCCTCTGTCTCCCTCGTTGGGACTTCCCGGTCGCCTCATCCTCCGACGAAGAGGAGAGATTGCTGCCTTCTGTAATAGAAAGACATCTTTTTATTTGTTTGCTTTTAGACTTACAAGTCCTTTGTGGCCTCGGCTCCTTGGGCTGAACCCTCAGCTTCTTGTATGACACTGTTGTCCACTTCTCCTTCTGTTCCTCCTCCTCCATTGACTCTCCCTCCTGGGCAAGATGCTGGGCGTCTCCTTCTGGCACTTGGGGCTTTAAGGTGGTTGGGCTGTCCTCATCTGCGTTTCCTTTCTCTGCTGGGGTCTTGGTAGTGGTGGGGGGTGCTTTGCCCACCTTGAGGGTGCTGGCAGCAGCCCCTCTTGTCGCCTGTGCATAAATGCAGGCTCTTTTAGGGCAAGCCCTGTAAAGGTGGCCTGCCTCCCCGCACAGGTTACAGTTCTTGCTGGCCTGACAGTCCTTTGTCTCGTGGCCCTCCATCTTGCAGTTTTTGCAGACAACTGCTGTGCATTGGGCCATCACATGCACAGGCTTGTTGCATTTTCTGCACAGCCTGGGTTGCCCTACGTAGCTCAGGTAGCCTCGGTTCCCTCCAATGGCGAAAACCGAGGGGGGGTGGACAATTTCTCCGTCCTTGTCCACCCTCAGCTTGACCTTGACTTGCCTCTTACTCATCCAAATTCCATGCATGTCCTTCACGTCCACACAGTTCCCTGTTCCCTCAACATAGCGAGCAAGGAATGTGAGGACGTCGACTACCGGCACATGTGGGTTGAACATGTGCACGGTGATCAACCTTTCCTTCTGGGTGGGGATGGTGAAGAGCGGCTGCACTTTGAGCAGCGACAGCGGGGCTTCATTCCCCCTCTCCCGAAAGTCTTCCATCACCTTCTGCCATCCCGTCGGATACTTGAAGGTAACATCAAAATATCCGTTACCCGGGAAATCCTGGAGGCAGTAGATGTCCTTAGCCTCAAATTTGAGGGCCCCTAGCAAGACCTTCTTCACAAACAGGTCTCTCGAAAAGGGGGTCCCCTCGCTGATGTCCTTCACGCTTATTCTCTGGGTATTGCGAATACCCTGTACTCCTGCTCCTGCTGCTGCTGACATTGTGGCTAAAAGGTGTTAGGTTGGTTACCCAACCAGCATGGATCCACCTCTAAGCCTGCAGCCACAACTCCTCGTCTCCAAGTTCGCTCCGCAATCCACGGCCCTTGTCCCCAAGGGACCGCCAGAACCGTTCTAATAAGAACAGATAGTCTCTTTCACTCCTTCAAGTGTAAGAACAGATACTACACTTGATCTTAGCCAAAAAGGCCAGCTGGTTTCAAGAGCACCGTCTTCCCCACAACCAGCTTGACCCACCCTGCGCAACCCTCACCATAACTGTATCTCAAACACAGTCGACTCACTGTGGACTTTGTAATAGGGTGCGTGAGGCCCAATGTCTGAGTGTGGCAGATCATAATGAACAATACATCATCTCCTCGTGTATCTTACAGCCCAACAGTATGAACCATGTAATCTCCAATTTAAATTAATTAACCCATATCCTCCCTCCCTTTCCTGTGCTTTGCCAACCCAACTCAGTGCGCTTCCCGTTCTCCCTGTATTCAAAAGGGTCCCAAACCGAAACGTCGCCTATCCATTCTTCGTACTTAGATATAGCTCTTAAAGATAGCGGTGTCATGGGATATGGGCAGAAAGCAGGAAAGCGGGGTACTGATTATGGATGAGTATTTGGGGTTCAATATTGATGTGGATAGAGAACTGGCTGGCAGACAGGAAGCAAAGAGTAGGAGTGAACGGGTCCTTTTCAGAATAGCAGGCAGTGACTAGTGGGGCGCCGCAAGGCTCAGTGCCGGGACCCCAGCTACTTACAATATATATTAATGATTTGGATGAGGGAATTGAATGCAACATCTCCAAGTTTGCGGATCACACGAAGCTGGGCGGCAGTGTTCGCTGTGTGGAGGATGCCAGGAGGCTGCAAGGTGACGTGGATAGGCTGGGTGAGTGGGAAAATGCATGGCAGATGCAGTAAAATGTGGATAAATGTGAGGTTATCCACTTTGGTGGCAAAAACAGGAAAATAGACTATTATCTGAATGGTGGCCAATTAAGAAAAGGGGAGATGCAACGAGACCTGGGTGTCATGGTACACCAGTCATTGCAAGTAGGCATGCAGTGAAGAAAGCGAATGGTATGTTGGCATTCATAACAAAAGGGTTTGAGTATAGGAGCAAGGAGGTTCTACTGCAGTTGTACAGGGTCTTGGTGAGACCACACCTAGAGTATTGAGTACAGTTTTTGTCTCCAAATCTGAGGAAAGACATTCTTGCCATAGAAGGAGTACAGAGAAGGTTCGACAGACTGATTCCTGGGATGTCAGGACTTCCATATGAAGAAAGACTGTATAGACTCGGCTTGTACTCGCTAGAATTTAGAAGATTGAGGGGGGATCTTACAAAAACGTACAAAATTCGGAAGGGGTTGGACAGGCTAGATGCAGGAAGATTGTTCCCGATGTTGGGGAAGTCAAGAACAAGGGGTCACAATTTAAGGATAAGGGGGAAATCTTTTACCACCGAGATGAGAAAAACATTTTTCACACAGAGTTCTCTTCATGGAGTCATTCATCATGGAAGCAGTCCCTTCGGCCCATCTAGCCGGTGCCGACCGAGATGCCCCAATAACAATAGTTCCATCTATCCGCGTTTAGAAACATAGAAATGTAGAAAATAGGTGCAGGAGTAGGCCATTCGGCTTGAGGATGAAACTAAGGTAGGCAAATAACAACATTTAAAATACACTTCGGCATTGAGAATAAATATTTAGACTGAGGGCATTAGGCAGACACGTGCTGGTAAGATTAACCGAGATCTTGGTCGGTGGCGACGAGTTGATCGGAAGCGTCTGTTTCTGTGCAGTACTATTCAATTTATTCCCAAGTAAGTGAACCGCACCGTGATCCCAAGTGTGATCCCGCTCTACACACCAGTATTACCCGAGGCTGCATTCCAACTCCGGCCCATCAATTTGTGCCTGTCCAGAATTAATCCGTTGCACGGAGCGCACAGAACCGTAAGCAGGTGCGTGAACGCGAAGGCGTTTGTAAACCTGCTGACTGAAAATGACGTCAGTGAGACATGTTGCCACGGGGAGAGAGAGAGAGGGAGAGGGAGAGGGGCAGTGAGACGAAGGATGGGATGGAAGAGAGGGAAGGATGTGAGCGGAAGCGGAGGGTGTGATGGAGACGCGCAGAGAAAGATGAGAGAGCGGGAGCTGTGGGGATGAATGATGTGAAAGAGGAGAGAGGGAGATGATGATAGAACGAGAGAGAGGAGAGTAAATGCGTGGATGGAGAGGAGTGTGGGAAACGAGGGAGATCGATAACAATTTTAGAATGGAAACATGCCCGTTTGCCGATCGAGTCCACACCCAGCTTCCTTGATGCCAGTTTTATGTTATCCTAATTTCCCATCCGTTCCTTAAACACAAAGGGGGGCAGTGTACAGAGGCCTTTGAGGGAGAGGGAGGGAGATGGAGTGAGTGAGAGAGGGAGGGAGAGTGACAGACTTGGGATGTGCGAGGAAACACACGTGGTCAGAGGAGAACATGCATACTGTACAGACAGAGACGGCATCCGAGGTCAGGATCGAACCCGGGTCTCCGGCTGCGCTGCTGTGCCGCGTTGGTCATGTGGACTCGCTGGGCGGTGGATCTCTTTCCTTGATTTAGTTTTCCATTACTTTAATTCAACCACTCCTCATATTGATTGGAACTTGTGACCTCTGCCCCCCCCCCCCCAAACTCCCCCCCCCCCCAACCCCCTCCCCCCCCAAACTCCCCCCACCTTCACCTTGTTCGGGATCAGCGTTCGTCATGAGGTTGAGCAGGGGGTTCAGAGTGCCGATGAAAAATGATAATCGCAGCTGAAGGAGCGAGGTCCAGAGCAGGCTGGTGAGGAATGTGCGAGAGATAAGGCAGCTCCGGAAAGTGGGGACTTCCTCCACGTTCCCGTTGATATGTGGACCTGCAGCGGGACGGAGAAGCACCCACGTGAAAACGGGAGACAAGCGCGGTGAAGAGCTCCCGGCTCGGACCTTTCCTACCAACTTCTCTGTCAGCGTGGCAATTGTGGTGAGGAAATGGAAACTTTAAGGCGCAATTCTCTTGGCTGCATCGCGCATGTTCTCATTTCACAGCCAAATCAAAATGAACTTGACGTAAATTTAGATGCGTTCGTTTGATGAGAAAGAAGGAATTTTAGATGCTGGTTAAAACGCAAAAAGACACATAGAGCTGGAGTAACAGGAGTCGGGAGGCATCACTGGAGAACATGGTTCAGCGAGGTTTCAGATCCGGACCGTTCTTCAGAGTAACGGATCGGTTTGTTGCAGAGGATCAGCTCTGTTGGGAGGAGCAGAGTGATAGTAGAGCAACATTGGATGGTGCTGCGGTTGAGGACGAAACGGAGGGCTTAAGGCCTTCCTGGTGGAGGATGGGGGTGGAGAGTGACTGAATGTCCAAAGTAAAGATTAGGGAATGGGGGCTCCAAAACAGGCGAAGGGCGTGTAGTATCTTGGATATAGGTCAGGATAGATTGGACCAGGGAGGAAAGGTTGAAGTCGAGGCAAGTAGAAATCATTTCAGTGGGACAGGAGCAAGCAGAAACAATGGGTCTGCAAGGACAGTTTATGGATTTGGGGGAGTGGGTAAAACTGAGCCGAGGGGGTCTGGGAAGTGATAAAGTTGGAGTCTGTGGAAGGCCGGAAGTAATAAAATTGGAATGGTTTGTGAGATTATGGTTTGTGCTCATCTGTGGGATCATGGTCCAAGGATAAGTAGGAGGAGGTGTCCAAGAGCTGGCTCCTCGCTTGGGTGCGGTAGACGTCAGCGCGTCCGACTGCCATGGCACCTCCTTTGTTAGAAATAAAAAGCTCTAAATGGGGTAGAAGGACGCTCGGGGGAGTGCTAGAGGAGGGGACCGGTGGAGACGAGAGACGGGGTCATCACTGGGCGGTGAGGACTCCTTACATTAGAAAAAGGCACGGAGGCGGAGGTGACAGAATAAAAGCTCAACGTTGTGGCGAATCCGGAACTCATCGATGTGGGGGCAGAGGGGAAGAAAGATGAGGCCTCTGTTGAGGTCAGACCGTTCCGTGTGGGAAAGGGGCAGGTCAGGGGGATGGGTGAAAACATGACAAGGTTGGGGTCAGAAGAGGGCCGGCGAGTAGACGGGGATTAAGGCGAGGTCCTGTGGTGGAGTGGGGTGGTCAGCACAGGAAAGGGGGAGATGAAAGGGAGAATGTTACATGGACAGTTGTAAAGAGATATGGGCCAAACGCAGACCAGTGGGATTCTGTTAGGTTGTGCAACTTGGTCGCATGGACGAGTTGTGCCGAGGTGTCGGATTCCGTTCTTCGTGACTCTGTGAATCTAATTCAGAGTTTGTAAGGTGAGTCGCGGATTGGACGAGGGCAGGAAGTGATGTAAAGTTACGTGTTGGAGTGAATTCCTGGAAGGAAAGTGAGAGAACTTCTTACCTTCTGGCCCGTTGTGCTGGAGACTATCTGCGGCAGGCGGCTGTTTACGTCCATCACCCGATATACCCTCACTCTCCAACGCCCCCTCACTCCTTTGTTCCGTCTCTTCCCTTCGCCCTTCCGGATACCATTCTCTCTTGAATTTCACTGTGCCCATTTCAAATTCGTCACTCCCCTCCCCATTCTTTTCATCCGCCTCTTCCCTCCATGTCCCATCCTTCTCTCCCCTCCCCCCTTCCTTACCTTCCCCTGTATCTTTCCTCCAATCTCCCTGCCCTCCTATCCTTCCCCGCTCCCATCTCTCCCTCCGTCTCTCCCCTTCCCCTTTTCATCACTCCCCTCCATTCGCCCTCTGTTTCTCCCTGTCCCTCTTTCTCTCCCCTCTCCCATCTCTTATCTCCCTTCGTCACTTCCCTACACTCTCCCTTCTGCCCCTCCGTCTCGCTGCTCCCCGCTTTATTCTCACTGTCCGTCTCCATCCTACATTTTTGCTCCTTCTCGTCCCCATCTCTCATATCTCCCTCTGACCCACCCCGCCACTCACCCTTCTCGCCCTCTGTCTCTCCCCTCCCCTGTCCCACAGCAGCACCCGCCAGATTTCTCCCCTCTCCCCTTTCCCACATCATTCCTCCCTCTCCGGTATCTCCCTCGATCTGCTCCCTCCCGTCATTCCTGTTTCCCTCCATCTGATCCACTGCCAGTGTAGAATGTCCCTGCTGACTGGTCTCGATCGCACAGTCCATGAGTCGATCCTTTTCACAGTTCACCCTACGTGGCAAAAGAACCGGTATAAATCTCATGAGGCCAGGATTTCAGTGACCGACAAAGTATCGTCAGTAAATGGGAACGTGGGCACCAGAGAGATTGACCAGTAGGTTACCTGGGATTGGGAGCTGGAGTTAGTTTGGAGAGATTGGATATGTTGGACCATTTGCCTTTGGAGTGTAATCGGCTGAGGGGTGACCTTTCTGAGGTGTACATGATCATTAGGGCCATAGTTAAAGTGAACGCTCACAGACCTTTACCCCAGGAGAGATAGTTGCAAAACAAGAGAACACTGACTTAAGGTGTGGGGGAGGTGTTTAAGAGAGACCTCAGCGCCAATATTTTCACAGTTGAACGTCCGACCTAGAATGAGCAGCCTGAAGAAGCAAAATAAGCGGATAAATTATGACTTTTAAAAAGACATTTTGAAAGACATATGGACAGTAAGGGTTTAGAAAGGTGTGAACAAAATGGGACCAGCCGAGTATGCTAACATGGCCGGCAAGGAAAGGAGGGCCGAATGGCCCATTTCCACGCTCTGTAACTCTGCAACTAACTGTACGATTCGTGTCCTATGGATAACTGTCCCTTAGAAACATAGAAACATAGAAAAATAGGTGCAGGAGGAGGCCATTCGGCCCTTCGAGCCTGCACCGCCATTCAATGTGATCATGGCTGATCATCCAACTCAGTATCCCGTACCTGCCTTCTCTCCATACCCCCTGATCCCTTTAGCCACAAGTGCCACATCTAACGCCCTCTTAAATATAGCCAATGAACTGGCCTCAACTACCTTCTGTGGCAGAGAATTCCAGAGACTCACCACTCTCTGTGTAAAGAATGTTTTCCTCATCTTGGTCCTAAAGGAATTCCCCCTTATCCTTAGACTGTGACTCCTTGTTCTGGACTCCCCCAACATCGGGAACAATCTTCCAGCATCTAGCTTGTCCAACCCCTTAAGAATTTTGTAATTTTGTATAAGATCCACCCTCAATCTTCTAAATTCCAGCGAGTACAAGCCGAGTCTATCCAGTCTTTCCTCATATGAAAGTCCTGACATCCCAGGAATCAGTCTGGTGAATCTTCTCTGTACCCCCTCTATGGCAAGAATGTCTTTCCTCAGATTTGGAGACCAAAACTGTACGCAATACTCCAGGTGTGGCCTCACCAAAACCCTGTACAACTGCAGTAGAACCTCCTTGCTCCTATACTCAAATCCTTTCGCTATGAATTCTAACATACCATTTGCTTTCTTCACTGCCTGCTGCAACTGTACCATGACACCCAGGTCTCGTTGCATCTCCCCGTTTCGTAATCTGCCACCATTCAGATAATAGTCTACCCTCATGTTTTTGCCACCAACGTGGATAACCTCACATTTATCCACATTATACTACATCTGAAATGCATCTGCCCATTCACTCAGCCTATCCAAATCACCCTGCAGCCTCCAAGCATCCTCCTCACACCTAACTATACCCCCCAGCTTGGTGTCATCTGCAAATTTGGAGATGTTGCATTCAATTCCCTCGTCCAAATCATTAATATATATTGTAAATAGCTGGGGTCCCAGCACTGAGCCTTGCGGTACCCCACTAGTCACTGCCTGCCATTCTGAAAAGGACCCGTTTACTCCTACCCTTTGCTTCCTGTCTGCTAGCCAGTTCTCTACCCACATCAATACTGAACCCCCAATACCGTGTGCTTTAAGTTTGTATGCTAATCTCTTATGCCGGACCTTGTCGAAAGCCTTCTGAAAGTCTAGATATAACACTTCCACTGGTTCTCCCTTATCCACTCTACTAGTTACATCCTCAAAAAATTCTATCAGATTTGTCAGACATGATTTATCTTTCGTAAATCCATGCTGACTTTGTCCAATGATTTCACCACTTTCGAAATGCGCTGCTATCCCATCTTTAATAACTGATTCTAGCAGTTTCCCCACTACCGATGTTAGACTAACTGGTCTGTAATTCCCCGCTTTCTCTCTCCCTCCTTTTTTATAAAGTGGGATTACATTAGCTACCCTCGAATCCTCAAGAACTACTCCAGAATCTAAGGAATTTTGAAAAATTATCACTAATGCATCCACTATTTCTGTGGCTACCTCCTTGAGTACTCTGGGATGCAGACTATCTGGCCTTGGGGATTTATCGGCCTTCAATCCGTTCAATTTACCCAACACCACCTCCCGGCTAACCTGGATTTCACTCAGTTCCTCCATCTTATTTGACCCCCGTTCCACTGCTATTTCCGGCAGATTATTTATGTCTTCCTTAGTGAAGACAGAACCAAAGTAGTTATTCAATTGGTCTGCCATGTCCTTGTTCCCCATGATCAATTCACCTGTTTCTGACTGCAAGGGACCAACATTTGTTTTAACTAGTCTCTTTCTCTTCACATATCTATAAAAACTTTTGCAGTCAGTTTTTATGTTCCCTGCCAGTTTCCTTTCATAATCTATTTTCCCTTTGCTAATTAAGCCCTTTGTCCTCCTCTGCTGGATTCTGAATTTCTCCCAGTCCTCCGGTCGGCTGCTTTTTCTGGCCAATTTGTATGCCTCATCTTTTGTTTTTATACTATCCCTGATTTCCCTTGTTATCCCTGGATGCACCACCTTCCCTGATTTATTCTTTTGCCAAACTGGTATGAACAATTTTTGTACTTCATCCATGCAGTCTTTAAATACCTTCCATTGCACATCCACTGTCAACCCTTTAAGAATCACCTGCCAGTCTATCTTGGCCAATTCACATCTCATACCTTCAAAGTTACCTTTGTTTAAGTTCAGAATCCTTGTTTCTGACTTAAATATGTCACGCTCCATCCTCTTGCCCAAGGAGCCACGCACAACAGGACTGCTAACTAACTCTTCCTCGTTACTCAATACCCAGTCTAGAATAGCCTGCTCTCTCGTTGGTTCCTCCACATGTTGGTTGAGAAAACTATCCCGCATACATTCCAAGAAATCCTCTTCCTCAGCACCCCTGCCAATTTGATTCACCCAATCTACATGCAGATTGAAGTCACCCATTATAACTGTGTTACCCTTGTTGCACGCATTTCTAATTTCCTGTTTGATGCCATCCCCAACTCCAATACTACTGTTAGGTGGCCTGTACACAACTCCCACTAGCGTTTTCTGCCCCTTTCGCAGCTCTCCCCATATCGATTCCACATCCTCCACGCTAATGTCCTTCCTTTCTATTGCATTAATCTCCTCTCTCACCAGCAACGCTACCCCACCTCCTTTTCCTTTTCGTCTATCCCTCCTGAATATTGAATATCCCTGGATGTTCAGCTCCCAGCCTTGGTCACCCTGGAGCCATGTCTCCGTAATCCCAACTATAGCATAGTCATTAATCGCTATCTGCACCTTCAACTCATCCACCTTATTACGAATGCTCCTCGCATTGAGACACAAAGCCTTCAGGCTTGTTTTTACAACACTCTTACTCCTTATACAATTATGTTGACAAGTGACCCCTTTCACATCGATCCCTATTACACTTGGCCATACTCTCCTATCCCTTTGTGAGCTTTCCTTCCCGTTAATTCTGGGGTCATTAACCATCCCTTTACTCTCTTTCCCTTTAACTCCGTCCTCGACTATCCCATTTGACACCCCACCCCCCTTATTCAATTTAAAACCATCCGTGTAGCAGTGGCAAACCTGCCGGCCAGAATGCTGGTCCCCCACCTGTTAAGATGCAATCCGTCCCTTTTGTACAGTTCCCCCTTACTCCAAAACAGATCCCAGTGATCTAAGAATCTAAATCCCTGCCCCCTGCACCAGTTCCTCAGCCACACATTCAGGTCCCGTATATCCCTGTTCCTGCTCTCGCCAGCACGAGGAACTGGAAGCTGGAGATAGCAACCCTGGAAGTCCTGCTTTTCAGCATTTTTCCGAGCTCTCTAAAGTCCCGCTGCAAAATATTCATCCCCTTCTTTCCAACATCATTTGTGCCAACATGCACGACCACTTCTGGCTGTTCACCTTCGCCCTTGAGGATTGTCTGCACTCTGTCCGTGACATCCTGGATCCTGGCACCAGGAAGGCAGCACACCATCCTCGAATCCCGTCTGTTGCCGCAGAAACCCCTGTCTGTACCTCTCACAATGGAGTCTCCAACTACAATGGCGTGGCTCGACTTTGGCCTCTTTGGTTTTGGCTCAACAACCCTTTTTGTTTTGCAAGCCAGTCCGCCGCTCAGTGCGATACCGTCTTCTGTCCCGGCAGCTTCCACGTGGGTTAACCTGTTCACAAGAGGTACAACACCCGGGGACCTTTGCATTCCATGTTTTCCTCCCTTTCTCACCGTCACCCACCTTCTCTCTTCTAGTGCCTTGGGTGTAACAATCTTACTGTAGGACTTGTCGAGGAACGACTCAGTTTCTCGGATGATCCTGAGGTCATCCACTTGTTTCTCCAGTTCCCCAACACGGTCCTACAGGAGCTGTACCTGGATGCACTTCTCACATTTGTAGCAGCCAGAGGCACCAGCAGTGTCCTTGACCTCCCACATACTGCAAGCATCACACTGCATCAGCTTGCTTGACATCTCCTTCTTTTGCCTCAGTCTCTCCCTATCCAGTGTTTTGCGCAGCCTCCTCTCCGAAGACTCTCGAGCCAAAGACTCACACTTTACTCACAGGGCACTTCCCTCACTGCCCCTCCCCCAGAGCTGCCTTGCTTATATTGACTGTTAAATTGCCTAATTTACAAACCAAATTCTTCAGCTTTGAACTGTTTTCCCCCTCTGACACTGAGAACTCTCCTCCCACTCGGGCTAGAGCCAATCAGTGCTTTCTCCTGCTTCTCTTTGTTGCTGTTGCTTCAAAATCCACGGGAACACTGAGTAAAGTCTGCCTGTGCTTTGTCTCTCCTTTTCAACTGTTTTCCCCCTCTGACTCACTGAGATCTCTGCTCCCACTCGGGCTAGAGCCAATCAGTGCTTGCTCCTGCTTCTCTTTGTTGCTGTTGCTTCAAAATCCACGGGAACACGGGATTCCCATATATCGCTGCATCTCACTCCCGGGCACCTGGTATTGGTGATACGCACCCTACACGGAGTTCCCTCCATTAGATATTTGGGAGCAACTAATGGAATACCCTAGGTCTGCGAGAAGCCGCACCACACCAAGATTGCTGCGGTTGTGGGCAATGAGGACGTCTGTCAAAAAATACAGCAGGATAGAGGTCAGCTAATGAAATGGGCTAGAGTTTAACCGAGCAAGTGTGAAGTGTGAAGTGTTGTATTTGGAAGTTGAATGGAAGGGAAATGTAAACGGTTCATGCAAAGACATTTCACAGCTTTGATGTACAGAGGGATCTTGGTGCCCATGACCATAGCTCCCGACAAGCGGCAGCACGATTCATTAGAGTGAGAAACAAGGTGGGTGGCATTTCATTTCGGAGTCACGTGAGTGACTTCGTGAAGAGCCCGCCGGCACGCATGCGCGACATATCGTCGCATCGCATTGCTGCCGACGGCTGGTCGGGAGCGCGGCTCCCGACCAGCCCTTCAGAGGGCCGACTCAGGTAAGGCTAAGCCCCCTAGAGTTGGTGTTTCCTGTTGGGGGGGGAGCAGTGTGTTCTCTCCCTACAGGAACGTGGATTTGGAGTCGCCGCCACTTATCCCGGAGCCTTTCTCAGCGGCTCACCTGCGAGTCAGGCCGGGAAATAGGCGTGGTAGTCGGGGAGCCCTGTTGGTACAGGGCTCGACCCGCCGATACACCGGAGCTCCAGTGTGAGTTGGTGTCTTGTTGTGGCGGGTGTATATTATGTTCTCTCCCTGCAGGTACGTGGGGAAATAGACGTGGATGTCGGGGAGCCCTGTTGTTACCGGGCCCGACCCGCCGCTATGCAGGAGCTCCAGTGCCGATTCAAGGAGCAGGTGCTCCAGTGTTGATTTGAGGAGCAGGAGCTCCAGTGCTGGTTCAGGAGCAGGAGCTCCAGTGCTGGATTAAGGAGCAGGAGCTCCAGTGCTGATTCGAGGAGCAGGAGCTCCAGTGCTGATTCAAGGAGCAGGAGCTCCAGTGCTGGTTCCAGGAGCAGGAGCTCCAGTGCTGATTCAAGGAGCAGGAGCTCCTGTGCTGATTCGAGGAGCAGCAGCTCCAATGCTGATTCCAGGAGCCGAGAACGGGGTGCCTCTCGAAAGGGGGGACCCTGCCACAAGTTCGCCATTGGCGACCACGGGGAAGGGGTCGTGTTGCGGCCCGACCCCCCTCCGCTAGCCCTTCGTTGAAGGGCAGGGGAGGAGCCCGTAAGCCTAAATCCGGTTCGGGCCAAGGCTCCACCAGCCGCCATGGTGCGGTCTGGTGCAACGGCGGGACCTGGGTCTGTGAGATCTGCTATCCAACTCCCAAACCCCGCCGCTGGGACGGGGGGCTTGGGTACGGTCCCGCCTCGGTCGCCGAGTCCCCTGTCGATGGGGGGGATGAGACCGTGCGTCGGCAAGGTCCACGATGTGGACAGCCGGCAAGCCCGCGCGGGCGTCGCTCCATGCTTCTGCTGGAGTCGACCCCAAGCCGTCAGGGCCCTTTGTGGCAACGGCTTCCGCTCCCGTTAAACGGAGACGGTTGAACACCTTTCCCGCGCGGGAATCGCGCGGTTCGCTGCGGCGGCCGATAGCGACAACTTCCGGCACCGAGATCACTTCTCAGAGGTGCGGGCCGATGAAAGGAGCCCCGGCAATCTTTCTGAGCCGGAGGTCTCCGACCACCCCAGTGTTCAGGGTGAAGGGCGTATGGCCGCATGACGCGGCTACTGGAGAGGAGCCATCCAGCTCCAGTAGGCACAGGGAGGTTAACCGCCGTCAGCAGAAGTTGAGAACCGTCAGCAGACACTAAGCCCAGCGAACTGCTCCTCCCTTCAACGAGCCCATACGCCACGGTCGCCGAGTCCCCCATGGATGGGAGGACGAGACTATGCGTCGGCTAGGTCCATGATATGGGCAGCCGGCAAGCCCGCGCAGGCGTCGGATCTCCATGCTAAGTCAGGTGCCGACTTCCCATCGCATTTGCCCTCCGAGGCAGCGAGACCAAGCTCCGCCGAGGAGGCGTTTGAGAGTACCTCCCGCGCGGGAATCGCTCAGCTTCGCTGCAGCGGCTACCGGCGACAACTTTCCGGCACCAGGTTCACCTCGATGAGGTGTGGGCCGATGGACGAAGCCCCAGCAGTTCAGCAGAACATGAGGACTTCGGCCGCCCGCGTTTTAGCTCAAGGGGCGTATTGGCCAGGATGGAGCGGATATTGGAGCCCCTCCTGCAGCAGAATCAAAAAATTTCGGGGAAGACTTCTCCAAGAGGGAAGGATATTCGGGGTCCTCCATCCCAGCATATGCCTCAACGGAAGTTTACGCTGTCTGCCGTTGAGCAGTGCAGCAGGCACGGCTGAAAATTTTTCGTCGGAACAAAAGGCGTGATAGAGAAAACTATTCACGAGCCCATTGAATTCGTCTCCCATATTTTTACTAGGCCAAAAAAGGATGGAGGTTGTCGGGTGATTATTGACTTGACCGGTTGAATACCTTTGTAACATATACACATTTTAAAATGGACACCTTTTGAGACAGCCAAATCACTGCTTTCGCATGGTTGCTTTATGGCATGTATTGATTTCAAAGATGCATGCTATTCAGTGTCCATCCGGAAACATCACCGGAAATTTTTGAAATTTGTCTGGATGGATCAGCTCTGGCAATATCGGGCCTTACCAAATGGGCTTACTACCGCCCTAGGCTTTACTAAATTACTCAAACCTATTATGGCCAAATTACGTATACAACATCATATTGTAATGGCTTATTTAGATGATATTCTGATTATTGGCAACACTCTGGAAGCAGCTGAAAGCGCTGTTTCAGCAACTGTTACTATATTTCAGCAGCTGGGGTTTATAGTCCATCCAGAAAAATCGAAGTTTCACCCATCCCAGGTTATGGATTATTTGGGTTTCACGGTGGACTCTATTCTAATGAGGGCCAACATTCCATTTCACAAGGTGGAGGATGTTTCCCTTGCATGTCAGGATCTCGCATCCGCCAGTATACCATCTATTCGGCATACAGCTAAGATGATTGGGAAAATCGTAGCTTTATTTCCGGCAGCCCGGTTTAGACCTTTGCATTATCAAAATCTGCAAAGGGCCAAGATTGCTGCGTTAAAAAAGAACGCTGGTCATTTTGACAGACCTATGGGGCTGCCTTCCGATGCTAAGGTTGAGCTACAATGGTGGGTGTCCAATATTGGCAAGGCATTCAAACCCATTGTTGTGCCCAATCCGGTGGTATATTTGCAAACTGACGCAAGCTCTCTAGGCTGGGGAGCTGCGGACAGCTCTTCTAGTTGTGGAGGCAGGTGGGATCCCCTTGAAGCTAGCATGTTGCTAATACAAGGGATTAACTATTTGAAGCTGCTTGCAGCATTTCACGGACTGCGGGCATATTGTGCTAATCTTAGTGGTACTCATGTCCGTCTCCAAATAGACAACACTACAGCGGTGGCATATTTAAACCATATGGGCGGTACCAGGTCAGTCTCTTGTGACAAATTGGCTAATACTATTTGGTGCTGGTGTATCGATCGAGATATTTGGATTTCAGCTACCTATTTGCCAGGTAGGCTTAATACTGTGGCAGACACCAGGTCACGCAAATTCAATGATAGTTTGAGTGGATGATGCATCCTCAAATATTTGCCCAAATTACAGCCAAATTTGGCCAACCGGATGTAGACCTTTTTGCGTCCCGGTTGAACCATCAGGTACCGACATATGTTTCATGGGAACCAGACCCTGGGGCATTAGCGATTGATGCATTCTCGCTAGACTGGGGGAAGTGGTTTTTCTATGCATTCCCCCCGTTTTGCCTCATCAGTCGGGTATTACAAAAAAAAAAAAAAAAAAATCAGGATGGATTCTGCCAGAGGCATTCTTGTCATACCCGACTGGCCTACACAGCCTTAGTATCCGGTGGTCTCTGACATGATTAGTCAACCTTGGGTCCCTCTAGAGGGTTGCCCACATTTGGTTTCTCACCCTGTCTCAGGGGAGTTACACCCCTGCCATGCCTATCTAAAATTACTGGCTTGCAGGTTCTGACCAGGCCATGGATGCAGTATGGCCTTACCACCCGGACCATGAACACCATTGGAGCATCATGTCGAGAGTCAACCAGGCGGAGATATCTCTCCCACATCACCAAGTGGGAAGCCTACTGCAGTCGCTCTCACATCACCTGTGATGATGTCTCCATAGCCGACGTCCTGGAATTCCTCGCGGGGTTGCACCATGATGAGCACTTGAGTTATAGTGCCATCAACAGCGCCAGGAGTGCGCTATCATTCTACCTCAACATCGAGGTAGGATCGAACAGGCTAGTGTCCAGGTTTATGCGGGGAATATTCAATCTGAATCCGCCTACACCACGCTACAACATCACCTGGGATGTCAGGGATGTACTTACCCTGCTCAGGTCGTGGTCACCCATGGAAGGGTTACAGCTGGACCAACTCACTATGAAATTGGTGATGTTACTAGCGCTGACTTCAGCACAGCGGGTTCAGACGCTCCACAAACTACGTATTGACAGGATGACGTCGACCCCTGGAGAAGTAGTCTTTTTCATCGATGAGCTGCTTAAGCAGCATAGACCTGGGTGCACAGGGCTGCAGCTGAAGTTCCCGGCATACCCTGCAGATGCTCGGCTATGTTTAGCCACTCACATCCGTTACTACATCAAGGTGACGAGGAGCATCAGAGGAATGGAGTTGTACCTGCTTGTCACTCACAAAAGACCTCACCATCGAGTGACAGTCCAGACGATATCCAGGTGGCTCCGGATCGTCCTGAATAAGGCAGGTATTGACACTAATGTGTTTATATCCCACTCCACCAGGGCTGCATCTACGTCGGTGGCGAGAGTCATGGAGGTACCCATGGACCATATCCTCGCCACAGCAGGATGGGCGAATGAAGCTGTGTTCCAGCGATTCTATAATAAGCCTGTTGCTGCTCCCCTTCAGTTCGCAGAGGCCGTGCTGAACGCCGGGTGTGAACGTGGGGATGTCCCTGATTAAAAGGGTGTTATTTGTTGTGTTATTAACAAATCTTCTTTTTGTTTCAGTATAACCTCGTTTCGTCAACTTGTTTACTCCAATCCATCCTTGCTAGTGGTGTGTCCGCATGGACGTTGTCCAGGGCGTGTAATCACAGAAGCTTTGAAGTCTTCACGAAGTCACTCACGTGACTCCGAAATGAAATAGTAAGATTGAACGAGAACTTACCAAGTTTGAAGGTTGATCTTTATTTCATGAGGAGTTGCGGTGAGGGATTTCGTGCCCTCCGCTCCCAACCCTCGATCATCTTCAGCTGGTAATCAGAGTCTCTTTAAATCTTACTATGCCAAGTCATTTCTGTTGTTGTTTCTGTGATTCCACACCGCTGCTTTGAAGAATGTCGCGCATGCGTGCCGGCGGGCTCTTCACGAAATCCCTCACCGCAACTCCTCATGAAATAAAGATCAACCTTCAAACTTGGTAAGTTCTCGTTCAATCTTACTATTCTCGCCCTATTTGGTCGGATCATTAAATGGCAGAAACAATAAGTCATGATGCAGCTCTATAACATTTGGTTAGGCCGCATATGGAGGTTTGCGTGCAGTTCTGGTCATCCAATGACAGGAATGATGTGAAGGTTTTCGAGAAGATTCTTAATAACTTAATCAGCGCGCTGTCTGTGTTTGGGTGTATTAGCCACAAGGAAAATTAAAGAAACGTTGACTGCTTTCGCTGGTATTATGAAAACTCAGAGGAACTATACTTTCCCGGTGTGAAAATGTCAAACACGAGAGATCATTAGCTTTATGGTGCGAAGGGTGAATTTTAGAGATGTGCGATGCAGGTATTTTGCAGATGGGGGTGGCTGCCAGGGGGTGTGGTGGGGTGAGGTTGCATTTAGGAATCTGTAGAAAGACAGGTGGGTGTACAGGGAATGGATGGTTACAGATTATTTGCAGGCAGATTAGAATAGTTCATCTTGGCATCATGTTCACCATGGCGATTGTGGGCCGAACATGTGTTGCTAAATGAACATGTGTTGCTACATGTATGGAGATATGGACCTGGACCTCAAGTTCGTGCCTTGTGATAACGTCGCTACGTGTCTTGGCGTCAGTCCGAAACCTCCCCACTCTTTTAAATTACGAACCAGGATATATTATTTAAATGTAGGAGGGGGAATGTTTCAGGGAAACGTGAGGGTTTTTTTTAAAATGTAGAGCAGGGGTGTCAAACTCATTTTAGGTCACGGGCCGGATTGGGCAAAATGCGACCATGCGGGCTTGATCAGTTGAGCACACGCGAATGCACACGCGCACGCTCCCACAGCTTTTGTTGCCTTCGTTTTTTCAACCTGATCTCATGTGTCTGAAGAAGGGTTTCGGCCCGAAACGTCGCCTATCTCCTTCGCTCCTTAGATGCTGCTGCACCCGCTGAGTTTCTCCGGCCTTTTGTGTACCCTCATGTGTCTCAGTCTCCGCTATAACTACAAAGTGTTTCACTTTACGAATTTTGCTTCTTATGAAGAAGATTACCTTTTAGGATTGGTATTAAGTTACATTGGTAGTCTATAAGAACGTTGTAATGAGAGAGAGAAAAAACAATGCTATTTTGGCAGATTGTTTTGGGAGCCACACCCTTGCCATGAATAAACCACTTGTAATAGAACATTAGCAGACACAAATGTAGACGCTCAGTGCCCGCCCCTCCCTCCTCATTGGCCACAGCTGACTGCCCAGACGACAGTCCCTTCTCCTATTGGGCCAGTCTGGTGTCAGTCACGTTCTCGCCTCCTTTGGACTCCCCCCCCGAGCGGCATCTCGGATTCAATTGGTCGGATCGGGTGTCAGTCAAGGAGTCGTCACAATGCTGGCAACGCGCAGCCGCGGTGTCTCACGCCATGTCAGGAGCAAAGATTATAGAGGAGTAGACAAAGTGTTAAAGAAGGAACTGCAGATGCTGGAGAATCGAGGGTTACACAAAAAGCTGGAGAAACTCAGCGGGTGCAGCAGCATCTAAGGAGCGAAGGACTATCTCTCCTAGGCATACCTTGAGGAGATGTTGCAGTGGAGTAGAGCGGCTCACTAGCCAGGTGGGTCATGCGCACGCGCAGCGGCTCAGAGGAAGCCTGGACGCCCCGGCACCGGGGACAGTTGCAGCCCGCTCTGGCATTGGGAAAATCATCCTGCGGGCTGGATTGCACCCCTTCGCGGGCCACATCCGGCCCACGGGCTGGTAGTTTTACACCCCTGATATAGAGCAAGCTGCCAGAGGAGTTAGTTGAGGCGGGTCCTATAACAACATTTATAAAACAGTTGTACAGAACACAGACAGGAACGGTTTAGAGGGATATGAGCCAAACGCGAAGAGGTAGGAATAGTAGAGGCGCATATCGGCTTGGGCAGGTTGGACCGAAGGACCCGTTTCTGTGTGGTATGACCATGACTCAATTCGACAAGGTTTCGCATGGTAGGCTGCTCTGGAAGGTTAGATCTATGGGATCCAAGGAGAGAGAGGTGAATGGATAGAAAATTGACTTCATGGAAGGAAGCACAGGGTGGTGGTGGAAGGTTGCTTCTTGGACTGGAGGTCTGTGACAAGTGGTGTACCTCGGGGTTCGGTGGGCAGTTACTGCTTGTCATCTATGTCAATAATTTGGATGAGAACATACACGACAAGATTAGCAAATTTGCATATTATACAAAAGTGGGCGGTTGTGCAGGTAGCGAAGATGGTTGGTAAAAATTGCAGCGGGATCTTGATCGATTGGCCAGGTGGGCTGAGGATTGGTTGATGGACTTTAATACTGAGAAATGTGAGGTGCTGCATTTTGGGAAGTCTAACATGCGCAGGACTACACAGTGAATGGTTGTCGAGCAGAGGGATCTAAGTGTGCAGGTGCATCGTTCCTTGAACGTGGAGTCGCAGGTAGATCGGGTGGTCATAGACTTCAAGTATAGACGTTGGAGGTAATGTTGCTGTTGTATATGAGGCTGCATTTGACGTATCTGGGCACGATGTTGTCAAGCTCGAAAGGGTACAGAGAAAATGTACAAGGACATTGCCAGGACTAGAGGGTCTGAGCTATAGGGAGAGATTGAGTAGTGCAGGAGGATGAGGGGTGACCTTATACAGGTATTTAAGATCATTTTTCTATGTTTCTATGTTTCTATGAGAGGAATGGATCAGTTAGATGCACAGATTATCTTGCCCAGAGTGCTAGAATCGACGATCAGAGTGCATTGGTTTAAGGTGAAGGGGAAAAGAGTGGATGTATGTAACAAGCTGCCAGGGGAGGTAGCTGAGGCAGGGACTATCTCAACATTTAAGAAACAGTTAGACAGGTACAAGGATAGGACAGGTTGCGAGGCATATGGACCTAATGCGGGCAGGAGAGACTAGTGTAGCTGGGACATGTTGGCCAGTGTGGGAAAGTTGGGCTAAAGGGTCTGTCTCCACACTGTATCACTGTATGGGCTCTATGCATACATCTCCTGCTGCACTAGAGGACCAAACACCCTCGACCACTGCTACACCACCATCAAGAATGCCTACCGCTCTATCCCTCGCCCTCACTTCGGTAAATCCGACCATACCGCTGTGCTGCTTCTTCCTGCCTACAGGCAGCAATTAAAGAGCGCACCCCCAGAGGTGAGGACAGTACAGAGCAGGTCGGCGGGGGCAGAGGAACAACTACCAGACTCTTTGGAGTCTGTAGACTGGGCAATGTTCAAGGACTCGGCAACGGACTTGAATGAATACGCCACAGTCGTTACAGACTTCATAAAGAAATGTGTGGAGGACTGCATCCCTACAAAAACCTTCCGAGTGTTTCCCAATCAGAAACCTTGGATGAACTGTGAGATCCGCACTCTTCTGAAGACCAGACACCGGGCATTCATGTCTGATGACACAGTGGTCTACAAGAAGTCCAGATACGACCTTGGTAAGGCCATCAAAAAGGCCAAAAGGGAGTTCTGCTCCAAGCTGGAGGATGAGACAGATGTTCGGCAGCTGTGGCGGGGACTGAATGCAATCACCTCTAACAAGGCGAAACCAGGAGGCAGCTCGGATGTCGGCGATACATCACTCCCTGATGAGCTCAATGCATTTTACGCACGCTTTGATAGGGAGAATACCGATGTGCCTTCCCGAGCCCCTATTCGCTGTGATGGTATTTCAGTCACAGAGGCCGACGTCAGGAAATCCTACAGAGGGGTGAACCCTCGAAAAGCATCTGGACCTGATGGCATACCTGGTCGTGTCCTAAACACCTGTGCGGACCAACTGGCTGGAGTTTTTACGGACATTTTCAACCTGTCACTTCTGAGGTCTGAGGTTCCCACCTGCTTCAAAAGGGCATCAATAATACCAGTGCCCAAGAAGAGCAAGGTGACGTGCCTCAATGACTATCGACCTGTGGCACTAACGCCTGTGGTGATGAAGTGCTTCAAGAGGTTGATCATGGCGCAAATCAACTCCTACCTCGACAAAAACCTGGACCCACTGCAGTTCGCTTACCGCCACAACAGATCAACGGTGGACGCGATCTCGCTGGCCCTCCACTCCGCTCTGGACCACTTGGACAGCAAAAACTCATATGTCAGGCTGCTATTCATTGACTATAGCTCGGCATTTAACACAATCATCCCCTCCAAGCTGGTTACCAAACTCGCAGAACTGGGTCTCTGCGCATCCCTCTGCAATTGGATCCTCGACTTCCTCATCCACAGACCACAGTCTGTTCGTATTGGTGGAAATGTGTCAGACTTGATAACAATCAGCATGGGAGCACCTCAGGGATGCGTGCTCAGCCCCCTGCTGTACTCACTCTATACTCATGACTGCGTAGCCGGTCATAGCGCGAACTCCATCATCAAGTCCGCTGACGACACCACTGTTGTGGGACGTATCACTGATGGGGATGAGTCCGAGTATAGAAGAGAGATCGAGCAACTGTCCATATGGTGCCAGCACAATAACCTGGCCCTCAACACCAGCAAAACCAAGGAACTGATTGTGGACTTTGGAAGGAGTAGGATGGGGACCCACAGTCCTGTTTATGTCAACGGGTCGATGGTTGAAAGGGTCAAGAGCTTCAAATTCCTGGGCGTGCACATCTGTGAAGGTCTTTCCTGGTCCGAGAACACAGATGCAATTATTAAGAAAGCTCATCAGCGCCTCTACTTCCTGAGAAGATTACGGAGAGTTGGTCTGTCAAGGAGAACTCTCTCTAACTTCTACAGGTGCACAGTAGAGAGCTTGCTGACCGGTTGTATCGTGGCTTGGTTCGGCAATTTGAGTGCCCTGGAGAGGAAAAGACTACAAAAAGTAGTAAACACTGCCCAGTCCATCATCGGCTCTGACCTTCCTTCCATCGAGGGGATTTATCGCAGTCGCTGCCTCAAAAAGGCTGGCAGCATCATCAAGGACCCACACCACCCTGGCCACACACTCATCTCCCTGCTACCTTCGGGTAGAAGGTACAGGAGCCTGAAGACTGCAACAACCCGTTTTAGGAATAGCTACTTCCCCACAGCCATCAGGCTATTAAACTTAGCTCAGAGCTCTGAACATTAATATCCCTCCATCTGTTATTTGCACTTTATTAATTTATTAATTCATGGGTGTATTTACGTATATAATTGTAGTCAATGCCTTCTATGTTCTGTTGTGCTCTGCAAAGAAAGATTTTCATTGTCCTGTCAGGGACACATGACAATAAACTCTTTTGACTTTTTTGACTTTGACTTTGATGTGTCTATGACTATGATTCTCTTTAAAATCTCTTTTCTACCTGCAAGTATGGAACTATATTCTGCACGCTGTATCTCCCCTCTTCCTTTATCTATTGTAATTGAATTTGACCAAATTATAATTATCTATGGTATATCTCATCTGTTTGGATAGCATGACAAACAGCTTTTCAATGTTACTAAGTACATGCGACAACAATACACTTCAATCTACAAATCTACGTTGTAGATCTACCGTACAGTATATCCCGCTGTATACGTTGACAGCATGACTATGGCGTAATGTTCCATGTTCTATATTCTCCCTGTAACATGTAATGACACGGCAGAGTGGACTGGAGGAGGGCGGGAACCTGAGCAAGAGGCATGATCAGTAGGAAGGGCGTGGCCTGAAGAGTGGGGGGGGCAGGAACGCTAGCGATGGCCTGGAGGCCCCATGCCTCCAATGGATTTCACCTTGTACCTCACTCTCTCTTGAACATGTAATCACACTCCAGTTCCGTATCTTACCCGTAGCTGAAGCCCTCAGGCAGCGGGTAGGGGATGTGCTTCCAGGGAACGAGAAAGACCGTGCGTAGAATGTGGAGGATGCTGAGGCAACTAATGAACAGGGAAATCGCCATCACGGAGAAACCAGCTTCAAATGCCACCTGGGAGGAGAAGGGGTAAGAACATGTGACACGTTGAAACAGGAGGTCTGGCACTTTGCATGTGGCACCGTTCACTGCACCGTATAGATCATGACCCCGAACCATCCTCACATTTCCCCATCGTCGCCCTTCTCATATCTCCGCAAATTCCTTCGCTTCATCGTCCATTCTCGGTCCATAGATGCTGCCTCACCCGCTGAGTTTCTCCAGCATTCTTGTCTACCTTCGATTTTCCAGCATCTGCAGTTCCTTCTTAAACAACCGATGATTTACCCGATTTATTCCTCTCATAATTTTGTACACCTCGATAAGATCAATCCTCAACCTCCTGCGCTCCAAGGAATAAAGGCCTAGTCTGCTCAAACTCTCCTTATAGCTCAGGCTAGTGAGTCCTGGCAACATCCTTGTAAATCTTCTCTGCATCCTTTCCAGCTTGACAACATCTTTCCTATAACCAAAATTGCACACAATACTGTTCATGTGACCTCACGAATGTTTAATATAACTGTAACATGACTTTCTATATTCAATACTCTTGATTAAGGTCAATGTGTTGGAAGCCTTTTTGACCTCCCTATCTACCTGTGATGCCACTTTCAAGGAAATGTATACCTGCAATCCTATGTATAGGAAGAAGGATCAGAAAAATCCAGTCTGAAGAAGGGTCTCGACCCGAAACGGTGCCCATTCCTTCTCTCCAAAGATGCTGCCTCACCCGCTGAGTTACTCCAGCATTTTGTTTCTACCTGCAATCCTAGTTCCCTCTGCTCTATAACACTCGCCAGATCCATGCCATTCACTGTGTAGATCCTGTCCTCATTAGACTTCCCAAATTGTAATACATCATATTTTAGTTTAGTTTAGAGATACAGCATGGAAACTAGCCCTTTGGCCCACCTAGTCCATGCCCACTAGCAATCCTTGTATAACAGCACTATCCTACACACTGGGAATGATCTACAACTTTTACCGAAGCCAATTAACCTACAGTCACAGAGGCCAACATCAGAAGATCCTTCAGGACGGTGAACCCTCGGAAAGCTCCTGGACCAGATGGTATACCCGGTCGAGTTCTCAAAACCTGCCCAGACCAACTGGCTGTAGTTTTTATGGACATCCACTATATAGTATCCACTCACTATTCACTGGCAACCAAGCGCACAGCTCACTGAAAGTGGCAAAGCAGATTCATAATGAAATCTTATGAAATGCCTGGTCGCCGCATTGTGGGAAGGATGTGGCTTCGGAGAGGCTGCAGAAGTTTCACAGAATGCTGCTTGGATTAGATATGAAAAATTGGACAAACGCGGAGTGTTTTCTCCGGTACGTCGTAGGTTGTGGGGATACATAATAGAAGCATATTCAATTATGAGAGGCACAGATAGGATAGGCAGTCAGTACTTTTTCCTCCAATGGTGAAATTGGCAAATACAAGGTCATAGTTCCGAGGCGGGAAGGGTAATATATAAAGAACATATGAGGCATTTTTTACAAATGGCTCGGTGGGTGCTGGCCAATCGTTGCGCTGGAGTCAGGCACGATAGTATTATTTAAGAGGCTATTAAATACAAAGGGAGTGCAGGAATATGGTTCACGGGCAGACAGAGGAGGTTACTTTAATTTGGCACCATGTTGGGCACGAATATTGTGGGCCGAAGGGTCTATTCCTGTGCTGTACTCTTCTGAGTTCCGGCCAACCTCTCCAGGACGGCCCAGTGGTGAGCTGCTGCCTCACAGCGCCAAGGACCCACGTTCGATTTTGACCTCAGATGCTGTCAATGTGGAGTGTGCATGTATTGCCTGTGACCACGTTATTTTCTTCCGGGTGCTATGGTTACTTCCCATATCCCAAACAGGTGCAAGGTTTTTTTGTGTGAATTGACATGTGTAATTTACCCCTGGAGTGCAGGGAGTGGATGGCAAAGTGGGATTAGTTCGAACTAATGATTTGGATATTAAGGATTTGGAAGAGGGAATTAGGAGCAACACTAGCAAATTTGCGGATGACACAAAGCTGGGCGGCAGTGTGAACTGTGAAGAGGATGTTAGGAGGTTGCAGGGTGACCTGGACAGGTTGAGTGAGTGGGCAGATGTGTGGCAGATGCAGTATAATATAGATAAATGTGAGGTTATCCACTTTGGTGGCAAAAACAAGGGGGCAGATTATTATCTCAATGTGGTTAGGTTAGGTAAGGGGGAGGTATAGCGAGACTTGGGTGTCCTTGTACACCGGTCACTGAAAGTTGGCGTACAGGTACAGCAGGCAGTGAAGAAAGCTCATGGAATGTTTGCCTTCATAACAAGAGGATTTCAGTATAGGAGTAAAGAGGTTCTGCAGTTGTATAGGGCTCTGGTGAGACCACATCTGGAGTTTTGTGTACAGTTTTGGTCTCCTAATTTGAGGAAGGACATCCTTGTGATTGAGGCAGTGCAGCGTAGGTTCACGAGATTGATTCCTGGGATGGCGGGACTGTCATACGAGGAAAGATTGAAAAGACTAGGCTTGTATTCACTGGAGTTTAGAAGGATGAGGGGGATTTTATAGAATCATGTAAAATTATAAAAGGACTCGACAAACTAGATGCAGGAAAAATGTTCCCAATGTTAGGTGAGTCCAGAACCAGGGGCCTCAGTCTTAAGGCCCTGTCTCACGGTGCGAGTTGACCCACGAGTGACCCAGAGTGACAGACTCGCGGTTGTGTACGATATTCCAAGTTGATGTTCAAGTGTTTGAGGCGAGTTCCCACGGGTATGGTAAGTTTGCCGTTTACTTGTACTTTCTGCGATGTTCCGAGTTTGTCTCCAGAGTTACCAAGTTCCCCTCCCGTTTGCTCTTGAGTTACCAAGTTCCTCTCCCGCTCAGGGAGTGTGTTGTTGCTGCAGTCCGGGATTCGCATTTAAAGCACTCGGTTATCTTCAGCAGTTCAGGCGAGGACAGGTTGGGGGGGTGGGGGGGGCGAGGGATGGTGGAATTGGGAGAAGGCAAAGACTATGGGTGGGGAGGAGTGAGAGGGGGGCTAGGAACGGCATCTGCGAAACGGGTAGTCAACCTTTAGGGTCCCGGCCCGAAACATCCCTGTACATTTTATGATTTCCCTCCAAAGATGCAGTCTCCCGTGGTTTATTTGCACAACTCTCTCCCCTCTCTCTCCCAACATTTGGTGGGGGGGGACAAAAAGATAGTTTAAACAGACCTTACCCCCACTTCATGCTTCTTTTGCGCATAATTCAGCAGTAAAACCTCTCTTCCCCTTACCCAGTGACGCCCGATTCCTCGCACCCCACAAGTTCACATCGACGAGGGAAGAATGAGCGGGGAGTCTGAAAAAGGGTCCCGACCCGAAACATCACCCATTCCTTCTCTCCAGAGGCGATGCCTGCCCCGCTGAGTTACTCCAGCATGTTTGTGTCGTCGGTGTAAACCAGCATCTGCAGTTCCTTCCTACACACGGACAGTGAAGTGCCTCGGCCAAATTGCATGTGTTCTCGGTCAAACCATACACACCAATAAGTACTGGGATTGTTTTAGGTTGGGCTCAGTGTGGTGTCCGTAGCCTGGGCACACTGCCGGAAAAAATGTCGATAAATATGTGTGGAACTTTCACAAATAAGGGGTTAGATAGGTCTGGAGTGTGGTGTTAACCACGGGGCTGTGACCTGCTGAGATAGACACAAAATGCTGGAGTAACTCAGTGGGACAGGCAGCATCTCTGGAGAGAAGGAATGGGAGACGTTTCGGGTCGAGACCCTTCTTCACATCAGCTGAAGCAGATCTGTGTGTTCGGACTTGATGGACTAAACCGCCACACCTAACCCCAAGATCAAAAAGATGTTGACATATCCACTATATATGTTATTTAATTTCTCCGTCAGAACCTGTGCGTTCAGTGGAGATTTTCTCGACGGAGGAGCGAGGATGATATTGAGAAATAAACTGGCGGGAGAGGCTCCAAACAAAAATAATTAAATTAATCTCGTTTAAAAAGAGAATATGTCTGTTAAAAAAACCCCAGAGGAAATTAATTGCTTCTACTGAAGAGCGGAGTCATTCCATTATGAATCATTGATTCTCAATGTATTTTTATAAATTAGATAATTTGAACTGCTGCAGTTTTGAATGGTAAAGCCGGGCTTTGGCATCATTTCTAAAATCTAGGAGATGATTTTAAGCAAATATCGGACCTATTTATTTTCTCTTTCTCGCTTTTAGGTTTTGATGCGTTTATTTTGTCACCCAAGTAAATAGATACAGGTTATAAATATTTTAAAATATTGTACAGTGGTTTAACACAATCTCTATGATTGGCATACTTTTCATTTAAAGGGCAGCCCTTTAAATGTTGGGCTCATAGATGCATACTATGCATGATATTCATGCAATTTAATATTGGATGTAACTAGGGTGTGTGGATTTTTATCCTGGAACATTAGGATTCTCTGATGTGAAGGTAGTCTGGTTTGCGTTTCTTACACTTGATCATATCCGAAACTAAAGTATAGAGAGACACAAAATGCTGGAGTAACTCGGCGGGACAGGCCGCATCTCTGGAGAGAAGGAATGGGTGGCGTTTTGGGTAAGTCTGAAGAAGGGTCTCGACTCCATTCCTTCTCTCCAGAGATGCTGCCTGGTCCGCTGAGTTACTCCAGCATTTTGTGTCTATTAAAGAGTTCCCACGGTAGACGCACGAATCACCAAACTTAACGCACGGGCCACTACGATATAACTCTGAGTTTAAATGGTTCAATTTTAAACTTGAACACGAAATTTGACTCGTGGAAAAAGTCAAACATGTTTGACTTTTTTCACGAGTTCACAAGTTTCACAGGTACCTGCCGTTAGCTCCACGAGTGGACAAGTTGATCGCGCGAGTTCCGACGTTCCCGCTACGTTGGCTGTACGTGATCACCACGCACTCGTGGGCCAACTCGCACCATGAGAGGGGTTTTAGAATAAAGGGGAAGTCATTTAAGACTGAGGTGAGAAAAAACTTTTTCAACCAGAGAGTTGTGAATTTATGGAATTCCCTGCCACAGAGGGCAGTGGAGGCCAAGTCACTGGATGGATTTAAGAGAGAGTTAGATAGAGCTCTAGGGGCTAGTGGAGTGAAGGGATATGGGGAGAAGGCAGGCACGGGTTATTGATAGGGGACGATCAGTCATGACCACAATGAATGACGGTGTTGGCTTGAAGGGCCGAATGGCCTCCTCCTGCACCTATTTTCTATGTTTCTATGTTTAACTAGTATGCACATATGATTGATGGTTGGTGTGAACTGGGTGGGCTGAAGGTGTCCTTTCCGTTTCCGTGCTGTTTCTCCAAACTATTCTAAACTAAACTATTTTCTTCAACCAAGGACACGGGTTGGATCTGCTCTGGGCATGGTTACGGTAAATAGCACGTTACTCGGGGAAAGATTTTGTGACCGGTTTCTTACCTTGACCAACAAGAAGATAACCGTCGCGGAACCGAAAGCCCCGGTGTAGACGGTGATTACTGTGGCGCGCTTCCTCCCAAACAGATTTCCAATCTGGGCAGCAGACGTAAAAACTACAGGCATTATCTGTATTCAGATGGTGTTGAAACATTTTGCCCTTTGCCCGCCCCACTTCCTGAACTCAGTAACAGCTTCTACCCCTCTGTTATCAGGCTTCCCAGCAGTTCATCCTTAAGCTGGGCACTGTCTCATTCATGTCAACCCCATTGTGGATATGAAACACCAGAACATGGCAACAAAAGTACATAGAGTGCGAAAGAAGTTACATACAATTTTGCTTTCATATGTCGGGACATTGAGTATGAGTCAAGAAGGCATGATGCAAATAAATGGGACGTTGGTTAGGTTTGAGTATAGTATGCCTAGCTGGTCGCCCCATTAGAGGAAGGATGTGGCGGCTTTGGAAAGGGGACAGAGGAGCTTTATAAAATGATGCCTGAATTTTGGGGAGGGGAGTATTATCTACAGAGAGAGGTTGGACAACTTCGATTGTTTTATCTGCAAAGACGGAGGTTGTGCGAAGGCCAGATAGAACTATATAAAATTAGGAGAGGAATAGATGACTAGTTCAGAATCATTTCCCAGGGTGGAAAGGTCAAATACGACAAGGCATAGCTTCCTGGTGAGAAGGGGGGGGGAGGGGGGGAACATGAAGCCCCAGGGTTCCACATACTTGGAAGGCGCAGGGAGCGACAGGTGATTGGAGATTAGTACAATTAGTGCGTAATGGAATTAGTGTTGGGAAAGAACAAATAGAACGATGAGGTGTTGCCTAAAATTGGACAATTCAACGTCCACACCAATAGGTTATAAGCTCTGCAAGTGGAATATGAGGTAATGTTCCTCCTGTTTGCTTGTAGCCCCACTCTGGCAATGGATGAGCCCCAGGATAAAAAGGTCAGTATGGGAATAGGAGGGGAGCTGAAATGGTTGGCAACAGGGAGATCCACCAAGCCTTGGCGGACCGAGCGCAAATGGTACCGGATGATGAACATAGAACACCTTGATATTTGTTGTCAGTAACATCACTCCTCCGGCTCCTAATAACGCGAGAGCGGGAAATATCAGCAGGGCCGAGGTTGTAACACAGAGCGAGAACGAGGATGAAGTATAGATCATGACACCATGTGACGCCATTTCCTCTATTAGGCGCGCGGCTCCTCCCCTACTCTCTTTCACTCCTTCCCCCTCTCTCAGTCTCTCTCTCTCACACTGACATTCTCCGTCTCTCTGTCCTGTCCTCCCTGAACCACACGCACACACATGAACGTAAATACACAAGCACATATATACACACACTCACACATCTACACACATAAACACAGACAACACATGCACACATACTCTCACAAGATACACACGCACACACATACACAAGCATAAATACATATATATATGCGCACAGATGTGCACAAACACACACATACGCAGCCCACTGAGAGATTAACTTACCCGCGGCGGAGAAAGCGATCATGAGTGTGCCTGTCGTATACAGGAATCTATGGAGATACAAATCCTGCCGTTAAAAACAAACATAATCTTCCCTCCTCCGATTACATTCGTCACCATCGCATCCTATGCAAAAGATCCACGTTCCCATTCCCAAGGCCGCGATATTCTGAACTGACTGATAACCAATTTGCCTTTCAAAAACGGAACATGGCACAGTACAGGACGGGAACAGGCTGCTCGGCCCACGATGGGCGCCTTGCGCATGGTCCCATTTATTGGTATTGGTCCCCCCTCCCATTGGTACGGAACATTCGCATTTTTCAGCTTGAAATTGTGTAATATGGTGCATACTGTAGCGAGTCTTTTAACTTACACTTGAATGCAATATATATGCTTTAAATTGGATTAGTTATGAATAAGGTTAGAGTAAATTACATTCCTAATTACATTCCACAGTAGAGCCCAGGCTCTGATCCATATGTGCAGCACATGCAGAATGATCTTATTGTGGATCTTAGTATGGAAATCAGATTATAATCAAGCACTTGGCCCATGTTGACCAACCTGGGTTTCACTGCACACCTGGCACTACACCTGGCCCTGACTCCAGTTGCATACCTTCTCTTATTCCTGTCCCTGAGTCCAGCCCTACACCTGGCCCCCTATTCTACCCTGATCATAGCTGCTTACCTGCTTAGGTTCCCAGTGCTGAACACACGCCTGGTCCCAGCTTTGACTGCACACCTAGTACTATTGCAGACCTTGACTCGGGATGCACACTTGGCCTTGCTCCTAGCCCCTTTGCACTGACAATATATCTGGCCCACACATAAAGCCCCATATCTGACCCCCTGGACTTAACCTATTACGTTCAAGTCCACAGGTGCTTATCTAATACAGTAATCCTTTATGGGGCACTTCACAGACCAAATTATGGATAACAAAATTTGCTGCATTCATTGGCTTCCTTGTTATCTAACATGCTAGTTACTTTGTCAAAGAAGTCATCAATTGGTTGAACACAATTCCCATCCATAAAATTAAACTCACTCAGCTGCATAAGTATTCTGATATAATTTCTTTCATTTTCGTAACAAACTGTCCGGAAGTCATTTTCACCCCCAATATTTTCAGTATTTTGCTGTCTTCCTCTCAGCTGGGACTTGAACACAATAGGTTAAGTCAAATAACTATATATTTAAGCAATATTATAATATTAACTGTGATCTTGAGAGTACATAATATTTTCTGTGGGATTCGTAACACAACAATGATAAAAAGATGTTTGTTTTGATTGCACCTACAAACATGCATACATTATTACATTACAGTTAATATGTACCGAGGTCAAATTTTTGTTCCAATGCTCCCCATTCCCAATTAATTTTACGTTGAAGTGATTGAAATCAAAGTGAAGTTTAAATGGCATCATAAAAGTAAAACTTCCATAATGGATGATATTCATTACGTGGTTGGTTGGGGTCACTATCAGCACAATTACTGTATTAAACCCACTGCAAGTACCTCTGTCACCTTTAAAATATGCCCTTTCTTTGAACAAGCTCTTAAATATTGCATCTGAATCAGTTTCCATCTGATTACACTCCTTAAGGATGTTCATCTACGTGTTCAATTAATAAAACAACGAGATTGGGGACATTTCTATTCAACCTGTCAAAGGAGTTGGGTGGGGGTTAGAAATAGTCAGTGAGGTAAACAAACATAATAATTGAGTGGCAAACGACAATAGTGCTACCTTCCCACTATTTAACTGAAGGAAATAATCGGTTATCAGGGCTGTATGTTGTGACAGACAGCCTGACACCTTGCATGTCATTTAATATTACACTTATCCCATACCCCTGGATAATCCGGATTAATAAATGATGGTTTAGTCAACTAATTATAAATCAGGCTAATTACAAATCATTAGCCAACTCCGAAACATGCAGCGCTGAGCATTGGGATCCAGACATCACGGACAACTGGCCTCAGTTCCCCGCTCACATCTGGCAGTGTTCTCCATCTGAACCAGGGGCGAGGGGTACCGGGTGAGGGAGTGGAGCAACCGAGTGGGGAGAGGTGTCACACCTCCCATGGTAGGAACCTTTTGAAATTTGATGTATTAAAATCATGTTTTAGTGCATTGTAGAAGTATGATTTCAATGTTTTTTGTATGAAGAATTTTAAGAGGTAACTTTATGCACACAAAGGGTGGTGGGTGTATGGAACAAGCTGCCAGAGGAGGTAGTTGAGCAGGGACCATCCCAACATTTAAGAAACAGTTAGACTGATACATGGATAGGACAGGTTTGGAGGTATGGACCAAAAGCAGGTAGTGTAGCTGGGACATGTTGGTGGGTGTGGGCAAATTGCGCTGAAGTGCCTGTTTTCACACTGTATCACTCTATGACTACATTATACCTCCACCATGCATTCAAGTGATCGAGTTTTATTGCCATATACTCAAGCATAGAAACATGGAAAATAGGTGCAGGAATAGGCCGTCGGCCCTTCGAGCCTGCGCTGCCATTCAATATGATCATGGCTATTCATCTAAAATCTAAAAATTTTCCTGTTTTTTCCCCATATCCCTCTATTTCGTAAGCCCCAAGAACTAAATGTAACTCTCTCTTGAAAACATCTAGTGAATTGGCCTGCACTGCTTTCTGTGGCAGAGAATTCCACAGATTCACAACTCTGCGTGAAGAAAGATTGCCCTCATCTCAGTCCTAACTGCCCCTCCCTTTATTCTTAAACTGTGACCCCTGGTTCTGAACTCCCCCAACATCGGGAACATTTTTCCTGCAGTTACAGTAAGTTAAAATCAAGAAGGCAAGCAGGATGCTTTCTCCAACCACCCCCATTTGAAGTCCACTGTCTTCCACCGTTTCTACCCAGTGCTTGGTACTTATTTCCAGCAGCCACTGGTTGTCCTCCAGGATGCACCAAGCCGCAGCCTGATCCATGCCGGTCATCTGGGCGAATTTGGCACAGAGACTCTCACGGCAGCGGCGCAACGCTTCCGACGCCTTGCACTGAGGCTGCTCCATGGCCGGAGCTGCAGTGAGCGACTCACCAGCCCGGCAAACACTCGCCAGCCCCGCTCCCCGTCCCCATCGCTGCTTCTGCTTCCAACACCCATGCCCATGCAGTTGATATGAGTTTTGAAATTTTCATTGACAGAGCATGAGAGATTTGTGATCAGCGTGAGAATTTGGCAAAATGTGTGATTCTCATGCTCAATGCATCGGAGTTGGCAGCCCTGCCTCTCTGTCCCCCCTCTCTCCCTCCCTCCCTTCTCTCTCCACCTCTCTCTCCCTTCTCTCTCTCCCTCCCACCTCACGCTCCTCCATCTCTCCCCCTCTATTCCACTCTCTCTCCTCTCACCCCCCTCTATCTCTCTCCCCCTCTATCCCTCCCCTCCCCTATCTCTCCCCTTTCTCTCCCTCTCTGTGTTTCCTTCTCTCTCCTCTCACCCCCCCGCTCCACTGTCACCCCCCTCTCTCTCTCCCCTTTCCTCTCTCTTCTCCCCACTCTCTCCTCTCTCTCCCTCTCCCGCCCCCCTTTCTCCCCCTCTCTCTCTTCGCCCTCTCCCTCCCACCTCACTCTCCCCCTCTCTCGTCACCTCTCCTCTCTCCCTCACCTTCCTGTCCCCCCCTCTCTCTCCCACTTCTCTTCTCTCTTTCTCCCCCTCTTTCTTCTCTCTCTCCCCGTCTCTATTTTCTCTTTGCTCTCTCTCTCTCTTTCCCCATTTCTCTCTTTCCCCTCTCTCCCTCTTCCCCCCCTCTCTTTTACCACCCCTTTCTGTTCCCCCTCTCTCTCCCATTCTCTCCTCCCTCCACCCCCTCTCTTCCCCCTCTCTCTTCCCTCTTTCTTCCCTCTCACCCCCCTCTCTCCCCCCCTCTCCCACCTCACTCTCCCCCCTCTCCTCCTCTCTCTCCCTACCTCTCAACCTCCCCTCCTCTCCCTCTCACTCTTCCAACCCCCCATTTTCTCCCTCTCTGTCTCTCACCTCTCTCTCCTCTCACCCCCTCTATCTCTCCCCCCTGTCTCCTTCCCCTCTCTCTCCCTGTCTCCCTTTGAGAGTCTCAGTCCCTTCGGCACAGACTCTCAAGGCAGCGGCGCGATGCTTCTGACGCCTCTGACGGCCGGAGACTCTTGCACTGATCCATGGCCAGAGCTGCAGCGAACGACTCGCCAGCACGGGCAACACTCGCCAGCCCGGCCAACACTCGCCAGCCCGGCAAACACTCGCCAGCCCGGCCAACACTCGCCAGCCCGGCCAACACTTGACAGCCCGGCCAACACTCGCCAGCCCGGCAAACACTCGCCAGCCCGGCCAACACTCGCCAGCCCGGCCAACACTCGCCAGCCCGGCAAACACTCGCCAGCCCGGCCAACACTCGCCATCCCGGTCAACACTCGCCAGCCCGGCAAACACTCGCCAGCCCCAGATCCCTGTCTGCATCTGTCTCCGCTGCTGCTTGTGCTTCCATCCCTCCATCAGCCCCGGCTCTCCAACACCCGCGGACCATGCAGTTTATCTAAGTTTTGAAATCTTCGTTGATCACAGAATTTCTCACCACAGAGCGTGAGAAATTTATGATCAGTGTGAGGGCGTGAGAATTGGTTAAAATGCGTGATTCTCACGCTCAGCATGAGAGTTGGCAGCCCTGTTAGAAGTCAGATAAGCGGGGAATTGCTGTTGCCCGCCCTAGCGGTAGGTGATGTAAAGTTTCTGTATATTCTGCCCGAGGGGAACACAGGGAAGAACTATGTTGTAAGTGGTCCTTATTTGGTTTAAAACTTTAACCGAGGCAGTGTGAAGTGCAGATGGAATCAGTGGTGGCGTGTCTGCTCTGTGTAATGGACTGGGCGACATCCACAATGCTCTGCATTATTTTGCAGTTTGAGGGGAAATTGCTTGCAAGCCAATCTGTGAGTAGCACCCATTGCATGCTTTCTGTGGTGGGTCAGTGCAGAACCAGGGGCCACAGTCTTAGAATAAAGGGGAGGTCATTTAAGACTGAGCTGAGAAAAAACTTCTTTACCCAGAGAGTTGTGAATTTATGGAATTCCCTGCCACAGAGGGCAGTGGAGGCCAAATCACAGGATGGATTTAAGAGATAGAGCTCTGGGGGCTAGTGGAGTCAAGGGATATGGGGAGAAGGCAGGCACGGGTTATTGATAGCAGACGATCAGCCATGATTACAATGAATGGTGATGTTGGCTCGAAGGGATGAATGGCCTCCTCCTGCACCTATTTTCTATGTTGCTATGTTTCTATGTATCTGCTCGAGTTGGTAATAGCCATTGGCGACAATTTGTTACATCTTTAACCGAAACCTCATTATCAAAAAGAGGTGTTGGTGGGCTGTCCCTTGATGTCAATGTGAATGCACCTGGGCAAGTTGTCAATGATATTCAATGACAGAGGCCCAGGAGCCGTTGGTGTGGGAGGAGTGACGTCCGAAGCTTAAAACCCGAGCGCGGGCTTTGTTTTTACGGAGGCCCAGGAGCTGTTGGTGTGGGAGGAACCCAAATCCGTAACGTTCCAAATCTGTAACGTTCCATTCGCAGTGGGCTTGAGGATGCCGCTAATTGGTGGAAGCGGACTAGAGGAAGCAGCTGATTGGGAGTCAGATCTCTGCTGATTTCTTCCAGCACTTTGTATTGTATCCTGGATAAGGGGGGAGTATGAGGGCCAGGGCAGTTTACTGTTCTGGATGTCAGATGTGGGAGGTCATGGAGTCTGATAGCCTTCCAGACGTCCACATCTGCGCCAGGTGCGTCGATGTGGGGCTCCTAAGGGACCGTATTAGGAACCTGGAGCAGCAGCTCGATGACCTCTGTCTGGTCAGGGAGAGCGAGGAGGTCATAGAGAGGAGTTACAGAGAAGTGGTCACTCCAAGACCACGGGAGGCAGACAAGTGGGTCACGGTTAGGAGAGGCAAGGGGCAGAGGCAGGGACTAGAGAGTACCCCAGTGGCTGTACATCTTGGCAATAAGTACTCCTGTTTGAATACTGTTGGGGGAGACAGCCTACCTAGGGGTAGGGACAGCGGCCAGGCCTCCGGCACAGAGACCGGCCCTGTTGCTCCGAAGGGTAGCGAAAAGAAGAGGAGGGCATTAGTAATAGGGGACTCTATAGTTGGGGGGTCAGATAGGCACCCTAGTGAAAGGGGAGGGAGAGTAGCCTGAGGGCGTGGTGCATATAGGTACCAATGACATAGGTAGAAAAAGAGAAGAGGTCCTGAAAGGAGAATTTAGGGAGTTAGGAGGAGAATTAAGGAGAAGGACCGCAAAGGTAACAATCTCAGGGAGACTCAAATAGAGAAAGCTAGTAGACAGTGTGTGAGGCAGGAGGCAGAGAAGGGAAGCACTCAGACCCAACATGTAGGGCAGAATGAAGAAAAACATAATAAACAGAGAATAAGAGGTGGTGGGTTTCTTAAATGTGTGAGCAGAGAGACAGAGGGGTGTAAAATGAGGGTAGAAGCAATAGGCAGCAATGTGAAAAGTAAAAGTGGCAGTCAGACAAATCCAGGGCAAAAATCAAAAAGGGCCACTTTTCAACATAATTGTATAAGGGGTAAGAGTGTTGTAAAAACAAGCCTGAAGGCTTTATGTCTCAATGGAAGAAGCATTCCTAATAACGTAAATGAGTTGAATGTTCAGATGGTTATTAATGAATATGATATAGTTGGGATCATGGAGACATGGCTCCAGGGTGACCAAGACTGGGAGCTGAACATCCAGGGATATTCAATATTTAGGAGGGATAGACAGAAAGGAAAAGGAAGTGGGGTTGGTTTGCTGGTTAGAGAGGCGATTGACAAAATAGAAAGGAAGGACATTAGCTTGGAGGATGTGGAATCAATATGGGTGGAGCTGCAAAACACTAAGGGGCAGAAAACGCTCGTGGGAGTTGTGTACAGGCCACCAACCGTAGTAGTGGAGTTGGGGATGGCATCAAACAGGAAGTTAGAAATGCGTGCAACAAAGGTAAAACAATTATAATGGGTGACTTCAATCTACATATAGATTGGGTGAATCAAATTGGCAGGGGTGATGTGGAAGAGGATTTCTTGGAATGTATGCAGGATAGTTTTCTAAACCAACATGTAGAGAAACCAATGAGAGCAGGCTATTCTATTCTATTCTTGAGTAATGAGGAAGGGTTAGTTAAGAGTCTTGTTGTGCGTGGCCCCTTGGGCAAGAGTGACCATAATATGGTTGAGTTCTTCATTAGGATGGAGAGTGACATAATTAATTCAGAAACTAGGGTTCTGAACTTAAAGAAAGGTAACTTTGAGGGTATGAGACATGAATTGGCCAAGATAGATTGGAAATTAATTCTTAAAGGGTTGACGGTGGATAGGCAATGGAAGGCATTTACAGACTGCATGGATGAAATACAAAAATTGATCATTCCAGTTTGGCAAAAGAATAAATCAGGGAAGGTAGTACATCTGTGGATTACAAGGGAAATCAGGGGTAGTATCAAAACAAAAGATGAAGCATACAAATTAGCCAGAAAAAGCGAATGGTATGTTTGCATTCATTGCAAAAGGATTTGAATATAGGAGCAGGGAGGTTCTACTGCAGTTGTACAGGATCTTGTGAGACCACACCTGGAGCATTGCATACAGTTTTGGTCTCCTAATCTGAGGAAAGACATTCTTGCCATAGAGGGAGTACAGAGAAGGTTCACCAGACTGATTCCTGAGATGTCAGGACTTTCATATGAAGAAAGACTGGATAGACTCGGCATGTACTCGCTAGAATTTAGAAGATTGAGGGGGGATCTTATAGAAACTTACAAAATTCTTAAGGGGTTGGACAGGCTAGATGCAGGAAGATTGGTCCCGATGTTGGGGAAGTCCAGAACAAGGGGTCACCATTTAACAATAAGGGGGAAGTCTTTCAGGACCGAGATGAGAAAAACATTTTCACACAGCCAGTAGCAAAACTCTGAAATTCTCTGCCACAGAAGGTAGTTGAGGCCAGTTAATTGGCTATAGGGTTACACAAAAAGCTGGAGAAACTCAGCGGGTGCAGCAGCATCTAAGGGGTGAAGGAGATAGGCGACGTTTCGGGTCGAGACCCTTCTTCAGGCTGGTCAGAGATCAGGGAAACGAGAGATATAAACAGTGATGTGAAGAGATAAAGAACAATGAATGAAAGATATGCAAAAAAGTATTGGTGATAAGGGAAACAGGCCATTGTAAGCTGTTTCTGGTGTGAAAATGAGAAGCTAGTGCGACTGGGGGGGGGGGGGGGGGAGGGGGAGATGGAGAAGGAATGTCAGGGCCCGAGGGCTGAGGGAGAGGTGGGGAGGGGTGGGGGCAGTCTGGGTTAACAGAATTGAGAAAATTCAGTGTTTAAGCCCAGAGGATGCAGACTCCCCAAGCAGAATATGAGGTGCTGTTCCTCCAACTTGCGGTGTTGCTCACTCTGGCCGTGGAGGAGGCCCAGGACCGAGAGGTCGGATACGGAATGGGAGGGGGAGTTGAAGTGCTGAGCCACCGGGAGGTTGGGTTGGTTATTGCGGACCGAGCGGAGGTGTTCGGCGAAACGATCGCCCAGCCTCCGCTTGGTCTCACCAATGTAGATCAGCTGGCACCTGGAGCAACGGATGCAGTAGATGAGGTTGGAGGAGGTGCAGGTGAACCTCTGTCGGACTTGGAATAACTGCTTGGGTCCCTGAAAGGAGTGGATGGGGGAGGTGAAGGGACAAGTGTAGCATCTCTTGCGGTTGCAAGGGAAAGTGCCCGGGGAAGGAGTGGAGCGGGAGGGAAGGGAAGAATTGACAAGGGAGTTGCGGAGGGAGCGGTCTTTGCGGAAGGCAGACAGGGGGGGAGATGGGAAGATGTGGCGAGTGGAGGGGTCACGTTGGAGGTGGCGAAACTGGCGGAGGACTATCTGTTGTATGCGCTGCCTGGTGGGGTGAAAGGTGAGGACCAGGGGGACTCGGCCCTTGTTGTGAGTGGGGGAATGGGGAGAGAGGGCAGTGTTGCGGGGTATGGAGGAGACCCTGGTGCGAGCCTCATTTATAGTGGGGGAGGGGAAACCCCGTTCTCTGAAGAATTAGGACATTTGTGATGACTTTTTGATTGTCTGTGGCTGGAACGGCCTGGAGGTGGGCTAATTTCAGGTCCTTGGTGGAGGTAAGGTGGGACAGGAATTAATTGGCTATATTTATGAGGGAGTTAGATGTGGCCCTTGTGGTTAAGGTGATCAGGGGGTATGGATCAAAAGCAGGTACGGGATACCGAGTTGGATGATCAGCCATGATCATATTGAATGGCGGTGCAGGCTCGAAGGGCATATTGAATGGCGGTGCAGGCTCGAAGGGCCGAATGGCCAGTTTTCTATGTTTCTATCTCCAACGTTCCACCATCCCATATGCTCGGGATGAATTCCCAGGTTCCCAACCGATCTCACGTGAGCCCTTGAGTTTTTTTAAATCTGTGATTTCCATGTAATTCTAACCGTATATTGTGTACTCATGGAATCACACAGTCGTGAAGCACGAAAACAGGTCCTTTGGCCCATTCTGACCAACATGACCATGTCACCTATTCCCAATTACCCGCATGTGGTCCACTTCGCTCCGAATTGTTCCCGTCCCCGTGACTCTACAAGTGTTTTTAAATGTTACTGTACATGCTTCAACCACCTGTACTAGCAGCTCATTCCATTTTACCCGCTACCCTCTGAATGAAAAACCAGTCCTTCAGTTTCCTATTAAACCTTTCCGCTCTCACCTTAAACTCATGCTCTCTATTTCTTGATTGCTCTACAATGGATAAAAGACAATGCATCAAGCTAAGTTGGACTGTTCCATTGTATTCATTGTACCATGTCGGTACGCACGAGAATTAAATGTTCTTGATTCCCTGGACTCGTTGTTTCCATTCTGTTGTTACACCACTTGTGAATGGTCTGATTGCATTCATGACCGGCCGATAGGCATTAAAATTTAACTGCTGTACAGGGTCTGGACCCGCCATCCACTGAGCTCCTGAAACAGCAGGAACCAAAATTGTTCTTCACATTTCAGGATCCCAACCATTTCTGAATTTGCTGATGTCATATCATATCTATCTATCTGTCTGTCTGTCTATCTATCTAGCTATCTATCTATCTTCTATCTATCTATTACTTATTTAAAACTCTGTGTGTGTGTGTCTGCCGACCGACCTGCCGACCGACCAGCTGGCCAGATTTGCCCTTTGATACCACGGTTCTCCAAAACCACACTTTCAAATCCCCAGATATTTTCCATTTTGCCACACATTATACTTTTACATTCACAAATGCACTCCTCATTACATTTAGACATTTTTATGTACAGTTTTTAACATAAAATCCTTCACCCCCACACACACACACTCATTTTGTGGCCTCCTGCTGGCCAGACGCCACAACGGCAGCTGCTGCAGAACTCACTCATTTTGCGGCCTCCTGCTGGCCAGGCACCATAACTGCAGCTGCTGCAGCTCGCTCGCCTCCAAAAACGCCGCCATTTTATTTGGCCGATTTTCCCTGCCGATTCGGCTCCCGATTTCTCTTCCTCCCCTCCCCTCCCCCACCCCCCTCCCCTGCTCCCCCTCCCCTCCCCTCCTCCCCCATCCCCCCCTCCTTCTATCCCCTTTTTTCCCTTCCCCATCCCTCTCTCCTCCCCTCTACTCACCCCTCTCCATCTCCTCTCCTCACCCCTCCCCTTCTCCTCCCTTCCTCCTCCCACCCCCATTCCTCTCCCCCCCACCCCTTTCCCCCTCCCCCACCACCCTTCCCTCACTCCTCCACCCCTTCCCCCTCCCCTCCCCACACTTCCCCCTCCCTCCACACTCTTCCCCCTCTCTTCCTACCCCATCTCCCTCCTTCCCTCCCCCCTCCCCCACACATCTCTCCCCTCCCCTCCTCTCCTCCCGCACCCCTCTCAACTCCCCTCTCCATCTCCCTCTCCCCACCCCTCTCCCCCTCCTCCTCCCACCCCCATCGCTCTCCCCCACCCCCTTTCCTCTCTCCCCCGCCCCTTTCCACCTACCCCTCTGTCCCTCTTCCACACTCCCCCCACCCCTCTCCCCCTCCCTCCCCACTCTTCCACTTCTCTCCCCCTTCCCCAACCCTCTTCCTCCTGACCCTTCTCGCTCTCCACCCCTCCCCTCCCCCACCCCTCTCTGTTCCCCTCCCTTCCCCCTCCGTCCCCTCTCTCCACCACCCCTTTTTCCCTACCCCTCTCTCCGTCTTCCACCAGTCCTCCCTACCCCCACCCCCTCCCTCTCTCCCACTTCCACCACTCCCCCTACCCCTGTCCCCCTCCCTCCCCACTCTTCTACTTCTCTCCCCCACCCCTCTCCTCCCCACCTCTCTCCTTCCTCACCCTCTCTCCCCCTCCCCCCAGCCCTTTCCACTACCCCTCTCTCCCTCTTCCACCACTCCGCCTCCCTCTCCCACTTCCACCACTCCCCACTACACCTCTCCCCCTTCCTCCCCACCCCTCTCTCTCTCCCCCTCCCTCCCTCCCTTCCTCGCTCCCCACTCTTCCCCCTCCCCCCTACCACTCTCCCCCTCCCTCCACACTCTTCCCGCTCTCTCCCCTACCCCTCTCCCCCTCCCTCCACCCTCTTCCCCCTCTCTCCCCTTCCCTTTCCCCTCCTCCCTGTCTCCCCTCCCCACCCCTCTCTCCCCCCTCCCCACCCCTCTCTCACCGCCTCCCCGAACCCTCTCTCACCCCTTCCCCCACCACCTCTCCTCCTCCCCTTCCCCCTCTCTCCCCCTCTCCATCTCCATATCTCCTCATCCCTCTCCCTCCTCCCCTCCCACCCCCTCTTTCACCCTCCCCCACCCCTCTTCACCCCCATCCCCTCCACCCCCTCCCCTTCTCTCTTGCACCACTCCCTGCTACCCCTCTCCACCTCACTCCCACTCTTCCCCTCTCCCTCCCCCTCCCTACCTCTCCCTCTCCCTTTCTCTCTCCCCCTCCACTCGCCCTCTCCTCTCTCTCCCCCTCCACTTTCTCTCCACCTATCCACTCCCCCTCACCTCTCCCCTCCCCTCCCCTTTTCTCCCCCACCGTCCTCCTCTCACCTCCCCTCTTTCCCTCTCCTCTCCCCTTCTCCCACCCCTCTCTACCCCCCTCACACACCCACCCTCCCCCCTCTACCACCCCCTCTACCACCCCCTCTACCAGTCCCCCTCTGGACTGACCCTACCACTCTACCTCCCCACTCTTTCCCCTCTCTCCCCCCACTCCTCTCCCCTTCCCCTCCCTCCCTACCCCATCTCCCTCCTCCCCTCCCTCACCATCCCCCCTGCCCTCCCCCACACCGCTCTCCCTTCCCTCTCCCCTCTCCACCCCTCTCTCCTCCCCACTCCATCTCCCTCTTCTCCCCCTCCTCCTCCCTCCCCATCCCTCTGTCCCCACTCCTTCCCTCTCTCCCACCCCTTCCCTCTCTCCCCCCCTTCCCTCTCTCCCCCCCACCCCTTCCCTCTCCCCTCCCCACTCTTCCCCCTCCCTCCACACTCTCCCCCCTCTCCCCTACCCCCATCTCCACCTCCCTCCCTCCCCCACACCTCTCGCCCCTCCCCTCTCCTCCTCCCCTCCCCACTAACCTCCCCCTCTCCATCTCCCATTCCTCACCCCTCTCCCCCTCCTCCTCCCATCCCTCTCTCCCCACCCCCTTCCCTCTTTCCCCGCCCCCTTCCCCTACCCCTCTCCCCTCCCTCCCCACTCTTCCACTTCTCTCCCCTTCCCACCCCTCTCCCTCCCCAACCCTCTCCCTCCCCACCCTTCTCTCTCCCCCACCCCTCTCACTCCCCTCTCCCCCTACCCCTTTTCCCCTTCCCCATCCCTCTCTCCTCCCCCTCTACTCACCCCTCTCCATCTCCCACTCCTCACCCCTCTCCTTCTCCTCCCCTTCTTCTCCCACCCCCATCCCTCTCTCCCCCTCCACACTCTTCCCCCTCTCTTCCCTAACCCATCTCCCTCCTCCCCTCCCTCCCCCCTTCCCCACAGCTCTCCCCTCCCCTCCTCCCGCACCCCTCTCACCTCCCCCTCTCCATCTCCCTCTCTTCACCCCTCTCCCCGTCCTCCCCACCCCCATCGCTCTCCCCCCACCCCATCACTCTCTACCCCACCCCCTTCCCTCTCTTCCCTCCCCTTTCCACCTGCCCTCTGTCCCTCTTCCACCACTATCCCTACCCCTCTCCCGCTCCCTGCCCACTCTTCCACTCCCCCTTCCCCCACCCCTCTCCCTCCTGACCCGTCTCGCTCTCCACCCCTCTCCTCCCCCACCCCTCTCTCTCCCTCCCTTCCCCCTCCCTCCCCTCTCTCCCACCCCTTTTTCCCTACCCCTCTCTCCGTCTTCCACCACTCCCCCCACCCCCTTCCCCCTCCCTCTCTCCCTCTTCCACCACTCCCCCCTCCCCCTTCCTCTCTCCCACTTCCACCGCTCCCACTACACCTCTCCCCCTCCCTCCTCACTCTTCCATTTCTCTCCCCATCTCCCACCCCACCCCTCTCTCTCCCCCTCCCTTCCCTCTCCCTCCCCACTCTCCCCATCCCTTCCTCCCTCCCCCCCTCTCTCTCCCCCTCCCTTCCCTCTCCCTCCCCACTCTCCCCATCCCTTCCTCCCTCCCTCCCCACTCTTCCCCCTCTCCGCTCTCTCCCTCCCTCCCTCCCCATTCTTCCCCCTCCCCTACCACTCTCCCCCTCCCTCCACACTCTTCTGCTCTCTCCCCTTCCCTCTCCTCTCCCTCCTCCCTGTCTCCCCTCCCCCTCCCCTCTTCCCATCCCTCTCTCACCGCCTCCCTGAACCCTCTCTCACCCCTTCCCACCACCTCTCCTCCTCCCTTCCCCCTCTCCATCTCCCTCTCCTCATCCCTCTCCCTCCTTTCCTCCCACCCCCTCTCTCACCCTCCCCCACCCCTCTTCACACCCATCTCCCCTCCACCCCTTCCCCTCTCTCTTGCACCACTCCCTACTACCCCTCTCACTCTCACCCCTACCCCTCACTCCCCACTCTTCCCCTCTCCCTCCCCCTCCCCACCTCTCTCTCTCTCTCTCCCCTTTCTCTCTCCCCCTCCACTCGCCCTCGTCCTCTCTCTCCCCCCTCCACTCTCTCTCCACCTATCCACTCCCCCTCTTCCTCACACTCACCTCTCCCCTCCCCCTCTCCCTTTCCTCCCCTTTTCTCCCCCACCCCTCTCCTCTCACCTCCCCCTCTTTCCCTCTCCTCTCCCCTTCCCCCACCCCTCTCTACCCCCCTCACCCACCCACCCTCCCCCCTCTACCACGCCCTTCCCCTACCCCAGTCTCATCCTTTACCCTCCCCACTCTCTCCCCATCTCTCCCTCCCCACTCTCTCACCATCTACCCCTCCCCCTACCCACTCTCTCCCCATCTCCCTCTCCCCTCCTCCCCACCCTCCACCCCTCACTCACCCATCCTCTCCTCCTCCCCTCCACCCCCCTCATCCTCTGTTACTTGCCATTCTGTCTCTGCCCCTCTCCCTGTCTCTCCCCACTCTCTCTTTGCCCTCACTCTCTAACCCCCCCCCCTAGATGCCCCAAGCGAATTGGCGGCTATACGTCAGTGGATAGGGAGTCACTTGGTCTAGTATACTTATAAAACTCTGATTGTTATTATGTTTGCTTGCTTGTGAATCACATCTCCTCGAAACCCGATGCGGTAAAGGTGAAAATTTACATATTCCGGTAGAGATATACCTCATGATTTCAAAAATCACCTCATCTGAAAATTTGGTAAATTATTTCTTTAGTTATCTATATTACTAAAAGTCTCACATTCACCACTTCCTGTTGCGCTGTATATTGATTTTTTGGAAAAAAACGCTGCCACTTACAGCTGTTAGTTTTGCCCATCTTACTCAGAGTCCCCCTCCGCTGGTCAGGACAAGAGGATTTTTTCCCATCGATTAAAAATAAAAGACTTAATCATATTTAAAAAATGTTGTGATTCTCTTTCCTGAAGGACACGCTCCTTCTGGAGAGACTATAAAACCCGGAAGTGTTGAGTGCTTCAGTCAGTCTCTGCATGATGGGGGAGTGAGAGGTTCACGTCTCTCAGAGCTGTGAATAACACTGAACATATGTATACTAAACTGTGAGTGCCCTTAATGTGGTTGGAAAATGCAAAAGTGTTTTTTTAGTTTGAAAATGCTTGCTAAAAGTATTTTTTAGATTGATAATTCTTGCTAAAAGTGTTTTTTAGTTTGAAAATGCTTGCTAAAAGTGTTCTTTGGGTTGAAAATGGTTGCTAAAAGAAATGTTGTTTGAAAATGCTTGCTAAAAGTGTGTTTTGGTTTGAACATGCAAAATTTGCTTTTGGTTTGAGAATGTGAAAGTTGCCTTGCCTGTTTGAGAATGCTAAAGTCGCTTTGCCTAATTGAATGGCGGGGCATACAAATGGCAAATGGCAAAAATTTCCCCATTTTCAGGGGAAAATTTACTATTTTCCCTTCACCCATATGCCCAAGCCCACTCTCCCCCCTCCTTTCCTACATTCCTTTCCACCCATAAACCTCTCTCTGCCTTTACATTTCACTCTTCTTTCAAATTAGCTCTACGTATCTACATGCTTTTTCTTCTTAACTTTTTAGTCATAGAATGATGCAGTGTGGAAACAGGCCCTACAGCCCAACTTGCCCACACCGACCATGATGTCCCATCTAAACTAGTCCCACTCACACATGTTTGGCCCATATCCATCTAAATCTGTCCTATCCATGTACGTGTCCAAATGTCTCTTAAACATTAGGATTGTACCAGCCTTAATTACCTCCTCTGGCAGCTCGTTCCATACACCCAGCACCCTTTGTGTGAAAAAACTACCTCTCAGATTCCTGTTAATTTCTGAAATATTGGTCATAGATTTGGTGCAGAAATGCTCCAAAATAACGCTCAGAATGCACCAGAGAGCATCTAAAACCCCAGAGCTTCCAGGGTCCGCTTAAGGACCCTGGACCCTGGTGGCATCGAGGGTCTTCAAGCTTCACCACGTGATGTGCGCAGCACGCGCATTATTTCACATTACATTTTTTGTAGTCCTGTCATGCCACCCCCCTTTTTGGAAAGCTTCATACGGGCCTGCTTCTGAAGAAAACTGGAGGAATTACGTTTTGTATCTGGAATATTAGGGGCACTAACGAGCCGATTAAAAGGGGTATGTTTCTTGCCCAATTAAAATCACTCAATGCTGACATAATATTTTTACAGGAAATGCATCTATAAGTTAAAGCTCAGACCAGGCTGAAGGTCAATTTGATCGGCCAAACATATCATTCCTCCTATCTCTCCAAATCCAGAGGCACCGCAATTATAATCCATAAGGGCATACCATTTAAACATAGAAAAAACCATTGCAGACAAAGAGGGGAGTCATGTCATAGTATCTGGGGAGATACATTCAACCCCACATAGAAACATAGCAAATAGGTGCAGGAGGAGGTCATTCGGCCCATTCGAGCCAGCACCGCCATTCATTGTGATCATGGCTGATCGTTCCCTATCAATAACCCCTGCCTGCCTTCTCCCCATATCCCTCGGCCCCACTAGCGCCTAGAGCTCTATCTAAATTTTGCTTAAATCCATCCAGTGCCTTGGCATCCACTGCCCTCTGTGGCAGGGAATTCCATAAATTCACAACTCTCTGAGTGAAAACGTTTTTTTCTCACCTCAGTCTTAAATGACCTCCCCTTTATTCTAAGACTGATGCCCCTGGTCCTGGACTCACCCAACATTGGGAACATTTTTCCTGCATTTAACTTGTCCAGTCCTTTTTATAATGTTATATGTTTCTATTAGATACCCCCTCATCCTTCTAAACTCTAGTGAATACAAGCCTAGTCTTTTCAATCTTTCCTCATATGATAGATCCGCCATCTCAGGGATCAATCTCATGAACTTACGCTGCACTGCCTCAATCACAAGGATGTCCTTCCTCAAATTAGGAGACCAAAACTGTACACAATACTCCAGATGTGGTCTTACCAGCGCACCTATACAACTGCAGAAGAACCTCTTTACTCCTATACTGAAATCCACTTGTTACGAAGGCCAACATTCCATTAGCTTTCTTCACTGCCTGCTGTACCTGTAAGCCAACTTTCAGTGACCGGTGTACAAGGACGCCCAGGTCTCGCTGCACTTCCCCCTTACCTAACCTATCCCCATTGAGATAATAATCTGCCCCCTTGTTTTTGCCGCCAAAGTGGATAACCTCACATTTATCTATATTATACTGCATCTGCCACGCATCTGCCCACTCACTCAACCTGTCCAGGTCACCCTGCAACCTCCTAACATCATCTTCACAGTTCACACTGCCACCCAGCTTTGTGTCATCTGCAAACTTGCTAGTGTTGCTCCTAATTCACTCTTCCAAATCATTAATATATATGGTAAACAGTTGCGGCCCCAACACCGAGCCTTGCGGCACTCCACTCGCCACTGCCTGCCATTCTGAAAAGGACCCATTCACTCCTACTCTCTGCTTCCGGTCTGCCAACCAATTTTCTATCCATGTCAACACCCTACCCCCAACACCATGTGCTCTAATTTTAGTCATCAGTCTCCCGTGCGGGACCTTATCAAAGCTTTCTGAAAGTGCAGATACACTACATCCACTGGCACCCCTTCATCCATTTTACTTGCCACATCCTCAAAAAATTCCAGAAGCTTAGTCAAGCATTAATACTGACCTAACCCTTGATCAAGAAGAGCATACCTGTCGCATTGCTGAGATAACGTCTTCCCACACTGACCCTGTGCCCTTCGGTCACCGTTCGCAGCATAGTTTTCCTCCTTCTCCCCTTAGAATCTTTCTTACTTTTTGGAATTAAATGATCCTCCATCTTCTGGATTATGCCCAGTAATTCCTGCCATTGGTGTTCCACTGTCATTCCTGCTAGGATCCCTTTCCAGTCTACCTTGGCCAGCTCCCCTCCCATGCCTTCTTAGTCCCCTTTGTTCAACTGCATCACTAACACTTCCGATTTAACATTCTCCTTCTCAAATTGCAAATTAAAACTAATCATATTAAGATCACTAGCTCCAAGTGGTTTCTTTACCTTGAGTTCTCTTAGCATATCTGGTTCATTGGACAACACTAAATCCACAATTCCCTTTTCTCTGGTCGGCTCCATTACAACCAGCTCTAAGAATCCATCTCGGAGGCATTCTACAAACTCTCTTTCTTGGGGTCCTGATCCAAGCTGATTTTCCCAGTCTACCTTCATATTGAAATCCCCCATCACCACAGTGGCATTACCTTTGTTACATGCCAGTTTTAACTCCTGCTGCAACTTACACCCTTCATTCGGACTCGTATTTGGGGGTCTGTAGATAACACTTGCTTCTCCAGTTCTCCAACACGGTCCATGGTAAATATTTATGCTCCTAACTTTGACAACCCACAATTTTTTAATCAAATCTTGAATATAATTTCTGAGTCTACCGAGCAAAATGTGATAATTGTGGGAGATTTCAATTGCATTTTGGATCAATACCTCGATAAATCCGCTCAACAAAAGAGACAGAACACAAAATAAAAATCCAGTGAACACTTAAATACGTATATAAAAAATACAAATATAACAGACGTATGGAGGATTGCAAACCCTTCCGGGAGAGAATACTCCTTCTATTCATCAGTACATAAAACCTATACATGCATTGACTACTTTCAATTAACTGTTTAAAAACCCAGGGTGATCAATATTTGGTGCGTAGACATTCCCATAGCAACTTTTTGCATGTAAAGAACACCAGTAATCACCAAAAATCTGCCACATGGATCAGTAATTGTTCCATGAACAAACGGAATTGAGGGGTCAATAAAAATAGAGACTCCTTTCACCTTAGCCTGTGAATTTGAATGAAACTTCTGTCCTCTCCAAACCTTTAAAAAATCGTAAATTGTCATCTTGCCTTTAGTCTGTGAAGAACTTTTAAAAAAAAATTCCTCTTAATGGGATGGTTCAAGCCATTCACATTCTATGAAAGGAAATTAATAACTTTATCCATATTGCTTGTAAAAATCATGTAGGATGTAATGGGTTAATTTCTTGAAGCCTAAAAGTTCATGATACTGGAAGAAGAAAAATCTAGGGCGGCGCCAGAAGTGACGACATTTCAGACATTTTTGTAGTTCTAACTTTGCAACCAAGGACCCCTCCCCCCCACCCCTGTAAAGCCCCAAACTGACCAATAGACAGTCAGCAAGCTACCTAATCCCTTCCCCAAACCCATCTCCCCTAGTAACAGTGCTCAGCATAGAGATAATAATTTTTAACCACTCCTAGTCAAAACACATTCCTTATTATCTCTTTGAGAGAGAAGTAAAAAATACAGACTGACATGAAGTTAACGAGTGAAAGCTCCATATTATTATCCAAGGTCAGGATATGAAAAACAAGAACTGCGTTCTCTTAGTTTGTATAATGACAGGGGAACACGAAATTAACGAATAAATTCTTAACGAATAAAAGAATATATATAAAAGAAAAACAACTCGTCCAATAAATTCTTAATCATTACCAAACAAAATATTGTCAAAACAGGAAAAGTCTTTCCCCTGTTCCTTCCTTGGGGAGCCTCCTTTCCTTCTTGTCTCCATCCTTTTCATGATTAAGGCGTGCAAAAGTGCTATCAACACTTTATGAAAAGTTAGACGGTGTCTTGAAATCGTATAGTCACAAGTAACATTGAAAGAGTGGTAAGTGGAAGTTAGAAGTTAAGGGAGCAAACAAATTTGCAACCTTTACAGCATGCTGCCACTAGGAGAGTCTTTCTAGTGGGCACTAAATTAATATCCTTCACAACTAACCCCAAATACCATAATAATATTATTTCCGATCATTCGCCGTTAACCTTTTCCTTAAAACTAGAAGTAATGTTTACTAGAAAATCGTTCTGGAGGTTTAATCCTCAAATACTAAATAATCCGGACTATTGTAAATATTTAAACCAACTGATGGAACTCTTTTTTGAGACCAATGATACCCCAGGTATCTTGCCCTCCTTACTATGGTGATCTTTTACGGCTTTTATTAGAGGTTCTATCATTACATGTCAAGCATATCAAAATAAAAAGAATAGGATGGAACAAAAGCAACTAAAAGAACAGATCAGACAACTGGATTTAGAAAATGCAATAGATCCGACTATAGATAAACACAACAGGATAACAATATTGAAATTTAAGTTAAACTGTTCTGCAACTAATGACTCTTGCAGAATTCTATCTGCAAGAGTCATTAGATTATTTCAAATTACATCACGTCTGACGCATGGCGCAGCTCTTCTCCAGCAGTTAGTTTAAAAAGCCTCAGGTAAGTGTCAAACTTGTTGGAGATCGTTTCTGCGCTTCTTAAATCTTGTTACAGGAGGACAAGTCCACGCATGGAGAAATCGTTGAGAGCAAGGTGAGCTATTGCAAAAGTAACTAAAGACCGCGGGAGTGCGGGTAGCGGGTGGCCGCCTAGTTCATCTACTGAGTCGCTAGTAGCAAGACCAGCGACTACAGACTTGGTGTCTGCGCCAGAGGGGTGTAAGGCCACCAGAAAGTCTGTACGGCCGATAGACTCAGACGAGTCTGGTCGGGAGGGTTTTCCTTCGAGAATGGATACCATGTTACGGAAATGGAAATGGAAGTGAAATGAAATGAAAATGAGATGAGGTGTTTGGCCAGGCCTGTGTTGAAACTCAAATGGCAATGAAAATGAAATAAAATGAAAATGAGATGAGCTGTTTGGCCAGCTCTGTGCTTGAAACTGAAATGGCAGTGGAAAAGTATTGAAATGGAAATGAGATTTTACTTTTTTGGCCTGCCCTGTGCTTGAAACGTAAATGGAAATGAAATGAAATGAAATGAAATTGGGATGAGTGGTTTGATCTGTCCTCTGCTTGAAACTGAAAAGGCAACGGAATTGCCATTTCAGTATCAAGCACAGTAAGGACAAACAACTCATCCCATTTTCATCTCATTTCATTTCATTTCCATTTCCGTTTCAAGCAGAAGGCAGGCCAGGCAACTTATCTCATTTTCATTTCATTTCCATTGCCATTTCAGTTTCAAGCACAGGGCTGGCCAAACAACTTATCTCTTCTTAATTTCATTTCATTTCCATTGCCTTTTCAGTTTCAAGCACAGGACAGGTCAAACAACTCATCCTATTTTCATTTCATTTCATTTCCATTTCACGCACAGGGCAGGCCAAACAAGTCATCTCATTTTCATTCATTTCATTTCCATTGCCATTCCATTGCCATTCCAGTTTCAATCACAGTGAGGCCAAACAACTTATCTCCTTTTATTTTCATTTCATTTCCATTGCCATTCCACTTTCAAGCACAGTGAGGGCAAACAACTCATCTCATTTTCATTTCATTTCATTTCCATTGCCAATTAAGTTTCAAGCACAGTGAGGCCAAACAACTCATCCCATTCATCCCAATTGGACATCTTGTTCGGAAAAAGAGGGAGATCTACAATAATTATAGGCAGCATGAAGTAAATGAGGTGCTTGAGGAGTATAAGGAATGTAAAAAGAATCTTAAGAAATAAATTAGAAAAGCTAAAAGAAGATATGAGGCTGCTTTGGCAAGTAAGGTGAAAGTAAATCCAAAGGGTTTCTACAGCTATATTAATAGCAAAAGGATAACAAGGGATAAAATTGGTCCATTGGAGAGACCGAGTGGACAGCTATCTGCAGAGCCAAAAGAGATGGGGGAGATATTGAACAATTTCTTTTCTTCGGTATTCACCAAGGAGAAGGATATTGAATTATGTGAGGTAAGGGAAACTAGTAGAGTAGCTATGGATACTATGAGTTTCAAAGTAAAAGAAGTACTGGCACTTTTGAAAAATATAAAAGTGGATAAGTCTCCAGGTCCTGACAGGATATTCCCTAGGACATTGAGGGAAGTTAGTGTAGAAATAGCCGGGGCTATGACAGAAATATTTCAAATGTCATTAGAAACGGGAATAGTCCCCGAGGATTGGCGTACTGCGCATGTTGTTCCATTGTTTAAAAAGGGTTCTAAAAGTAAACCTAGCAATTATAGACCGGTTAGTTTGACTTCAGTGGTGGGCAAATTAATGGAAAAGATACTTAGAGATAATATATATAAGTATCTGGATAAAGAGGGTCTAATTAGGAACAGTCAACATGGATTTATGACTGGAAGGTCGTGTTTGACTAATCTTCTTGAATTTTTTGAAGAGGTTACTAGGGAAATTGACGGGGGTAAAGCAGTGGATGTTGTCTATATGGACTTCAGTAAGGCCTTTGACAAGGTTCCTCATGGAAGGTTGGTTAAGAAGGTTCAACTGTTGGGTATAAATGCAGGAATAGCAAGATGGATTCAACAGTGGCTGAATGGGAGAAGCCAGAGGGTAATGGTGGATGGCTGTTTGTCGGGTTGGAGGCAGGTGACTAGTGGGGTGCCTCAGGGATCTGTGTTGGGTCCTTTGTTGTTTGTCATGTACATCAATGATCTGGATGAAGGGGTGGTAAATTGGATTAGTAAGTATGCAGATGATACCAAGATAGGGGGTGTTGTGGATAATGAAGAGGATTTCCAAAGTCTACAGAGTGATTTGGACCAGTTGGAAAAATGGGCTGAAAGATGGCAGATGGAGTTTAATGCTGATAAATGTGAGGTGCTACACCTTGGGAGGACAAATCAAAATAGGACGTACATGGTAAACGGTAGGGAATTGAAGAATACAGTTGAACAGAGGGATCTGGGAATAACCGTGCATAGTTCCTTGAAGGTGGAATCTCATATAGATAGGGTGGTAAAGAAAGCTTTTGGTATGCTAGCCTTTATAAATCAGAGCATTGAGTATAGAAGCTGGGATGTAATGTTAAAATTGTACAAGGCGTTGGTGAGACCAAATCTGGAGTATGGTGTACAATTTTGGTCGCCCAATTATAGGAAGGATGTCAACAAAATAGAGAGGGTACAGAGGAGATTTACTAGAATGTTGCCTGGGTTTCAACAGCTAAGTTACAGAGATAGGTTAAATAAGTTAGGTCTTTATTCTCTGGAGCGCAGAAGGTTAAGGGGGGACTTGATAGAGGTCTTTAAAATGATGAGAGGGATAGACAGAGTTAATGTGGACAAGCTTTTCCCTTTGAGAATAGGGAGGATTCAGACATGAGGACATGACTTTAGAATTAAGGGACAGAGGTTTAGGGGTAACATGAGGGGGAACTTCTTTACTCAGAGAGTGGTAGCGGTGTGGAATGAGCTTCCAGTGGAAGTGGTGGCAGCAGGTTCGTTGGTATCATTTAAAAATAAATTGGATAGGCATATGGATGAGAAGGGTATGGAGGGTTATGGTATGAGTGCAGGCAGGTGGGACTAAGGGAAAAAAGTTGTTCGGCACGGACTTGAAGGGCCGAGATGGCCTGTTTCCGTGCTGTAATTGTTATATGGTTATATGGTTATTTTCATTTAATTTAATTTCCATTGCCAATTAAGTTTCAAGCACAGGGCTGGCCAAACAACTCATCTTATTTTCATTTCATTTCCATTGCCTTTTCAGTTTCAAGCACAGGGCTGGCCAAACAGCTCGTCTCATTTTCATTTCATTTCATTTCCATTGCCATTTCAGTTTCAATGACAAGGCAGGCCAAACAACTCATCTCATTTTCATTTCATTTCATTGCCATTGCTATTTCAGTTTCAAGCACAAACAACTCATCACATTTTCTTTTCATTTCATTTCCATTTCAGTTTCAAGCACAGGGCAGGCCAAACAAGTCATCTCATTTTCATTTAATTTGATTTCCATTGCCATTTCAGTTTCAAGCACAAGGCAGGTCAAACAACTCAACTCGTTATCCTTCCATTTCATTTCCATTGTCATTTCAGTTTCAAGCTCAGGGCCTGCCAAAGAATGAATCTCATTTTCATTTCATTTAATTTCCATTGCCATTTCAGTTTCAAGCACAGGGCATGCCAAACAACTCATCTCATTTTTATTTCCTTTCATTTCCATTGATGAGCCATGATCATATTGAATGGCGGTGCAGGCTCGAAGGGCCGAATGGCCTACTCCTGCACCTAATTTCGATGTTTCTATTTTTCTATTGCCATTCCAGTTTCAAGCACAATGAGGCCAAACAACTCATCACATTTTCATTTCCTTTCATTTCCATTGCCATTCCAATTTCAAGCACAGTGAGGCCAAACAACTCATCTCTTTTTCATTTCATTTCATTTCGATTGCCATTTCAGTTTCAAGCACAGGGCTGGCCAAACAACTCATGTCTTCTTCGTTTCATTTCATTTCCATTGCCATTTCAGTTCCAAGCACAGGACAGGCCAAACAACTCACCCCATTTTCATTTCATTTCATTTCTATTGCCATTTCAGTTTCAATCACAGGGCAAGCCAAACAACTCATCTAATTTTCATTTCATTTCATTTCCATTGCCATTTCATTTTCAAGCGCAGGGCAGCCCAAACAACTCAACTCATTTTCATTTTATTTTATTTCATTTCCATTGCCATTTCAGTTTCAATCACAGGGCAGGCCAAACAACTCATTTATTTTCATTAAGGGCTAACACGACTTTTATTGAAAGTACTTTGCAGACTCACAGTTCAGTAGACTCACTGCTCTGTTGACTCAAAACAGAATCACAGTTGTGGCCTCTCCCTGGCATTCTTCCAGAGTAACTGACTCACGTCCAGGCATCTGGGGTTGTATAGTCTTCCCAGTTCTTCCCAGTTCTTATCAAGTAACTGAACGGTCCTCTCATGCAGTGAGGTTTGGATATCCCATCTACCTCATTAAGAACTTTGAACGTGCTTTAAACGGACGTTATGAGACCTAATGTTACATATTTCCACCAACTTTATGCACACTTTATCCATTATCTTTGCACTTTGGACGGCTTGATTGTATTGATGTATAGTCTTTTTCTTGACCAGACAGCACACAAACAAAAGCATATCACTTTCTGTACGTGAAAATATCTAAGTGAACTAAACTATTGTTTTATGTTACATGTAAGGCGTTCAGGAATTAGCTGCTAAAGATGGCTTGGGTGGCAGTAACGAAATGAGCAGACCATACAGAGATTTGGGTATGGCCGCCCAATCGAATTGTGCGGTTGTGTCAGTTTGACATGCGATATTTCGATAATCTACATTTGAATTTGAATTTGGAGGCGATATGAGAGTTTCATTAACTAACGTCAGTTTAATTGCTGGGTAAGAAAGTTGTTGGGGACATGCTGAACTTCCTAAGCCTTCTAATGAGATAGAGGTGTTGGTGTGATTTCTTACCCATAAGAAAATGATCAGTAGAATTAACACTACTATCCATGGTCGTAACCCACACACTCTCTTTCTTCACAAGGCCAAAGAGGGTTCCTGAAATTTGGAATTGTTGAAGGAAACAGATGGTAGAACTTCAGCTAAAAATGTGAAATTAAGAGAGTGGTCTGAAAGTTTTTGAATCATATCCAGGGGCGGATGTACTATGAAACTAATGAAGCTTAAACTTCATGGCCCCTAATCCCGGAGGGGCCCCAGAAGCGGATTTAGTCCAGATATTCTTCTGATTTTTTTGTTTTCCTGGAAATTAATCTGATTTTTCACCTCGTCTAAACCCCTCGCCTCGAATAAACTTCAGCTCACACTGCAACCTCAGCTCGCAAAATCTCGCCCCGACTAAACCTCCCACCACACACCTAATCCGCCACTCGACTAATCGCCACCTCTCTCCCGCTCCCGCAGGGAGGGGCTGCGGTTGCCGCGGGCGGGGCTCGGGCTCGATGTCAACGTCAGCGAACGTGCGCCCCTCCCCTCCCACTTGCTCTCGGGCAATGCGCCTGCGCCGCTCTCCTCACTCAGCCCCGCTCCCCTGGTCAGAGTCGATCAGTTCACACGAGGCGCCGCCAACGGCCGCGGGGGGGCGCTATAAATAGCGAGTGCGGGAGAGAGGCGGCGATTAGTCGAAGTGCGGATTAGGAATGAGGTGGAGTTTAGTCGAGAGGTGGGAGGTTTAGTCAAATTGAGGTGGGGTTAAAGTGTGAGGTGAGATGTGAGGTTTATTTGAGGGGCGAGGTTTAGTGAGGTACGGTTTAGTCGAGGCGAGGTTTAGGTGTGATGAGACGTTTGGTAGTGAGGTATCGCCGAGGCGATGGGTTTAGTGGGGCAAGGGGACTAGTCGAGGTGTAGGTGTGTAGGTGAGGCGAAGTGAGCGTGGGGGAGGTGAGGAGAAGTGGGTTTCTGAGCAGGAAGGGAGGCTGAGGTGCTGCTGAAGGAGACTAGACTACTGTCTTCTGTGGCACAGAATTCAACAAATTCACAACTCTGGGTGAAAAGGTTTTCTCATCTCAGTGCTAGGCAAAGAGACATTTCAGGTAAAATACTTTTGTAAAGATTTTTCTAGCTGTATGAGGCCATTTATTGAAATATATAAGATTATTAAGGGTTTGGACACTATAGAGGCAGGAAGCATGTTCCCAATGCTGGGAGAGTCCAGAACCAGGGGCCACAGTTTAAGAATAAGGGGAAGGCCATTTAAAACGGAGATTAGGAAATACATTTTCACACAGAGAGTTGTGAATTTGTGGAATTCTCTGCCTCAGAAGGCAGTGGAGGCCAATTCCCTGGAGGTTTTCAAGAGAGAGATAAATAGAGCTCTTAAAGATAGCAGAGTCAAGGGATATGGGGCGAAGGCAGGAACGGGGTACTGATTGTGGATGATCAGTCATGATCACAGTGAATGGCGGTGCTGGCTCGAAGGGCCGAATTGGTACTCCTGCACCTATTGTCTATTGTCTATTTCATGAAATATATATCTTTTGGGGGTTATTTTACTGCTTATGTAAAGGAGAAATTCGAAGCTTCTGTTATGTAAACTACCAGAAAAAAGCTTGAGAATCACTTTCAATTTATTGAAAATGCAGGAGCTTCAGGGGGCAACGGCGGGGGCCTAGCCAGCCTCCTGAACCACCGGCCAATACTTCCTACTTTTGATCTGGAGGTGAATATCATGCTTAGTCCACATGGCTTAAAATTTTTGGGTCTACTGTATGAGAAGGGTTTTTTTAAATAATAACATTAATAATATAATTCAATATAAATTAATAGTTAAAATAAAAATTTAAAGGTTATTAAAGTATCATGTGGGCTTGCCATAAACGAAAAGACGTTCAAATTCAGCATGTTTCATTCTAAATATATTTAATATAAAATACTTATAAATAATTTAAAACACGATTAACATATATGACATAAATTAAAATTTGTGGTGATCTGTCGTGGAACAACCCCATTGAAGAAGATAACAAGGGTTACCCAGACCTTGTTGCTGGTTGCGAAGGGGCCCCCATTACAGTTCAAGCTTCAGGGCTCCAAAAATGTAGGTCCGCCGTTGATCATATATTGTACCTGTGAGATGCTTCCAATTCTCAATCTTTTCTGTCTTCGGCATTTCCCGTCCTTCCGGGTCCTCTTTTAAATTTTTCAACTGAATATAATTCAGCACAGGACGTATGGTCGAGTGTTGCAATCTTATTTTGATCTTGTTTTCAAAATCTCTATTTTTAGCTATGTTGAAACCTCAATGTCCCAGTGGAGATACCGAAGTGTATAAAAAATATGGGAACGGATAGTCTCCATTTTTACCCGGGAAGATTGCGGGACACATCGTTCAAGATAGAAGATGGTGCACATATATTTCCGTGTGGAGAAAATATTTTATATGATCATTGCCGTGACGGGAGTTACTGGTAAGTGAGCGCTGCACTTCACGTTGTCAAACTCTGTGTGTGAATGTGTCATGAAAACGATGAAACTGCAGATCAACTCACAAATATTTCAGTTTTGACCCAATGTGAGAGGACTCGGAAAACAGAAATCAATTGAAAATTAAAGGAAAATAGTATAAAATAGTTGTAAAACAAATAACCTGACAGAAAGCCAATAAATCCACAGGCCTGAAGATCTGCATCCCAGAATACTCACGAGTCAAGAGAGTTTATCGTCATGTGTCCCAGATAGAATCATTAAATTCTTACTTGCTAAAGGCTCTAAAAGCTCTAGGGTCTCGGCGATAGTTAGATTTAACGATGAGGTCTAAAAATATCAAGACATGGAATAAATTAATGGATAGGGAAGTGAGATGATGAGAGGGAATCGCCCATGATAGCACTGAAAGCTGATGCAGCAAGGGGCAACATTTAGTTTAGTTTAGAGAAACAGCGCAGAAACAGGCCCGCGCCAACAAGCAATTCCCGTATACTGGCAGTATCCTACACACTAGGGACAATTTGCAATTTTTTATTTTTTAATTTTTTTAATTTTTTTTAAATTAGAAGTACATAATAAAAACATTGTATAACAGTCATACATTGCAAATATTATCAATTATTTAATAACTCTGCTTCTATATATTTTTATTTTTTTATACAGATAGAAAATAATAAGGAAAGCGAAAAAAAAGTATGATAAACAGGAATGGAATGATTTACTAATAATAAAACATTTTGTTCGTAAATTATAAAGTATAACTCTTCATCTAATCCTTGATTCGAGCTTCAGTCAGGTTCTCGTGTCCAATCAGTTTGCCCCTTCAAATAATCAATAAATGGAGACCATATTCTGATAAAAAAAGTTCTTGTTTGTCCATTAAGACAAGTCTGATTCTTCCCGAATGTAGGGTCCCCGACATTTACATGATACACATTTTAATTGTGGGGGTTATAGGACCTTTCCAAAATTTTAATATTATTTATTTCCCAATTATTATACTATAGTCGATAACGTTTATTTGGCTAGCAGTAAGTGTTAGACTTTGTTCTAGTATTCCTAATATTATTAGTTTTGAGTCGGGGTCCAATTGGGTGTTGACAACTTCCGAAATTATCTTAAAAATTTCCATCCAAAAGTTTTTAATTTTTATACGATTTACAAATGTGTGAGTTAAGTTAGCCTCTAGATGCTGACATTTTTCGCAGATAGGAGATATATGTGGAAACATTCTATTTAAGTTCGTTTTTGAGTAATGTAATCTATGTAATACTTTAAATTGTATTTAAGAGTATCTGGCATTTAAGGAGCATTGATGTATATGTTGTAAGCTTTCGTCCCAAATATCTTTCATTATTGGCTGGCCAAGTTCATTTTCCCATGTTTGCCTATGTATTTCCGTCGTTGGTGCCTCACTGTCTAATAGGATATTGTAGATATGAGATATTAATTTTTCTGTATTAGGGTGTTTATTCAAAAAATCATGAAGAGTTTCTGGATCTCTAGGTCTATAATCCTTTGTATTTGATTTAGCTTAACCTCTAAGTTGTAAATATCTGAAATAGTCATTTGAGTGGAGTCCATAAGTTTGTTGCAACTCCTGAAATGAAAGAAATGTACGTTTCCTATAGAGATGACCCATCTTTTTAATTCCTTGATTTTTCCATTGTAAAAAACCTTTATCCAACATTGAAGGTTTAAATGTAGAGCTGTTTACAATAGGGAGAAAGAGTGATAGATTATCCAATTTTTTAATTGTTTCCAAATTCGTATACTGCTGCACAGTATAGGGTTTTTCACTATAGGTTTTTGTGTTCAATTTAGTGGTAGCAAACAGAATCGAACCAATTTCAAAGGGTAATCAGTCTTCCTTTTCCATTTTTAACCAGGCTTGTCCAATTCTTCCAACTAGAAGTTCATATTTTTAATGTTAACTGCCCAGAAATAGAGCATGAAATTTGGGAAAGCTTAACCTCCTTTTATTTTTGATTTACATAAATGTTTTATGTTTATTCTATGATTCTTATAATCCCAGATAAAATTAGTGACTATGGAATACACCTTAAAAAAAAATTTTTGGAAGATATATCGGGATTGATTGAAAGAGGTACAATAATTGCGGAAGAAAAATCATTTTTATGGCATTAATTCTACCAAACATTGAGATAGGTAGTGTCTTCCAATATTGAATATTCTTAAGCAATTTGTTCAGTAAAGGAGGGAAGTTCAGTTTAAATAAAGAAGTATGTCTTAGTTACATAAATTCCTAGATATTTAAAATTTTCATTACCTATTTTAAAGGGGGAATGTTGTAATATTTGTGGATTGATTTCCATTATTGGCATGATTTCGCTTTTATTCCAATTAATTCTATATCCTGAGAACAAAATTGAGTTATTAAATTTAATAGGTTTGGGATACTAATTTCAGATTTTGTAATGTAATGTAATACATCATCTGCATATAAAGAGATTATATTCTCAGTGTCTTTAGTATTATACCCATATATTTCAGGATGGGCCCTAACACTTTCTGCTAGTGGCTCAATTGCGAGTGCGAATAATAACGGGGATAACGGGAATCCTTGTCTACAACCTCTAGATAAGTTACATTTAGTTGATAACATTTGGTTTGTTAATATTCTAGCTGCTGGATTAGTATATAAAAGTTTTACCCATGTACTAAACTTCTCGCCCAGTTGAAATTTTCCCATCACCGAAAATGAATAGGGCCATCCCACTTGATCAAATGCTTTCTCAGCATCTAATGAAAGAATTGCTAAATCTACGTTAGTAATTCTCTTTGATTATATAATATTGAATAATCATCTCAAGTTATAAGAGGAGTAATGTTTTGGGATAAATCATGTTTGGTCAGGGTGTGTTAATTTATTAATCACTGTGCTTATTCTTTGTGCTAGGATTTTAGTCAATATTTTCTGATTAGTATTTAAGAGAGCTATAGCTCTATATGAACCTGGGTCTTCCAGGTCCTTATCTGTTTTTGGTATGAGTGTTATTATAGATTCGTTTAGCGTTTCTGGTAATTTCTGTTGAGTATAAATGTGCTCATACTGCGTCTGTAAACGTGGGGAGATCAGATCATAATTTGTTTAATAAAATTCAAAGCTTATACCGTCAGGGCCCAGAGCCTTACCATTTTTTAGAGATCTGATAGACTCTTCAATTTCTTTTACTGTTATTTCAGCGCCTACTAATTCTCTATCTTTCAAATCTGAACCTTTAAGGTTACATTTTTGTAAGAATGCTTCCATTCCTGTCGAATGTTCTGTCGTTTTGGCTGAGTAGAGATTTGAAAATATTGCAGAAATCTCTCATTGATATCCTTAGGCTGTACAATTTGCAATTTTTACCAAAGCCAATTCTGTACATCTATGGAGTGTGGGAGCAAACTGGAGCACCCGGGCAAATCCATGTGGTCACAGGGAGAACGTACAGACAGCATACCGCGCGCCACCGCATGCGATCCCACGCCTCACCATGCACAATTCGTGCGTCACCCAGGCGTCACGATGCGTAGACCTATTTTACATATGATGCGTAAATGAGGCGCAAATGACGGCCAAGTGGGACAGGCCCTTAAGGCAGCAACTCTACCGCTGTGCCACTGTGCAGCCCTCATTATTAAGTCACAGCGGATCAGAACGGATCTGTTCTAATATTACGTAGGTTTACTTTGCAATCTTCAGTGGAAGGGAAGTGTCAGTTTATGGCAAAAAGCAGCACTGAGAATATGGTGACCTCTCTCTACGCTCCACCAGAGTCCAGTGCAGGCGGCTCTCTGGGAAATTATTTTAGAGGGGGGTGTACGTTGAGAAATTTACTGATCAATGTTACTATCTGTAGCCAATAACCGTGTGAGAGTCTGTCAGAGTACGATGGTGCGGGCCGGTGAATACTGTCCATGCAATAACAGTAAGTTACTTACAGGTGCGTATCATCGGAACCAGGAGCTCTCTTCCCATCCTTTCTGATCCGGGATCACTCCTGGTCTTGGTTAATTTCACCAGAGGCAGCCTGCGCCATTATGTGCGTTCAGGGCGCCACAAAACTCCCTGGTCCTTCCCGGCAGGTATCCGCATCAACAACCGTCACCCCCCCCCCCTCCCCCAACCCCCCTCCCCCCTCTCCCTGGCCGCAACTCGGCTCAACAACAATAAAAAACGGTAACCAGCCTTTGAGCCTGCTCCGCATTGGTTTGTCCATCTCCCGTAGCTCTTGTTTCCAGCGCTGTTCATAGATCACCAGATGTCGACCGGTCATTCGGATTTCTGTTCTGAAACAACCCAATGCCTGAGCACAATGATGGGCAACTCTTCTCTCCAGAGATGCTGCCTGTGCCGCTGAGATACTCCAGCATTTTGTGCCTCCCTTTGACATGAGACGTTTCCTCGTCATTTGTCAGAATGGTGTCCCCCTTAACTCAAATGAACTCAAGAATCCTTGAGGGGAGAAGTATCCTTCTTGTAACTGGCCTCGTCAATATTGAGGAATGCTGTAAGATGATATGTCTTTGTATTCTGCAAATTCTGGGCAACAGAGATCCATCCTACTCAATCTCCTCGATGCAATGTCACAATGTCCTGACGGTGACCAAGGCCAGCAAACCATCCTGCGGTAACCATTATATGCACCTTTATCTAGGTATGTTACAAAACTTACCTTCAGCGGCGCTGCATTTCTGTCACTGGCCGTGTGCGCGACTTTGGCGCCTTTGGGGGGGGGTTAAAATGCAGTTTTCCCCTGCCTTCCGGAGTTATATTTTCTCGGGTGCAAGCTTTTGCTGAAGATTCGTTCTGACTGCCGGTATGTGAAAAAAAATGTTTAAATCATCCGACAATTTCAGCGCTGGAGTAAAATAAAAATTAGCTTCTAATGCCATGAACACCGACAATGGGGACGGATTTTACGTAGGGGACAGGGAAAGGAAATCCGTTTATTTTTACATATAAACTTGCTTGTTAAGATGACCTTAATCAACATTTCATGTTGCAAAACGGTGATTTATTCCCCATACGAACCGGAAGTATTTATCCTGCCGATATGGGGTTTAAATCCACCGCAACCGCAGCGTTCCAATCCATCGCATTCCATAAAAACCCACTCGCAAGCTGATTTAAATGGCCATTAATTTACGGGCATTAAACACTAAATTCCTTCAATTTGGCCTATAAATTAATGACAATGAGATTTAAAAATCATGTTATATTGTGAATTCTTGTGTGAATGTTATTTGGACACTTAGGCTTTTTAAAAAATGTTAATATTTTCTTAAGAAATGGATAGATGTTTAGATCTAGTAATTGAATTTTGTAATTAGCTACAATTCGGTAACTAACTAATTATATCCTTTAATTTCAGGTCATCCAAGTAAGATTATTTCATATTTGTTTCAGAATGTTTCAATCTATAATAACTGAACATTTCTTTCAGTTCTCTAAATTTTTAAGAAAGTTATGGGCTTTTGACTGTCCTCAATCACAACTTTTGTGTTAAGTCAATGGAAAAGCAATAGGGTACAAGATGCTAATTTCCGAGTATGAAAATGGCCATAACTTTTTTAATACTGAAGATATGAAAGGGAATTAGGTGTCAAATTAAACTTCTTTTTATGCTTTATCTGATGGGATAAATTGCAGACTTGATTTTTTAAATCTCAAAATTTTATAACATTGCTACTTTATCAACCAAGCAACGACCAACTATGCATTACTTCAATATGAAAGACACGTGTCGATGATAACTGGAGCCAGGGTTGTGGTTGTTTCTATCGACATTAAACTGTCTCTTCCTCCTTAATGCTGACTTTTAAAATAGAGTATATGTTCAGACCTAGAAAGTATTTACTTAGTAATTGCAGTTTATTTTCCCTTCTCTTTCCACAGTGAATTTAGTGGCGATTATGGTCCTGTCCCGGGGACAGTGCGGCCTCTCCACCTGCACCACTCGCTACCTGGTGGCCATGGCAGTGGCGGATCTACTGGTCATTATTTTTGAAGTTATTTTGTATCAAATCAAATATCATTACTTCTCCTTCGGTTTCCTGCACAGGACGCCCCTGTGCAGCGTGTGCCGCGTGCTGGCCTGTGTCGCTATAGACTGTTCTGTCTGGTACACCGTCACTTTCACCTTTGATCGCTTTGTCGCCATTTGCTGCCAGAAGCTGAAAATAAAATATTGCACCGGGAAAACTGCGGTTACAGTTCTGGCGACAACCGGCGTTCTGTTCTGTCTGAAAAACATCCCCATCTATTTCACATATGGACCAAAGAAGATTGGCGACAACGTACCGTGGTTATGCACTCCGAAACCGAAATATTTCAATCACAACGGTTGGGTTACATTTGATTGGGTCGATACGATTTTAAACCCACTCCTTCCTTTCTTTGTAATCCTGCTGCTCAACGCTCTGACAGTCCGACACATTTTGGCAGCCAATCAGGTCCGTAATAGGCTCAGAGGTCAGAGCATGGGGGAGAAGCGCAGTGACCCGGAGATGGAGAGCAGGAGGAGGTCTGTGGTTCTACTGCTGTCTCTAACCGGCAGCTTCAACCTCCTGTGGCTGACATATGTTGTGAATTTTTTCTATTATCAGGTGTCCGGAACAATAGTTAACCCCAATGAAGCTGAATACACCTTTTCCCAAGTCGGGCGGATGCTGGGTAACGTGAGCTGCTGCACCAACACATTTATTTATGCGGCGACTCAGTCCCGGTTCAGGGAACAGGTGACGAGAGCGCTGAAATATCCGGCCACATTAATGGTCCTGGTTATTGAGAGAGTCGCTTCCTTCTCACGACAATAGGCGGCCTCATCACCAACTTACCGTACTTACCAACTCGTCAAGAAGACACTTCGGGTTAAGGTTCGGGTCACCACGGGAAGGTCCATCATCTCCAGAGCTCTGTCCCCGGCTCGCTCTGATCAAGCCCCATGGTTTCAATGGTCTAACACCGACAGACACGCTGCCTCCATTTCCACCCACCAACTCCTAGCACCCTCCCGCTTAAACACACACAGACACACACACACACACACACACGCACACGCATAGACATACACACAGACACACGAACATAGTTGAGGAAAACAAGTAAACACACGCACACAAAACACGCGCGCACACAGAAACACACACACAGGCATATATATATATATATATATATATATATATATATACACACAGGCATATTTACACGCACAGCCACACACACACACACACACACACACACACACACACACTCACAGGCACCAAGGCACACAAACACATGTGCACAAAACAAGCACATACACAAAACACACAGAGACACACACACACCAGACACGTGCCGTCAGGGTAGGCAAGGTAGGCACTGCCTACCCTGACTAAAATTATAACATAGTGATTACTAAATATAAATAGTAAAGGCATGGGAGAATTATGCCCATGTAAGAGACCGATCTCTTAGGTAGGCATAATTCTCCATGCCTTTTCATCCGCAGCGCTTGTAACACGGGAAGCTCTGTGCAGCCCATGTGCCGTCAGCACTGTCTGAAGCTGTCAATTTCAAGCGGGGCTGAAGGCAGCAGAAATCCTGCCCTTGCAGCACTAGACTGATAGACTGTAGACTGATGTGCGTGTGTAGTGCAAGTTTCTTGGCGGGGTTTTCAAATATGGTTTGTCGTTTACCAATGATGTGGTAAGTACATTTCCTGGTGATGTTTTTAAATACCGTATTTCCCGGGGTGTGGGGGTGGGGGGGGGGGGGAGCTCCTTGTCAAGCATTTGGGGAGTCTGGCCAGGGGTAAAGTTGCGGGAAGGGCACGAATGTTATGAAGGAGGGGATTGGGATAATGCCACTTGCGACGCTCCTTGCACGGAGGCGTAGAATGCCACTGCATTGAGGTGGGGCGGGGATAGAAGTAGCTCGGGTGGCTGAGCGGCTGCCGGGCCGTACAGTGGAACCAGCCGCCACCTTAGCTCCTTCTGCCGGTCCCCGCTCACCTCTGGCAGCTCTCCATCTAAAAACCTCTCTCCTGCTGCTCGCTGTCCTCACTCATGTCCTTAAATTCCGACAGAGCAATGGAGGTTACTCGGCTGTGGGAATTTAAGGATTTGCAGGAAGCCGCTGACATTAGCGAAGTCGGCGAACGGCAGGTGACAGGCGTTCCGACGGCGAGCACTGCCAAAGGTGAGCGGGCCGGCAGAAGGTGCTGAAGTGGCGGCCAGTTCTGCTGTCGGGTCCTGGTGGACGCTCGTAGCTCCACAAGCTGCTTCTATCCCCAGCTACAGTGTGTGGCTTCACGCCTGGTGAGCTGTGGTAGCGGTGAGTGAGTTACTGGCAATATCCCCGACACCCTCCTCAACACTCGTGCCCTCCCCACAACTTTCCCCCTGGCACAGACTCTACACACGCTGTGAAATGAACTGTTCCCCCAATTGGTCCCTTGAACAAGTGTTGTCATTCAATAAGATGACAACTGATTCAACCATTCCCTGTACTCCAGTTTTTCCTACCATCTCTCTATCGGCCATCACCCTTCACACCCCACCCATTCAGTAATTCAGAATAAAGGAGACTAGAAAGCCTTGGGCAAATTGAATTGTCACTGTTTTTATTTATTTATTTGGTTAACGGAGAGAACAATCTGCGCATGCGCAGTGTAACATTTTTTAAGCGGCTGACTGCCCACCTTGAGTAATTACTCATGGCACGTGCCTGACACACATATATACCACACGCGCACACACGTATATACACACACACATATGCACACACACGCGCAGGCATACACACAAATACACACACAGACTGAGACATACACGTACGCACAAACAACCTTATAACGGACGCAAAAACTCGCAGGAAGTGCCTAAAGTTCCGGATTGAAACGTTACTCTATCACATACCCTTTGCTCGTGACAAACATTGTGGATTTTAATTAGCAAAAACAAAACTAACTACTGAAGTAACTAAGTTGCTCAAGCAACAGCTTTGGATTCAGCATATGCTGAGCGTTTAGCGTGGAGATCCTGCATCAGGTTTGCAAGTGTTGATGAGCGATAGCCAGTGATGGAAATGGGTTTTAGGATCTAGGGGTACTCGAAGGTATGTGAGACTGAGGTTGGGAAGGAAGGAGGAGGGATATTTTTTTAAGGTGCAGTCATACCCATGTAACAGTACAAGAATGCATAATTGTTTATTGTGTATTTATAATATAGTTTATTGTATATTATATGTCATAGCTGCTTTCTTGCATCTCTCTCTCTCCTTATCTCTATCTGTGTTGGCTGCAGCCATCGTCTGCTTCTGTGAGGAAAGCAGGTCGGTGATTGATCACAAGGCCCCTCGGAGACTGTGTCTGATTGGCTGCTGAGTGATCAGCGCATTATGTGATTGGACACAATGCCCTTGGAGACAGCGGCTGATTAGATGGGAGGAGACCAATTTGTTGATAGCGTGGGAATTTTAAGGGAAGCTGGTTGGTGATTGGACGCAACCTCCTTAGAGACAGCGGTTGATTGGCCGACAAATAATCGGGCACAAAATATTGACAAATAGGAAAACAATAAAATCGGAATTCCGATTTAGACAATAGACAATAGGTGCAGGAGTAGGCCATTTGGCCCTTTGAGCCAGCACCGCCATTCAACGTGATCATGGCTGATCATCCCCAATCAGTACCCCGTTCCTGCCTTCTCCCCATATCTCGACTCCACTATTTTTAAGAGCCCTATCTAGCTCTCTCTTGAAAGCATCCAGAGAACCTGCCTCCACCACCCTCTGAGGCAGAGAATTCCACACTCACCACAGAGGGGGGGCAGAGAGGGGGAGGGCAGAGAGAGAGAGGGCAGAAAGAGAGAGGGCATAGAAAGAAGATGCGACCTGAGGACCCGACCCGAGGATCCAACAGCTTGGTTCCGTCCCCTCAACGAGGGTGGGGGACGGGGGGGCGTGGACTCGGCGAGCAGGACGGGCCCAAAGATCTTTATTTCTCCGTCTTTTGGAGCAGGGAGTGGGCAGTTTTGAATAAATAATGGGGGGTAGAGGGAGCGGGCGGGAGGGGGGGGGTGACGTCACACAGCGCGAGGAAGAAGGGCACGCAGACCCATTGTGACATCCTCAGCGAATGTCAGTCGTTTTTAAATTCTACGTTTTGTCAGATTTTTGAACATTTTCAGTAATTATCTAAATGGTGGCCGATTAGGAAAAGGGGAGATGCAACGAGACCTGGGTGTCATGGTACACGAGTCATTGAAAGTAGGCATGCAGGTGCAGCAGGCAGTGAAGAAATTGAATGGTATGTTAGCATTCGTAGCAAAAGGATTTGAGGATAGGAGCAGGGTGGTTCTACTGCAGTTGTACATGGTCTTGGTGAGACCACACCTGGAATATTGCATACAGATTTGGTGTCCAAATCTGAGGAAAGACATCCTTGCCATAGAGGGGGTACAGAGAAGATTCACCAGACTGATTCCTGGGATGTCAGGACTTTCATATGAGGAAAGATTGGATAGACTCGGTTTGTACTCGATGGAATTTAGAAGATTGAAGGGGGATCTTATAGAAACTTACAAAATTCTTAAGGGGTTGGACAAGCTAGATGCTGGAAGATTGTTCCCGATGTTGGGGGAGTCCAGAACAAGGGGTCACAGTCTAAGGATAAGGGGGAATTCCTTTAGGACCGAAATGAGGAAAACATTCTTTACACAGAGAGTGGTGAGTCTCTGGAATTCTCTGCCACAGAAGGTAGTTGAGGCCAGTTCATTGGCTATATTTAAGAGGGCGTTAGATGTGGCACTAGTGGCTAAAGGGATCAGGGGGTATGGAGAGAAGGCAGGTACGGGATACTGAGTTGGATGATCAGCCATGATCACATTGAATGGCGGTGCAGGCTCGAAGGGCCGAATGGCCTACTCCTGCACCTATTTTCTATGTTTCTATGTGTGGCTGGAGGGATCAGGGGGTATGGAGAGAAGGCAGGTACTGAGTTTGGATGATTAGCCAAGATCATATTGAAAGGTGGTACAGGCTCGAAGGGTCAAATGGCCTACTCCTGCACCTATTTTCTATGTTTCTATGGTTCAATAAATCGAGAAATAAAGCTTGAAATTTTCAGATAAGGAGCTTTTGGACTCCGCCGGAAAAATCTCTACCAAAATATGTTAAAATTGGACAGTTAGCGTGTCGATTTTTCACAAAGATGCGAATATACACAGACAAATAAACACACGCACATCCAAGATTATACTTTTAAGTATATAGAATAGATACGATATATAACCATATAACAATTACAGCACGGAAACTGGCCTTCTCGGCCCTTCCAGTCCGTGCCGACCATTTATTTTCCCCTAGTCCCATCTACCTGCACTCAGACCATACCCCTCAATTCCCTTCCCGTCCATATATCTATCCACTTTACTTTTAAATATTACAATCAATCCTGCCTCCACCACTTCTGCTGGAAGATCATTCCACACATCCACCACTCTCTGAGTAAAGAGGTTCCCCCTCATGTTACCCCTAAACTTCTGTCCCTTAATTCTCATGTCATGCCCTCTTGTTTGAATCTTCCCTACCCTCAATGGGAAAAGCATATCCACATCAACTCTATCTATCCCTTTCATCATTTTAAAGACCTCAATCAAGTCCCCCCTTAACCTTCTGCGCTCCAAAGAATAAAGACCTAACTTGCTCAACCTTTCTCTGTAAATTAGTTGCTGGAACCCAGGCAACATTCTAGTAAATCACCTCTGTACTCTCTCTATTTTGTTGACATCCTTCCTATAATTAGGTGACCAAAATTGTACACCATACTCCAGAATTGGTCTCACCAATGCCTTGTACAATTTTAACATTACTTCCATACTCCTATAATCAATCCTCTGGTCACCGGCTTCCAACCTGACAAACAGCCATCCACCATTACTCTCTGACATGGCCCATTCAGCCACAGTTGAATCCATCTTGCTACTCTGCCATTAACACCCAAAGATTGAACCTTCTTAATCAACCTTCCATGGGGAACCTTGTCAAAGGCCTTACTGAAATCCATATAGACAACATCCACTGCTTTACCCTCATCAATTTCCCTAGTAACCTCTTCAAGAAATTCAAGAAGTTTTGTCAAACATGACCTTTTAGGCACAAATCCATGTTGACTGTTCCTGATCAGACCCTGTTTATCGAGATGCTTATATATATTATCTCTACGTATCCTTTCCATTAATTTGCCCACCACTGAGGTCAAACTAACAGGTCTATAATTGCTAGGTTTATTCTTTGAACCCTTTATAAACAATGGAACAACTTGCGAAATACGCCAATCCTCCGGCACTATTCACGTTTCTAATGACATTTGAAATATTTCTGACATAGCCCCTGCTATTTCTACACTAACTTCCCTCAATGTCCTAGGAAATATCCTGTCAGGACCTGGAAACTTATCCGCTTTTATATTGTTCAAAAGTGTTGTACTTCCTCCTCTTTGAATCTCATAGTTTCCATAGCTACTCTACTTTTTTCCCTTACCTCACAGAGTTCAATATCCTTCTCCTTGGTGAATACCGAAGAAAAGAAATTGTTCAATATCTCCCCCATCTCTTTTGGCTCTGCAGATAGCTGTCCATTCTGGCTCTCTAATGGTCCAATTTTATCCCCCATTATGCTTTTGCTATTAATATAGCTGTAGAAACCCTTTGGATTTACTTTCACCTTTCTTGCCAAAGCAACCTCATATCTTCTTTTAGCCTTTCTAATTTCTTTCTTAAGATTTTTTTTACATTCTTTATACTCCTCTAGCACCTCATTTACTCCATGCCTCCTATAATTATTGTAGATATCTCTCTTTTTTCAAAACAAGTGTCCAATTTCCCTTGAAAACCATGGCTCTTTCCAATTTCCTTTCAACCGAACAGGGACACAAAGATTCTGTACTCTTACAATTTCCCCTTTAAATGTCCTCCATTTCTCTTTACATCCTTCCCATAAAACAAAATGTCCCAATTCACTCCTTTCAAATCCTTACGCATTCCCTCAAAATTAACCTTTCTCCAATCAAAAATCTCAAGCCTAGGTCCAGTTCTTACTCTCACCATAATTATATTGAAACTAATGGTATTGTCATCACTGGTCCCGAAGTGCTCACCAACGCATACCTCCGTCACCTGACCTGCCTCATTTTCTGACAGGAGGTCCAGCACTGCCCCTTCTCTGGTCGATACCTCTATGTATTGCTGCAAAAAACTATCCTGCACACATTTAACAAACTCCAAACCATCCAGCCCATTTACAGAATGTGTTTCCCAGTCTATTTTTGGAAAATTGAAATCTCCCACAATCACTACCTTGTGCTTACTACTAATATCTGCTATCTCCTTACATATTTGCTCTTCCAATTCTCGCTCCCCATTTGACGGTCTACATTACACCCCTAAAAGTGTTGCTACACTGTTCCCACTTCTCAGTTCCACCCAAATAGCCTCCCTAGATGAGCCCTCTAATCTATCCTGCCAAAGCACTGCTGTAATATCTTCTCTGACAAGCAATGCAACACCTCCACCTCTGGTCCCTCCAATTCTATCACACCTGAAGAAACGAAATCCAGGATTCCCAGCCTTTCTAGTTTAAAGTCTCCCCAGTCGCCTTTGCAAATCTCCCTGCCAGGATATTGGTCCCCCTCAGGTTCAAGTGCAACCCGTCATTTTTGTACAGATCATGCCTTCCCCAAAAGAGGTCCCAGTGATCAAGAAACTTGAATCCCTGCCCACTGCACCAGTCCCTCAGCCACGCATTTATCCTCCACCTCATTCCATTCCTACTCTCACTGTCACGCGGCACAGGCAGTAATCCTGAAATTGTTACCCATTTGGTCCTTCTCCTTAACTTTCCCCCCAACTCCCTAAATTCTCCTTTCAGGACCTCTTCTCTTTTTCTGCCTATGTCATTGGTACCTATGTGTACCACAACATCAGGCTCCTCTGCCTCCCTTTTCAGAATCTTTTGGACACGTTCTGACTCATCCGAGACCCTGGCACCAGGGAGGCAAATTACCATCCGGGTTTCCCGACTGCGTCCACAGAATCGCCCATCCGACCCACTAACTATAGTTTTAGTTTAGTTTCCTTTATTGTCATTGTAACATGAACCATGTACAACAAAATTTAAAAATGTCAACCAGTCAGTGCAGCATTCAAACCATAAAAGCTAACGATACATACAAGGTAAAATATTAAAAAAGATAAACAACTAAAATAAATATGAAATATGAAAATAGCACGCATAAACACCCAACCCTACATCCTTCTGTCGATTTCACAGTGTACCAACCACAGTCCCTTGGTCCCCGCGTTCCTTGGTGGCTACATTTAGTGCCTTTATAGCAGTGGGGTAAAAACTGTTTTTAAGTCTGTTTGTCCTTGTCCTTGTAGATCTGTACCGTCTGCCTGAGTGTCCGGGGTGGGAAATGTCCTTCATAATATTCTGGGATTTTTTGATGCAGTGGGAACTGTGTAAGTCCTCCAAGGTAAGGAGAGGGCAGCCGACAATCCTCTGGGCATTGTCAATGGCCCTCTGGAGCGCTTTCCTCTGAGCCGCTGTGCAGCTGGTGTACCACACGCATACACAGTATGTTAGGATGCTCTCAATGGAGCACCGATAAAAGGACAGCAGCAGTCTCTGTGTGATGTCATTCTTCCTGAGCACCCTCAGGAAATGCAGTCTCCTATTACCATTGCCCTCCTCTTTTTACTACCCTTCCGAGCATTAGGGCCGGTCTCTGTGCCGGAGGCCCGGCCGCTGTTGCTGCCCCCAGGTAGGCTGTCCCCTCCAATCGTACTCAAACATGAGTACCTATTTTCCAGGTGTACAGTCACAGGGGTACTCTCTAGCCCCTGCCTCTGCCCCTTCCCTTCCTAACTGTGACCCACTTGTCTGCCTCCTGTGGTCTGGGAGCTACACCTCCCTGTAGCTCCTCTCCATGACCACCTCATTCTCCCTGACCAGACGGAGGTCCTCGAGCTGCTGCTCCAGGTTCCTAACACAGTCCTTTAGGAGCCCCATCTCGACACACCTGGCGCAGATGTGGACATCTGGAGGGCTAACAGCTTCCCTGACCTCCCACATCTGACATCCACAACAGAACACTGCCTTGGCCTTCATACTCCCCCCCTTACACTGGATACAATACAAAGTACACAACAAACTGCTGGAATCTGACTGCCAATCAGCTGCTTACCTTAGTCCACTTCCCACCAATCAGCGGCTTCCTAAAAAAAACCCCCAAAAAAACACTTCTACGAATGGAACGTTATGGATTTAACAAGCCCCGCGCTGGATTTTAAACCTTACCGGTCAGGTGTCAATCGTCCCCCTCCTTCTCTTCCAACGGCTCCTGTGGGCCTCTGAAAAAACAAGCCCCGCGCTGGATTTTAAACCTTACTGGTCGGGTGTCGCTCCTCCCCCTCCCGTGCCTGCCTTCCCCCCATATCCCTTGACTCCACTAGCCCCTAGAGCTCTATCTAACTATCTCTTCAATCCATCCATTGACTTGGCCTCCACTGCCCTCTGTGGCAGGGAATTCCTTAAATTCACAACTCTGGGTGAAAACGTTTTTTCAGTCTTAAATGACCTCCCCTTTATTTTAAGACTGTGGCCTCTGGTTCTGGACACGCTCAACATTGGGAACATTTTTCCTGCATCTAGCTTGTCCAGTCCTTTTATAATTTTATATGTTTCTATAAGATCCCCCTCATCCTTCTAAACTCCAGTGAATACAAGCCTAGTCTTTTCAATCTTTTCTCATATGACAGGCCCGCCATCCCAGGGATAAATCGTGTGAACCTACGCTTCACTGCCTCAATCACAAGGATGTCCTTCCTCAAATTAGGAGACAAAAACTGTACACAATACTCCAGATGTGGTCTCACCAGAGCCCTATACAATTGCAGAAGAACCTCTTTACTCCTATACTGAAATCCTCTTGTTATGAAGGCCAACATTCCATTAGCTTTCTTCACTGCCTGCTGTACCTGCACGCCAACTTTCAGTGACCGGTGTACAAGGACATCCAACCCCATTGAGATAATAATCTGCCCCCTTGTTTTGGCCACCGCAGTGGATAACCTCACATTTATCTATATTATACTGCATCTGCCACGCATCTGCCCACTCACTCAACTTGTCCAGGTCACCCTGCAACCTCCTAACATCCTCTTCACAATTCACACTGCCACCCAGCTTTGTGTCATCCGCAAACTTGCTAGTGTTGCTCCTAATTCCCTCTTCCAAATCATTAATATATATGGTAAACAGTAGCAGCCCCAACACCGAGCTTTGCGGCACTCCACTCACCACTGCCTGCCATTCTGAAAATGTTCACTCCTACTTTTTGCTTCCGGTCTGCCAACCAATTTTCTATCCATGTCAACGCCCTACCATGTGCTCTAATTTTCATCACCAGTCACCAGTCTCCCTTACAAAGGCTTTCTGAAAGTCTAGATACACTACATCCACTGGCACCCCTTCATCCATTTTACTTGTCACATCCTCAGAAAATTCCAGAAGATTAGTCAAACATGATTCCCTTTCATAAAGCCATGTTGACTTGGACTCATCCTTTTACTGCTATCCAAATGCCCCATTATTACCTATTTAATAATTGTCTCCAGCATCTTTCCCACCACCAAAGTCAGGCTAACTGGTCTGTAATTCCCCGTTTTCTCTCTCCTTTCTTGAAAAGTGGGATAACATTAGCTATCATCCAATCCACAGGAACTGATCCTGAATCTATTTAACATTGGAAAATGATCACCAATGCGTCCACTATTTCTAGAGCCACCTCCCTGAGGACCCTGGGATGCAGACCATCAGGTCCAGGGGATTTATGATCCTTCAGTCCCATTAGCCTACCCAATACTATTTCTCGCCTAATGACAATTTCTTTCAGTTCCTCTACCCCCTTAGATCCTCTGTCCTCCAGTACATCTGGGAGATTGTTTGTGTCTTCCTTAGTGAAGACAGATCCGAAGTACCTATTCAACTCTTCTGCCATTTCCTTGTTGCCCATAATAATTTCACCCGTATCTGCCTTCAAGGGACCCACATTTGACTTTGCTACTCTTTTTCCCTTAACATATCTAAAGCTTTTACTGTCATTCTTTATATTCCTGACCAGCTTCCCTTCGTACTTCATCTTTTTAGCCCGTATTGCCCGTTTTGCTTCCTTCTGTTGTCCTATGAAAGTTTCCCATTCCTCTAGCTTTTGGCTACTCTTTGCTGTTATACATCTTTTTCTTCATCTGCCTTTTGTCAGGAAATGCTTAATTCTGCCTGAATTTCTCCGCCAAATGTTCCCTTATTTTGCTTTGTCAGGAAAAGGGTTCCCTCCACCTTTTGTCATTTCGTAACCGTTTGGTCAGCTTGTAACTTAATATTCAAAATTTCTTATTATACTTAGGATTCAAATAACACATATGTTGGACGGGGGTTCCTCCTTCACTTCTATCCAGAGTATTCCTCATAGATAGAGAGAGTGAGAGAGAGAAAGAGGGGGGGGGATAGAGAAAGAGAGAGCGAGAGAGAGAGAGAGAGAGAGAGAGAGAGGTCGTGTTTTCTTCTCAGCTCTGCAGTTGAGAAGGATTGAAGCAGCCTTTCAAGGATTTTGCCATTGGAGAAGGTACAGAGGCAGAGGGGCTTCATAGTTTAACTTATCGTTGGACTGTTGAAACTTTCCTCTGGTCTAGGAATCCTCTACCAGTGTGAAAATTCCTGAGTTTTCTCTACATTGTCGAGGGTGCGGTTGTTGTTGGCGGACTGCCAAGAGTGCCTGGAGATCGAGGGTACGAAGATCTCGGTGTCTTTGCCATTTTTAGCACCGTTTCTCTGCCCTAAAGTCATTTTGCACAGTGCGGCTGCCTGGCTTAATGTGAAGAAGGTACTTTTGCTTCCGGCGAGACTGGGATAGAGCTTCCCAAAAGCTGCTCTTGGCTGTGGACAAACTTGGGGACTTTCCTGCTTCAGCTGGAGGTTTCCGTTTTCTGCTGCCTGTCTTTGACTGTGACTGTCTCTGGGACTTAACTTGGAGCTGAGCTGCTGGGGTGCCTGGAGCTGGTTTGTGCCTCTGTTAGGATGGCGATGGAAGGGGCGCGGCCAAAGGTCCGGACCTACACAGCGATGGCATCAGTGGCCGGTACAAGGCCATCTGAGCATGAGCCTCATGTTGACTTGGATGGGGACAGTTTTGGTATCTCAGTTCAAACTGAGCCTATGATATCTAGGGGAGCAATTACGAAGGCCATGAATGAACTTCTTGGGAGGGGAGCTATTGTCTCTTCCAAGCTCGAAAGAGGAAAGGTTGAGATGATACTAAAGACCCGGGAGTGTGTGGCCCAAACGTTGGAGACGGGGATCTCAGTGGGGGGGGGGGGGGGGTGTCCACATACAGGTGGATCCGTGGGTATCCAGGGTTAGACTGGTTCTCCTGCGGAGTTGCCCCACATATATTTCGGATGCGTTACTTATTCCACACCTGTCCAAGTTTGGGGAGGTGCGGTCTAAATGCTTTAGGTTCTTGCATCCCGGGGGTGACCCGGAGGAAAAAGGGGTCTTCAGTTTCAAGAGGAGGGTGTTCATGAAGGTGGGTGAGGGGGATGGTGCTGAGGGGGGCTTTGAGGTGGAGTATAATGGTATCCCCGGAACCGTGAGTTGGGGAAAGGCACGGTGTCATGCGTGCGGCGAATTTGGACATCTCCGTAGGGAGTGTCTTATTCGCGGGGTCACTGTTAGAAGTTCTAGCGCAGTGGCCCAGGAATGCACTGCTGGCCCATCCGGGGTGGCTCGTCAAACCTCAGTGGCGTGGGGTGGTACTGCTGACCCGGCTAGGGCTGCCAACTCTGCCTTGGTGATCCGGGGCGGCAGTGATAGTCCATCTGGATCCGCAGGTTCAGTATTGGTGATCCTGGGCAGCGATGGCCCCCGCCCCCCACGTCCTGCGCCTGTGGTGGCAGCTGAAGATGGGGCACAGGGGGAGGGAAGAGAAGAGGGGGGGATTTGGGAGAAGCAGGGGAGGAAGAACAAGAAGAAGGAGAGGAGAAAGTCCGCCCGAGCGAGTCAAATGCAATCGGGTGTGCAACTGCCGAGTTCTGTGACCACCCAAGGGGCGCCTGGCAGCTCCAGTGAGGTGCAGATTGCACCTGACGTGGCCCTGCAAGGAGCTGAGGTGGTTCAGAAGGGGGCAGGGAAGCTAAAACGTGCGGGTGGTAAAGTGGTTGGGGGTAATGTGGAGGCGGATGACCCTTCCCTTATGGAGGTTACCGTACCTCCGCATGCTAGCGGGACAAAAAGGAGGCATTTGCCTGGTGAAGATGAGCAAGGGCGTGGGTCCAAAGCTATGGGGATGTCTTTTTCCAGACTTTCCACCACTGATGTGAATGGTGGTCTTGAACTGGTGTCTTCTGGGTTTAAGGTTGGGCCTCCTTTTCATGGATCTTCAGCGGGTGTCACAAGACCAGGTGCTGGGGTTGATTCCGGTGGAGTTGTGTCCTCTGGGCGGGAGGTTGTCCCTTTGTCTCAGGGGCCCTCCGAGGGAGTTATCTCATCGGGTGTTGGGGTTGTGTGTCCTCTGGGTGGAGGAGGTCCCCTCGTTTCAGAGGCCTACTGAGGGTGCTGGCATGCTAGTTGATGTGGTTGGCTACCCTGGTAGTGTGCCCCCTGAGATGGGGGATGAGCAGAGTCAGCCCGAGAGGGGAGGTTCGGGGGCATAGGTGTACCAGTCTGTGCTCCATATCAGTGTCAGTGGAGGTGCTGGGGGGCGTGATGCCTCACCGGATGAGTTGTCTGGGGAGAGTTTAAAAGCAGGTGGAGATTCTCTGGGTGTTGTCTGTGGAGAGGGTACTCTAGGTGCTGTGGAGGTCGGGGCTGTTTCGGGTCGTGATCCTCTTTCAGATTCCGAGGGTGCCAGTGCACCACAGGCCCTGGGGATGCCTCTTGTTTTTGCTTCCCCAGGCCCAGACGTGGAGGGTGATGGTAGAGTGCAGGAGCCCAGCCATTCAGTGGGCTGCGTGTTTCAGTCAGGGGTTTCGGGACCCTTCCCCGGCATTGATCCTGGGGGTGGTGTCATGGCCGAGGAGGGGGTAGAGTGACGGGGCCAGTTTGTGAGGTGGGGATAGCGAACTGTCAGAGAGTTCTGGTCTTTCTTTTTTTTTGTTGAATATTTTTTATTAGAAGTATAAATACAGGTGTAAGTACAAGTATAAGTACATATAAAAACAACGTTCTTGATAAAGAGATAGGTAATAATTACCATGTTTTCTTATATATACTTCTAAACATTTTATTGTAGTTTTTTTTATATAGTTAATAGTAGGAAAGTGTGAAAAATGATTAACATAAAGATAGTTATAAAATAATCAAAAGAAAAAAGTAAATAAAATGACAGTGGTATATTGTACAAACAGTATTTATATAATAATATATCCGTGATCAATAATGTATTATTCTTCGTCTAATCTTTCGTTCAGGTCTCGATCAGGTCTACAAACCGAGTCATATTGATCCCTTAAGATATTCAAGGAATGGAGACCAAATCACATTAAATTGGTATAACTTGCCTAAAAGTGCAAGTCTTATTCTTTCCAAGTGTAAAGTCTCCGCCATTCCTGAAATCCCCAATTTGATTGTAGGGGGTATGGGGCCTTTCCAAAATTGTAAAATTAATTTTTTACCAATTATTAAACTATAATCTATGAAAGTTCTTTGTGCTGTCGTGAGTAATTGATCCCTTTCTAATATTCCCAATATTATTAATTTTGGGTCTGGAACTAGATTCTTATTTACAACATTCGAGATTACCTTAAATATTTCCAACCAAAAATTCGTAATTTTTATACAAGTTGTAAAAGAATGTGTTAAATTAGCTTCTGGGTATTGGCATTTGTCACATATAGGGGATGCATTAGAAAATATTCTATGTAATTTAGATTTTGAAAAATGCAATCTATGTAAAACTTTGAATTGTATCAGAGAGTGTCTAGAATTTAATGAACAAGTATGTATATATCGTAAACTTTCATCCCAGATATCAGATTCGATTGTTTCACCTATTTCATTTTCCCATAGTTGTCTGTACTTTTCCGTATTGGGTATATCATTTTCTAATAAAATATTATAAATGTATGATATTAATTTTTCCGTGTTTGGGTGTTTATTTAAGCATTCATCTAGAATTCCCGTTTTTCTCTTTTTATATTCCTGTGCAGTTGTTTTAATGTAGTCAGTTATTTGTAGATATCTGAAGTAATGTTTAGAGTGTAGTCCATATATTTCCTGTATTTCTTTAAATGAAAGATACAGATTGTCCCTGTAAAGGTCACTGATCTTATTAATTCCTTGATTTTTCCATTGTAAGAATCCTAAATTTTCCAGGGATGGTTTAAAACTTACATTATTAACAATGGGAAGAACTAATGGGATATCTTCTAGTTTTAACGTTCTTTTTAACTGTCTCCAAATATTAATTCCACTATTAATTATTGGGTTTTCTCGATAAGTTTTCTTAAATATTTTAATTTTAGAAAATAATATGGAACTGATTTCATACGGTAAGCAGTCTTCCTTTTCCATAAGTAACCAGTTTGGATTTTCATCAAGTTCCACCCACCAAAAGTTCATATTCTTAATATTAACTGACCAGTAATAAAATATAAAATTAGGTAATGTTAAACCTCCATTAATTTTCGATTTGCATAAATATTTTTTATTTATTCTATGGCTCCTATAGTCCCAAACAAAATTATTGACTATAGTCAACCTTTTTAAAAAAATTCTTAGAAAAATATATCGGGATCATTTGAAATAAATATAATAATTGTGGGAGAAAAATCATTTTTATCGCATTAATTCTACCTATCATTGAGATAGGTAGAGTTCTCCAATATAGAATATTCTTAGATAATTTATTTAGTATAGGTAAAAAATTATATTTAAATAAAGAATCATATTTTTTTGTAACGTGAATTCCTAAGTACTTAATCTGTTCATTAACAATCTTAAAAGGAAATTGTTTTAATATAGTTAAATTATCTTGTGTTAATGGCATAAGTTCACTTTTATTCCAATTGATTCTATATCCAGAAAACGAGCCGAATCGAGTTATTAAATTCAATAAATTAGGTATGCTAATTTCAGGTTTTTTAATATATAATAATACGTCATCTGCATATAGAGAAATTTTATTTCTTCTTTCGTTAGTTTCATATCCAAAAATTTCGGGGTGTAATCTTACCCGAGTGGTAATGGTTCTATAGCCAACGCAAATAATAATGGTGATAGGGGACATCCTTGTCTGCATCCTCGAAATAAATTAAATTTGGTGGATATCATTTGGTTAGTTAAGATTCTAGCAGTTGGATTAGTATATAGTAATTTGATCAATTTTATAAACTTGTCTCCCAAATTTAACTTTTCCATAACCGCAAACAAATATGGCCATTCAACTTGGTCAAAAGCTTTCTCTGCATCTAATGATATTATTACTGTCTTTATTATAACTCCTTTTCGAGTATATAATATTAAACAATCGTCTCAAGTTATATGATGAGTATCGTTTAGGTATAAATCCTGTTTGATCCGGGTGTATTATTTTATTAATCACTACACTTAATCTTTTAGCTAATATTTTAGTTAATATCTTTTGATCCGTATTTAAGAGAGCAATAGCTCTATATGATCCCGGATCATCTAGGTCTTTATCCATTTTTGGTATGAGTGTTATAATGGATTCGTTTAGTGTTTCTGGTAAACTCTGTTGCGCATATATATATTCGTAAAGTGTCTTCAAATAAGGTGTTATCAGATCCTTGTATGATTTATAAAATTCCGAACCAATACCATCTGGCCCTGGAGTTTTCCCGTTTTTTAATGATATAATAGAATCCTCAATTTCTTTCTGTTATTTCAGCATTTAATAGTTTTGTATCATCTACATCCAATCCTATTAGATTACAGTCATTTAAGAATGTATTAATTCCTATCTGATTTTCAGTCATTTTGGATGAATATAAATCTTTATAATATTGTAAAAATCTCTCATTAATATCGTTATTTTGTGTTAAGAATTCACCATTTTCTGATTTAATACGATGTATTATTTTTTCTCCCTCTATTTTTCGTAATTGGCGAGCCAGTAATTTTTGTGGTTTGTCCCCAAATTCAAATTGTATTTGTTTTGTGTATTGATATAATTTAACCACTTGGTCAGCATATATCTTATTTAATTTATATTTTAATGCAGTAATTTTATTATGTGTTATCATTGTAGGGTTGAGAGCATTTTCTATATCTAATTGTTTTATCTCCGTTTCCAGAATATTTTGTTCCTTCCGCTTTTCTTTGTTGTAAAATGCTTGTGAAGATATCATAATTCCACGAGTAAAAGCCTTAAAAGTTTCCCATAGTAGGGATGGAGATATTTCTGGTTTATCGTTTATTTAAAAAAAAATCTTAATCTGCTTTATAATATATTCATTAGTTGATTTATCCTTCAAAATTTGTGGATTAAGTCTCCATTTTCCTCGTATTTTCATGTTATCATTAAATTTAATATTAAATGTTAATGGAGCGTGATCTGAAATAATGATACTGTGGTATTTGGAGTTATAGATGTATGGAATAAGCTTTATATCTACAAGGAAATAGTCAATTCTAGAATATGTTTTATGTACCGAGGAGTAAAATGAATAATCTCGTCCTGTTGGGTGTTCCATTCTCCAAACATCTCTAACTTTACTAGTATCAATGTATGCATTTATTAAATCACTGGAGTGTGATTTAAATTTCCTCTGTCCTGACGATCTATCTAAATAAGGATCTAAAGTACAATTTAAATCTCCTCCAATTATTAAATTATGTTGTGCATGATCAGGAATTGTATTAAATATTTTCTTTAAAAAAATTGGACTGTCAAAATTTGGGCCATATATATTGGCTAATATTACTTTTTGAGCATATAATTCTCCCGTTACAATAATAAATCTTCCATCTTTATCAATTATAGTTGATGTATGCTTGAATAAAGTACCTTTACGTATCAGTATTGCTACGCCTCTAGATTTATGAGTAAAAGAGGAATGATATATTTTGTCAATCCATTTAGCCTTTAATCTATGCTCGGCATCTTTTTTTAAATGTGTCTCTTGAAGAAACATAACATCAATTTTAAGTGCTTGCAAATGTGCCAATACTTTGCCCCTTTTAATAGGTTCATTAAGACCTTTAACATTCCAACTGCCAAAGATTATTCCCTCATTCCCCCAATTCTTTTTTAAGTCCTGCATTTTATTTAAGGTGGTCTATAATGGTTCACATGTCTCAGCTCGACATACCCGACCTTACCCCCGAACTCCGGATGGACGAGTTTCAAGATTTTCAAATATCTCGCACGGATATATCTTTTCTGATTACGAGTCCACTGTGATGTAAAAAAATAAAAACATGAGGTAATATAAAAAAACAGAAGATAGGAAAAAGGGTTAGTAAATAGTGAAAAGTAAGGAAAAACTACAGCTATAGTAGGTGCAGTTAGTGAAAGCCATACTAGCATGGCTAGCCATCTACAGACTTCCAGTGTAGATGATGTTAACTCGCCAGCTCCATAAGTCCTTAAAGTTATTGTCTTACAAAAGGTATTTTAACGGGAATATATAATTCTAAAATGTTTCATCAATCCTATAACATATTTAAATGCAAAGATCAAGGAAATCTTAACTATTATTGGTATAATCAAATGTATGATCTTAGGAAATATATTTACTAATTACTATTTATTTTAATTTTATGTAGATTAGTATTAATTATTGATGAGTAAATTATATGTATGTGGGAAGTAGTAAGAAAGTTACTTATATCTAAGCCTTAGTGATTAGTATTTATTATTGTTTTAGTTAGTAACAGTACTACCGGTTAGGTTTTAGTATATTAGTATTTTATTATGTATTAATTATTTCTATTAGTATTGTTATTATTCTAATTAATAATATTCATAAGAGAAAGTCCAGTCCACTCTTTGATGTAGGGACCCAGTCCACTCATTTCTTCATCTTTCTTGATTGTAGCCAGACTATAACCAGTCCATATTCTGGTAATCCTTTAAACCAAATACAAACACACAGTTTATTCATTAATATAGTTCAAAGGTGAAATATTATTTAGTCTTCTTGATTCTTAATCCTCTGCGCAAAGTCCAGTGCATTTTGTGGGTTCTTGAAGAAATGATCTTGATTGTCATAGGTCACCCTCAAGGTAGCGGGGTATCTCAGAGTATACCTTACATCCTTCAATTCTCTCAGAATTATTTTAGTCTCCCTGAATGCGTTTCGTTTCTTGGCAACTTCAGCAGGATAATCTCAGTAAATACTGATTCGTGCTCCTTCAAAAGTAAGATTTTTACTTCTTACAATCTTACCCATCATTTCTTCCAGTTCGTAATCATCCTGTACTTTTAAAATCATTTGTCTTGGGGGAGCACCAGGTCCTGTAAAACGCCTCTTTACTCTATGTGCACGAGCCAGTAAGGGTTTCTGATCCAAGGCTAAAACTTGTTGCAGTAAATCTGCTGTAAATCCTCGTGGGTTATTCCGTTCCATGCCTTCCGGAATGCCCACAATTGTAAGATTCGACCTTCTTTGGTAGCCTTCCAACTCCGTGCATTTTTCTGTTATCTTGTCCAGAAGTTCAGATAAGCGTTGTATTTCTCTGTCTGAGTCCCGAGCCGATGCTTCAGCTAAGTCTTTAATAATGCTTATATCTGCCGAATGTAAATTTAATGCTGCTTCGACCTCAGACAGCTTGTCCTTCACCAGGGTTTCGATTTTAATTTTCATCTGTTTGTTCTGCTCTTTTAACTTGTCCGTAATCTCTTTTTTCAGTGGTTGAGCAGATTCAGTGATTTCAGTCTTCAAGTCTTTTATTTCAGTTTTCAAATCTTTCACTTCTTCATTAATTTTTTCAACTTCTTCCTTAATATTCAACTTTTTCATATCTTTCTTTAAATTCAATAGATCGGTTTGGATGCTTGCCATCTCTTTTTCAATAAGAGTTTTCAATCCTTCCATCTCCAGTTTCGTTTTAACTTCTTCAGCTCCAGAAGGTTTTTTTCCTGCAATGTCTTCCTGGGATCGGGTTCTACCCGAGACCGAGGCTTCAGAACGGCCTACCGGATCCCGAGTGATCGGTAGCCGGGTTTTCAGTTTTTCTTCTGGGGTCCGTTGCATGTCGCAGGGCGCAGGGCTGATAACGTCAGTTATCAATTCTGTACTAATCAGTACTGAGATTTCAGACGGCAAGTAAGTCTTTTTTCAGCGTTTTTTACCCCGTTTTCTTCAACATTCTTATGGAGCTGGGTGGCAGGGCGTCTTCACCTCATGATGGCGCCTCCGGAAGTCAGAGTTCTGGTCTTTCTGAGCTTGTTGATTCAGGTGCAAGCGGGTTGGCTGCGCGCCCAGGCTCCAAGGCCGTGTCTCAGGCAAGTGTTATCCGGGAGGTGCGAGAGTTCCTAAAACCAAGCCATACCAGCAAAACCAATAAGGAAGTTGCTAAAAGACGGTGGGAGGACTGGCCAGCTTTGATTAAGAGTCTCGAGGCTATCCATGGCAACAAGGATAGTGGTCTTCCTGACTCTGAGAAGAGCCAGTTTGGGGATTTTTTGGAAGCAGAGAGAGAGTTTTTGAGTCTAAGCGGAGTGTGAGGATCTAAATCTAGTGTGCCTACACATTCACAGTAGCTAATTGAATTGAAATGGGATTAGAGCGAGTTTTCGTAGATTTCAGCTCTTATCAGTCCTAAGAGAGGGGAAATTTGCGGTGTGTTTTCTGCAAGAGACACATACCGTTTTTAGTGACGAACCCACCTGGCGACTGGAGTGGGAAGGGGGGGTTTATATGAGCCATCTTAGCTCAAATTCGATTGGGGTGGCCTTTCTGTTGGCCCCAAATTTTCTGCCAAGCATTTTAAAAGTGCAGGAAGTGGTGCCAGGACGTTTGCTCCATCTGTCCGTGAGCCTGGATGGCATGCCGTTGCATTTCATTAACGTGTATGCCCCTAGCTCCGGAACGATGCAGGCCGGCCTACTTCAGGAGGTGAATGCTCTGTTGAGCACTATTGATAGGGGAGAGTGTGTCTTCCTTGGTGGGGACTTTAATTGCACACTTGAGGTGCGGGACTGTTCTGGTACTCAGTGTGCGCCTGCTGTAGCAAAGAAGCTGAGAGGGTTGATTGACTCCTTTGAGTTGGTTGATGCATGGCGGGACCTCAACCCGGAGTCCACTGCTTTTTCGCGGAGGTCTGAGGGTGGTGGTTCCCGCATTGATCGTTTTTATATTTCCTGAGCATTTGTTTCCCGTGTCTCAGCGGCCTCAATGCGGCTGGTGCCGTGCTCGGACCACTGTCTGGTGTGTGTGGATTTTAATCCAGCGTGCGCTCGGGCTGGGTCCGCATACTGGCACTTCAACAACAGGCTGCTGGAGGATCGGTGTTTCCGGGAGTCATTCAGTCGGTTTTGGGTGAAGTGGAGAGAGAGGCAGAGGTGCTTCTCTTCCCTTAGGCAGTGGTGGGATGTGGGGAAAGCTCACATCCATCTCTTTTGCAAGGAATATACGTGGGGGTCGACTGGAAGGCGGGACTCAGCGGTCGAGAAGCTTGAGAGGGAGATACTGGATGCAGAGTCTCGCCTGGGTCAGTTTGGTGAAGACTCCAGCGAATGGGGAGAGTTTCAGAGGAAGAAGGATGTTTTGAGGAGCCTGCTGCTTGAGCGGTCCCGAGGCGTTTACGTGAGGTCTCGGGTCCAGATGCTGCACGATTTGGACCGAGCTTCGCGTTTCTTTTTCTCTCTGGAGAAGGGGCGGGGAGCTCGCAAACAGCTCGTTTAGTTGCTTGCAGATGACGGCTCCTCTGTCACTGATCCAGAGAGGATCAATGCCTTGGTCAGGTCCTTTTATGGGTCCCTGTTCTCTGCGGATGGATTCAGCGTGGAGGCTCAGCAAGATCTGTGCGAGGGTCTACCGACTGTAGATAGGGAGGTGGCTGATCTTCTTGATGGCCCCTTATCTTTGGAGGAGTTGACTCGTGCCTTGCATCAGCTCAGGAGGGGTAAGTCCCCCGGGCTGGATGGGGTGACGGTGGAGTTTGTTAGAGGTTTCTGGGATATCCTTGGAGGTGACTACAAGTTGGTTCTGGGAGAGAGCCTGGCGACCGGGGAGATGCCTCTCTCGTGGCGTAGGGCAGTTGTTGTCTTGCTGCCTAAGAAGGGCGAACTCCGCTTGTTGAAGAACTGGCGCCCGGTCTCTCTCCTATGCACAGAGTATAAAGTTTTTGCACGGGCAATGGCTAATTGCCTGGGCTCCGTGCTGCATCGACTGATTCATCCTGACCAATCTTATACAGTCCCTGGCCGGTCCATTCAGGATAACATCCACCTGGTTAGGGACCTGATTCATCTAGCCCAGGGTACTGGTGAGTCAGCTGCTTTTCTGTCGCTTGATCAGGAGAAGGCCTTTGATAGGGTAGTGCATGAAGACCTCTTCGGGACGTTGCAAGCGTTTGGGTTTGGACCGCATTTCGTGGCCCGGGTCCGGCTTTTGTACGCTGCTGCGGAGTGCCTTGTGAAGGTTAATGGTGCGTTGTTGTCTCCTTTTCATTTTGGGAGGGGGGTCCGTCAGGGGTGCCCTATGTCAGGCCAGTTGTACTCGGTCTGTGTGGGCCGTTCCTGTGTTTTCTTCGGAGGAGGTTGATAGGCCTGGCCCTACCTGACCCGTGGGTTGAGGTGGTTCTATCGGCGTATGCCGATGATGTACTTATGTTCACTGATCCTGGTGACCTGCGGAGGATGCGTGACTGCCAGGAGATTTTCTCGGCTGCATCTTCTGCTAGGATTAACTGGAGTAAGTGCTCTGGACTTTTAGTGGGTCAGTGGCAGGTAGACTCCCTGCCGGAGGAGATGGCATTGTATGCGTGGAGTACCACGCACCTCCTCTATCTGGGGGTGTACCTGAGTCCCACTGAGGATGCTTGGCTGGCAAACTGGCAGGAGTTGGAGACGAAAGTGGTTGCCCGGCTGGGGCGCTGGTCAGGCCTGATTGGAATTCTTTCCTTTCGGGGGAGGGTGCTGGTTATAAACCAGCTGGTGGCCTCCATCTTAAGGTACCGGCTGGCTACTCTTGTCCCGCCCTCTATATTTGTAACTGCTTTACAGAAGAAGCTGGTAGATTTCTTTTGGGGAAATAGGAAGCACTGGGTTTCCGTGGCGGTCCTGAGTCTCCCGTTAGAGGAGGGCGGCCAGTCCTTGGTATGCGTGCGTACCCAGGTGGCGGCTCTCTGACTCAGGACTCTGCGGAGGTATATGTATGTAGAGAACCCTCCCAGATGGCATGCTCTGGCCACGTATTTTTTCCGTCAGGGTCATTGCCTAAGGGGGGTCTTGCGGCTCCCGGTGGCGGGCATCAGTCGACCTGCTCTAAGGGGCTTGCCTGTCTTCTACCGGGATGTGCTAAGAGTGAGGAATTTGGCTGTTTTCAGCCAGAGTGTTGCTCCACGAGGGGAGGGGGATGTTGTGGCTGCGGGTGTGGCTGGTCCTCATCCTGTCATGGTGGGTGTCGAGGAGAGGAGCGAGCCTAGAATGGTTCAGATAGAGCTTGCCCCCGCTCCGTCAGATCTGCTCATCGGGCCTAGGCTCCGGGATATTTCTCTGCCTCCGGCTCCACATAATCTGAGCTGCCTTTCTGAGATGAGCAGCATGCCATTTCGTGATGCGAAGAGACGCGCACTGTACAGGATGCTCCTGCACATTCTGAACCTCCTTGCCTTCATCTCCCATCCCGACACACCATGGCTGATGGTGTTACCACCCGAAGGCGGGGGAGGTCCCCAGTGGGGGTCCTTCTATAAGGGAGTCGTACCCCTTTATATTGGGGACCTGGGGTGGAGAGTGTTGCACGGAGCGGTGGTTTGTAACAAACTTTTGAGCCGGTTCACGGGCTCGTCCGCCGCATGTATTTTCTCCGGAGAGGAGGAGACCGTGTTTCACGTGTATATGGAGTGTGAGAGGTTACTGCCCCTGTACCAATATCTGAAGGGGTTGTTCCTCAAGTTTTGGCTGCATTTTAGTCCCACAATCCTGGTGTTCGGACACAAGGCAGGGAGTGGGGAGAGCCGAGTGTGGGGGGGGGACTTACCTGTCAGTTTGCTCCTGTGCCTGGCCAAGATGGCTATTCGTGGGTCCAGGCAGCGGGCGGTCGACGGTCAGGCTAGAGTCGGCCGCCTGCCCCTCTTTCGGGCCTACGTCCGTGCACGTGTGTCCCTGGAGAGGGAACACGCGGTGTCCACGGGGACTCTGGAGGCCTTCCATCAACGCTGGTCACCGCGTGGGGTTGAGACTATTGTAAATAATGAATGTACTGTTGTACTACAATGATTTGTTTGTTATTGTGTGATTTTTGATTATGTTTTGATGTGTTGTATTATATGAGTGTGTTGAATAAAGTTTTTGGAAAAGGAAAAAAAAAAAAGAGGGAGAGATCGGGAGAGAGAGGGAAGTGAAAGAGAGAGAAAGGGAGCGAGAAACGAGTGGAGAAAGGGAAAGAAAGAGGTAAATAGAGAGAGAGGTAAAGAGAGAGAGATATATAAAGAGAGAGAGAGAGAGAAAGAGAAAGAAAGACGGAGAGTGGAAGGGAAACAGAGATGGTGAGAGATGGGGACGACAGATCGAGAAAGAGAGAGAGAAAGAGAGGCTGAGAGAGAGTCAAAGATAGATAAATTTAAAGATAAAGAGAGGGAGAACAGGGATTGAGAGAAAGTTATATAGAAAGAAATAGAGAAAGAGTTGGAAAGAGCGAGAGAGAGAGAGAGACATGAGAGATGAGAGATACAAAAGAGAGAGAGATGGAAGGAGAGGGTGAGAAAGAGAGAGAGAAAGACAGGGATGAAGAGCAAAAGCGAGAGAGACCGAAAGCGAGAGAGAGAGAGAAAGAGAGAGAAAAAGAATGAGAGAAATAGAGAGAGAGAAAGAGACAGTAAAGAGAGAAAAAGCGAGGGGGAGAGAAAGCGAGGGAGAGAGCGAGAAAGAGAGAGAGGAAGAGAACGTGAGAGAGAGATTTGGCATGAAGGGCCAATCAATGTATCTGAATAATAAATGTGGCGTTAAAATTGGGGACAAATGCACGGATCTCTTCGCCCAGAGAAGAGACGTCCGGCAAGGCTGCAATCTGAGCCCGACACTGTTTAGTGTTTATATCAACGATTTGGCAGTAAAGTTGGACCAGAGCACAGCGCCAGGCCTCAGTCTCCTGGACGGAGAGGTAAAATCCCTGTTTTATGAGGATGACTTGGTTCTGCTGTCCCCAACAGAACAGGGACTGCAGCAACAGTTGGACCTACTTGATGAGTACTGCCCATATTGGGCCCTGGCAGTAAATCTAAAGAAAACCAATCATGATTTTTCAGAAAAGACCCAGATGTCAGGAAGATAAATACAAATTTACTCTCAATGGTATTATTATCAAACATTCTATGAGCTATACCTACCTTGGTCAAACTGTTCCACTTAGACAAAGCTCGAAGACCTCTGTATGCAATAAAAAGAAGATTGTACAACATCCAAATCCCAATTTTACTTCGGATTCACATGAGTGACGATGTGAAGAACCCGTCAGCTGCGCATGTGCGTCATTACGACTAACGCATGGCGCTCTGACTGGCTGGCGGCTCGTCGCTCCACCACCATAGTTTTAAAAAGGCCTCCAGGTAAGTCTTGAACTTAGTCTGCGGTTGTTTTTCTTCTGTCTTACAGCAAGAAAATCATGGATAAGGTGAAGTCTCATCGGGCTGCAGGGAGAACCATTTCCGAAGACCGTGGCAGTGCGTTCAGCGGGCAACAGTTTGTTTCACCGTCGAGGTCACTGACTCTACAGCCAGTGATCACTGTGGCTACCCCACGGGTCGGGAAGGCCAAGTGCAAGTCCAACAAGTGGACTTCCGATGAGTCCGGACGGGAGGGTTCGCCTCCCTGAGCCGGAAGCATCAGCGGACGCCTTTTCCGCTTCTGAGAAGATGCTCCAACATGATGTGCCCTCTGGTCAGGAGACATATCTCAGTGGGCCTTGAGGGCTCACAGCAGCGCCTGGTAGAGGGCTGCATTATGTGTCCTCATCTGAGGATGGGAGCATAGACCACCAGGCATGGGCGGAGGACCGCTCGGTGCGAGACCCGCGGGATGCGGAAGTGCCAACTATGTAGGTATGTTACAATACCTACCTTTAGCGGCGTTGCAGTTCTGCCGCTCCCCGTGTGCGTGACTTTGGCGCCTTTCAGAGGGGGGCGGGTTTATAGTGCCGTTTTTCCCTAGACAGTCCAAGTCGATCCATGTCGGGCGATTTCGTCGCTAAAGAGAAATCGCTCTGATATTTCATTCATGAAGGTATTTTTAAACTACGCTAGATTATTTATTAACTAGACTAGTTTAAAAATCATCTTCTAAAGCTCTGAACGCCGACAGCAGAACGGACCTAACGTAGGCGATAAAAGAAGGTACCCAATTTATTTTTACATAAAAACATGGTTCTTAGGAAGCCTTTAATCACATTTTCATGTTGCGAAAAGGGGACAAAAAAAATGTATGAACCGGCAGTGTTTTTCATGCTGACTTTACCGCAAACCACAACGTTCCAATCCACCGCATTCCACTAAAACCCACTCGCTAGTTGATTTAAATGGCCATTAATTAACAGGCATTAAACACTAAATTCCTTCCACTAAATTCGTGAAAATGAGATTTAAAAATCATGTTATATTGTGGATTATTGTGTGAATGTTATTGGACTTAGGCAATTTAAAAAAGTTTATCTTTTCTTAAGAAATGGATAGATGTTTAGATCTAGTAATTGAACTTGGTAATTAGCTACATTTAGATAACTAACTAATTATATGCTTTAATTTCAGGTCATCCAAGTAAGATTGTTTCATATTTGTTTCAGAATGCTTCAATCTATAATAACTGAAAATTTCATTGAGTTCTCTAAATTTTTATGAAAATTATGGGCTTTTGACTGTTCTGGGTCACAGCTTTTGAGTTAAATCATTGGAAAGGAAATGGGGAACAAGATGCTAATTTCCGAGTATGACAATGGCCATAACTATTTTAATACTGAAAACATGAAAGTGAATTAGGTGTCAAATTAAACTTTTTTTCATGCTTTATCTGATGGGATAAATTGCAGACTTGATTTATAAAATCTCAAAATGTTGTAACATTGCTAAACTATGGTTTGCAGTGCCGCACTGGTTGGGGAGCCTCTGGAAGAAGAGTTCACAGCCAACATTAATTATCTGGCTTCCCACCAGTTTCAGGAACATGTTATGATGGAGACAGCCATGAGGTACCACGCCCCCAGAAACTGTCTTGCCCTTAATGTGCCCATGGTGAATAGTTCCATCTGGAGCTACATTGGCGGCAACATTGACCCAAGAGGTCAAGCTGCAGAGTATTTTAAACCTGCTGGCATCGGGGTTGACAGCATTCGCCAGGTCGGTTGATGAATTGTGCACTGCGCAACAATGCCATTGCATCCCCTTGAGCCTCTGATAATGCGCATTATCGGAAGCTCAAGGGGATGCAATGGCATTGTTGTGCAATGCACAATTCAAAATTAATAGCTTTCGTAAGAATGCCATTCGTCCTGTTCTCAACCCCAAGTTTGCTGGGTTGTGTAAGGCCAGTAATGTGCAGCCGCCCAATCTGCTGTTTGGAGAAGACCTGTCCAGGCAGGTGAAGGACTTGGACGATGAGTCGAAGACTGTGTGGCTACTGCGGGCTCCACCACCTAACAGACAGTCGTCGTTCCAACGCCAGCACCCCTACGCCTCGACCAGTGCAAGACCAACTGCGGAGACCACCTCCAACTTGAAGAACCAAAGAACCGGCCGGAGGTCTTTTTTAGGACATGGCCTGAACCGGCCGACAGCCAAGATGCGCAGCTGGCACACACCAGCACCTCAACTCCCCAAACATCGGGGAAGGAAATAAATGTCCAGAATCCACCGACTAATATGGAGGTAGGTGAGTCTGGGTCTCAATGTAACATACCGGGTATGGGTTCATTGCATGTTGTTGGTAGATTACGTTTCTTTGTGCATGAGTGGCGGTGGTTAACTTCTGACTTGTTCATACTGCACAGTATAGACGGGTTCAAAATTGAATTTGCGGGCTCTCTCCCAACCACGCAGCATGCTCCAAACCGTACCTTTGCACGTTCAAAACGGGATGATTTGGAAGTTCAGGCTGAAATTGAAAAGTTGTGTGCTAAAAGAGTGATTGAAAAAAACCAGTCATGATCCTCATGAATTTGTATCCAATATTTTCCCTCGGGAAAAGAAGGATGGGGGGGGAGGGGGGGCAGCATAATTTTGGACTTAACCCAACTTAATACCTTTGTGCAGTACAAACATTTTAAAATGGAAAGTTTATTTATTTATTTTCAAATTATTTATTTATTTATTTATTTTATTAGAAGTAAGTACAAGGATATGGCACCAAGGTGCCTGATATATATATTGACATATTATATTTTATGCACAGCTTCTTATTTTTTTTTAATAATGAAAAAGAAAGAGAGAATAGATATAAAAGATAGAGAAGTATGTGATATATAGTGTGTGAGAAATAAAAATGTGAAAGAAGAAAGTTGAGAAAGAAAAATAAAAAAGAAAGATGAAGTGTAGAAAGTAAGATATTAAGGAGATGGTTATCTATATTCTTGACCATCCCTCACCCAATCCTAAAACAGTTCGCTTCTACGGTTTTGTTGCACCATATGCTTCCAAAAAAATCGACAAATGGAGACCAACTCGTTCAAAAGTGGTCTGATTTATATATTAGGAGGAATCGCATTTCCTCAAGATGTGCCGTGTCCAATATGTTTGAAATCCACATTTTAAGCGTTGGTATGGCTGTATTTTTCCAAAAGTTACGTTTTTTTGCCGTTATTAACCCATAATTAAAAAAAATTAATGTTGAGATGAGTTCAATTTATTCACATCTGCCATTACTCCAAATATAATCATTTCAGTATTAGGTTCCATTTTTATCTTGAATAATTCTGTAAATATTTCAAAAATATCACTCCAGAATTTATAGTTTTATGCAGGAGACAAAAGAGTGTGTTATAGTTGCATTTTGGGATAGACATTTGTCACAAATGAGGGAAGTATTTGGATAGAGTTTATTCAATCTAGTTTTTGAGTAAAATAATCTATGTAAAATTTTTAATTGAATTAAATTATGTCTTACATTAATCGAACATTTGTGTATATATATCAAATACTTTTCCCATGTTTCCTTTGTAATTTTTATCATTAATTCTCATTCCCACTCTTCTCTGTGCCTCTGTCGATGGTAAATCTATATTTAAAATACTATTATATAAATATGATATCAATTTCTGTGAGTCAGCCTTAATGTTCATTACTTCTTCCAGTGGATCTAAAGTTATGTTTTGATATATTTGTATGTATTTCTTCATGAAGTCGCAGATCTGAAGATATTTAAAATATTGGTTATTATTCAGTTTAAATTTTAATTGTAATTGTTGGAATGATAACAGATTTCCCATTTCATACATATCACCGGCCCGTTTAATTCCCATTCTTTCCCATTGATTATATGTTTTATCAATAAGAGATGGTTTAAATGAAGGATTATTCACTGTTGGCATTAACAATGATAGGCTTCTTAATTTTAAGGATAATTTTTTTTCCAAATTCTTATTGTATCATGTATAATTGGGTTATTCTTATATATTGTGTTGTTCAGTTTTATCGGGGAGAAGAGGATCGCTCTTATATTACAAGGAGAACAGTCCTCTTTCTCCATATTTGTGTAGTGAAGAAAGCGAATGGTATGTTATCTTTCATAGCAAAAGGATTTGAGTATAGGAGCAGGGAGGTTCTACTTCAGTTGTACAGGGTCTTGGTGAGACCACACCTGGAGTATTGCGTACAGTTTTGGTCTCCAAATCTGAGGAAGGACATTATTGCCATAGAGGGAGTGCAGAGAAGGTTCACCAGACTGATTCCTGGGATGTCAGGACTGAAGAAAAACTAGATAGACTCGGTTTATACGCTCTAGAATTTAGGAGATTGAGAGGGGATCTTATAGAAACTTACAAAATACTTAAGGGGTTGGACAGCTTAAGGATGAGGGGTCACAGCTGAAGGATAAGGGGGAAATCCTTTAAGACCGAGATGAGAATGACTTTTTTCACACAGAGAGTGGTGAGTTTCTGGAAGTCTCTGCCACAGAGGGTAGTTGAGGCCAGTTCATTGGCTATATTTAAAAGGGAGTTAGATGTGGCCCTTGTGGCTAAGGGGATCAGAGGGTATGGAGAGAAGGCAGGTACGGGATACTGTGTTGGATTATCAGCCATGATCATATTGAATGGCGGTGCAGGCACGAAAGACTGAATGGCCTACTCCTGCACCTAATTTCTATGATTCTATGTTTCTATGTTATCCATTCTGTCTGTTGGGTAGAACTGTCCAACCAGTAAATTATATTCTTAATATGCACTGCCCAATAATAATACAAAAATTCGGAAGTAAAAGTCCGCCAATGTCTATTGGTTTGCACGTGTTTTCTTTGAATTCTGTGTGATCTATAATCCCAGATAAAATTGGTAATATTAGAGTCTAGTTTTTTAAAGAAGTTGCTTTGTATATGTAATGGTATAGATTGAAATAGGTATAATATTTGTGGTAAAAAGATCATTTTTATAGCATTCATTCTGCCTTTTAATGATAATGGAAGTGTTTTCCAGAATTTAAGTGACGTGTTGAGTATATTTAATAAAATTAGCATTAAATAATGCTTTGTATTTTCTAGCAATTTGAATACCCAAATACTTAAATTTTTCTGTTGCAATTTTAAAGGGGAATTTTAATAGATGTGTAGATTCGTGAGGTTTTAACGTCATGATTTCACTTTTATTCCAATTTATTCTGTATCCAAAAAAATAACTGAATTCCTCTATTAAATTTAACAAGTTTGGTATGCTTGTTTGTGAGTTTGTAATATATAAAAGTATATCGTCTGCATATAATGTAATGTTATTATTTGAGTCCCTAGTATTATATCCCTGAATATTTGGATGACGTCTTATACTTTCAGCCAGGGGCTCTATCATAAGGGCAAATGGCAGGATAAAGCACATCCCTGCCTATTGCCTCTCGATAATTGAACTTTTGGAGATAACATATTATTGGTTAATATTCTTGCCGTCGGTTTCTCATATAGTATTTTACCCTTGCAATCAAATTCTCCCCTACCTTAATTTTTTGCAATACTTTATATAAATACTGCCACACTACCTGATCAAATGCTTTCTCTGCGTCCAGAAAAACAATTAACCATATAATATAACCATATAACAATTACAGCACGGAAACAGGCCCTCTCGGCCCTTCCAGTCCGTACCCACCATTCATTTTCCCCTAGTCCCATCTACCTGCACTCAGACCATACCCCTCCATTCCCTTCCTGTCCATATACCTATCCACTTTACTTTTAAATGTTAAAATCGATCCTGCCTCCACCACTTCTGCAGGAAGATCATTCCACACAGCCACCACTCTCTGAGTAAAGAAGTTCCCCCTCATGTTACCCCTAAACTTCTGTCCCTTAATTCTCATGTCATGCCCTCTTGTTTGAATCTTCCCTACCCTCAATGGGAAAAGCTTATCCATGTCAACTCTGTCTATCCCTTTCATCATATTAAAGTCCTCAATCAAGTCCCCCCTTAACCTTCTGCACTCCAAAGAATAAAGACTTAACTTGTTCAACCTTTCTCTGTAACTTAGTTGCTGGAACCCAGGCAACATTCTAGTAAATCTCCTCTGTACTCTCTCTATTTTGTTGGCATCCTTCCTATAATTAGGCGACCAAAATTGTACACCACACTCCAGAATTGGTCTTACCAATGCTTTGTAAAATTTTAACATTACTTCCCTACTCCTATATTCAATGCTCTGATTTATAAAGACCAGCACACTAAAAGCTTTCTTTACCACCCTATCTACATGCGATTCCACCTTCAGGGAACTATGCACAGTTATTCCTAGATCCCTCTGTTCCACAGCATTCCTCAATTCCCTACCATTTACCATGTACGGCCTATTTTGATTTGTCCTCCCAAGATGTAGCACCTCACACTTATCAGCATTAAACTCCATCTGCCATCTTTCTTTCTTCCAAATGGCCCAAATCTCTCTGTAGACTTTGAAAAGCTATTTCATTATCCACAGCACCACCTATCTTAGTATCATCTGCATACTTACTTATCCAATTTTCCACCCCATCATCCGGATCATTGATGTACATGACAAACAACAGTGGACCCAACACAGATCCCTGAGGCACCCCACTGGTCACCGGCTTCCGACTTGACAAACAGCCATCCAGCATTACTCTCTGACATCTCCCATTCAACCACTGTTGAATCCATCTTGCTACTCCGCCATTAACACCCAAAGATTGAACCTTCTTAACCAACCTTCCATGAGGAACCTTGTCAAAGGCCTTACTGAAATCCATACAGACAACATCCACTGCTTTACCCTCATCAATTTCCCTAGTAACCTCTTCAAAAAATTCAAGAAGGTTTGTCAAACATGACCTTCCAGGCACAAATCCATGTTGACTGTTCCTGATCAGACCCTGTTTATCCAGATGCTTATATATTATCTCTAAGTATCCTTTCCATTAATTTGCCCACCACTGACGTCAAACTAACAGGTCTATAATTGCTAGGTTTATTCTTTGAACCCTTTTTAAACAATGGAACAACATGCGCAGTACCCCAATCCTCCGGCACTATTCCCGTTTCTAATGACATTTGAAATATTTCAGTCATAGCTCCTGCTATTGCTACACTAGCGTCCCTCAATGTCCTAGGGAACATTCTGTCAGGACCTGGAGACTTATCCACTTTCATATTTTTCAAAAGTGTCAGTACTTCCTCCTTTTTGAATCTCATAGTTTCCATAGCTACTCTACTTTTCTCCCTTACCTCACATAGTTCAATATCCTTCACCTTGGTGAATACCGAAGAAAATAAATTGTTCAATATCTCCCCCATCTCTTTTGGGTCTGCAGATAGCTGTCCATTCTGGCTCTCTAATGGTCCAATTTTATCCTTCGTTATCCTTTTGCTATTAATAGAGCTGTATAAGTCAAGTCAAGTTTATTCGTCACATACACATACGGGATGTGCAGTGAAATGAAAATTGGCCGTGCCTGCGGACTTTGAGCAAAAAAAACCAAACAACCAACAAACTACAAACAGAATCATATGTTCTTTTCAATATTAAAGGGCGGTATTGTGGTACAGGAAGTTAGTAGAGTTAGTCCCTGGTGAGATAGGAGTTTACGGGCCGAATGGCCTCTGGGAAGAAACTCCTTCTCATCCTCTCCGTTCTCACAGCACGGCAACGGAGGCGTTTGCCTGACCGTAAGAGCTGGAACAGTCCGTTGCAGGGGTGGAAGGGGTCTCCCATTATCTTATTGGCTCTGGAGTTACACCTATTGATGTATAGTTCCTGCAGAGGGGCGAGAGAAGTTCCCATAGTGTGTTCGGCCGAATGCACTACTCTCTGCAGAGCCTTTTCGTCCTGGGCAGAGCAATTCCCAAACCAGATTGTAATGTTCCCGGACAAGATGCTTTCCACAGCCGCAGAGTGGAAACACTGGAGGATCCTCAGAGACACTCTGAATTTCCCCAATTGCCTGAGGTGGTAAAGGCGTTGCCTTGCCTTACTCACGAGTGCTGCAGCGTGCGATGTCCATGTCATATCCTCAGAGATGTGGACTCCCAGGTATTTAAAACAGCTCACCCTATCCACAGTATCCCCATTTATCCTCAATGGTGTGTACGTCCTCGGATGATGTGCCCTTCTAAAGTCCAAGATCAGCTCCTTAGTTTTTTTGATGTTCATGAGGAGGCTGTTGTCCTGACACCAGAGTGCCAGATCAGCCACCTCCTCCCGGTAGGCCCTCTCATCATTGTCTGAGATCAGGCCCACCACCACGGTGTCATCAGCAAACTTGATTATCGAGTTGGAGCTGAACCTAGCCACACAGTCATGTGTGTACAGGGAGTACAATAGGGGGCTGAGGACGCAACCCTGGGGGGATCCTGTGCTCAGGGTGAGGGACTTTGATGTATTCCCTCCCATCTTGACTACCTGGGGCCTGGCAGTGAGAAAGTCCAGGACCCAGGCACACAGGGGGGTGTTGAGCCCTAAATCCAGTAGCTTCACAGCCAGTCTGGTGGGGACTATCGTGTTGAAGGCTGAACTGAAGTCTATGAACAGCATCCTCACGTAGCCCCCCTTCTGGCTGTCAAGATGGGAGAGAGCGGTGTGCAAAACCTGGGAGACAGCATCGTCCGTGGATCTGTTCGGATGGTATGCAAATTGTAACGAGTCCATGTTGCGAGGGAGGAAGGCGCAGATGTGTTTCTTCACCAGCCTCTCAAAGCATTTCATGACTACCGAGGTGAAGGCCACCGGACGGTAGTCATTCAGACAGGCTGGGGAGGCATTCTTTGGTACAGGTACAATGGTGGATTTTTTGAAGCAGGCAGGGACTACGGACTTGTCCAGGGAGAGGTTGAATATTGTAGTGAGCACCAGAACTAGCTGCGTAGCACAGGACTTAAGTACTCGCCCCGAGATGCCATCAGGGCCTGCAGCTTTCCTCGTGTTCACCCATGTCAGAGCCCTCCTCACATCGTGCTCGGACAGCGAGAATGTGTGCTCATTCCTCCCATCAGCTTTGTTAGCCAGCCCGATGTCGGTATTGTCGATAGTCGGCAGACCTGGGGTGGTGTTGCCCATCTTGAACCGAGCGTAAAAAGAGTTCAGGTCATCAGCTAGGGAGGTGCCGGCACTTGCGGATGAGGGTGGGGTGCTCCGGTAGTTGGTTACAGTCCGTAGCCCCTGCCACCGGCGTCTGGTGTCCTGCTGCTCCATCTGTGACTTCATCTTGTCCCTGTACCTCCTTTTTGCGTCCTTCACCGCCCTTCGCAGTTGGTAGGCCTCTACCTTGTAGACATCCATGTTTCCTGATGCCAGGCCCGAGTTGTAGGCAGCGGTGCAGCATTCAAGGCAACACGAACGGACCTGTCCGTAAACCCTTTGGATTTACTTTCACCTTTCTTGCCAAAACGACCTCATATCTCCTTTTAGCCTTTCTAATTTCTTTCTTAAGATTCTTTTTACATTCTTTATACTAATCTACAACCTCATTTACTCCATGCCTCCATGTCATGAAGGCCATCATTCAATTAGTTTTCTTCACTGCCTCCTGTACCTGCCAGCCAACTTTCAGTGGCCGGTGTACAAGGACACCCAGGGTTTGCTACACCTCCCCTTACCTAACCTAACCCCATTGAGATGATAATCTGCCCCCTTGTTTTTGCCGCCAAAGTGGATAACCTCACATTTATCTATATTATACTGCATCTGCCTCACATCTGCCCACTCACTCAACCTGTCCAGGTCACCCTCCAACCTCCTAACATCCTCTTTAAAGTGCACACTGCCACCCAGCTTTGTATCATCCGCAAACCTGCTAGTGTTGCTCATAACTCTCTCTTCCAAATCATTAATATACATGGTAAACAGTTGCGGCCCCAACACCGAGCATTGCGGCATTCCACTCCTACTCTTTGCTTCCTGTCTGCCAACCAATTTTCTATCCATGTCAACACCCTACCCCCAATACCATGTGCTCAAATTTTAGTCATCAGTCTCCTGTGCGAACCTTATCAAAGGCTTTCTGAAAGTCTAGATACACTACATCCACTGGCACCCCTTCATCCATTTTACTTGTCACATCCTCAAAAAATTCCAGAAGATTAGTCAAGCATTAATACTGACACAACCCTTGATCAACAAGAGCATACCTGTCGAATTGCTGAGATAAAGTCTTCCCACACTGACTGTGTGCCCTTCGGTCACCATTCGCATCACAGTGTTAATCTTACAGACTACTCCTCTTGTAACACTTGCACAGGGTCTATTGTTCGGTGTCAAAATTGCAACTATTTCCATGCTGCGGTTCATCAGTTCTGCGTTACTTATGGGAAAGCATGTAATATCTGCAAGAAATTAAACCAGTTTGCATGATGTTGGCGTTCCCGTGTGCACCCATCAGCTTCAAGGATGAGCCTGCAGCTGCCATGAACTTGCTGATAATGACTTCCAGGAGTCTGACTTGTCATCCCCGCTCTGCTCTCAAAAAGTACAGATACCAGTTCTGCAATCCACTCTCTTCTCCCTTCGTCTAACGAGCAACTTGACCCTGAGGTAACCATGTTTGTGAATAACAGGCCTTTGATTGCTAAGGTAGATACTGGAGCAAAATGCAACGTCGTCTCATTAGCTGAGTTTAAGGGACTGCTTGGTATCAATGCATGCCACGACCTAGGCTTCGTATACTTTGACCCCGCTGTCCATCAACTCTTTCTCGCTGAACAGGACCAATTTTCAGTAATGAAAGTATTGTATGTTCCGACTGATTGTTTGAGCAGCCTAGCAGAACACACGGCTGCTGATGAGACTTTACAATTACTGTCTGCAGTCATCTGGCATGGCTGGCCAGATAAACAACACAACACCCCGGTCGCAATCCGCCCATACTTCCTGGTTCATGACGAATTAGTATTGCAGACGGGATTACAGTTAAGGGCCACAAAGCAGTGGTCCCAGCTGTCCTCCAGGACAAATACTTCAACGCCATCCACAGGGTCACCCTGGCGTGGAGGCAACCCTCCAAAGAGCACAAAGCATGTTTTACTGGCCTGGTATGACCAAATACATAGGAGAAAAAAACAAAGTGTGCGCCGTCTGCAAAAGCCTGACGCCACATCAGCAGAAGCAACCTTTACTGCCGCACATGGTTCCTCCTCTCCCGTGGTCCACGTTAGCCACCGACATATTCGAATGGCATGGGGAACACTATTTGGTTCTTGTTGACTCTTACTCGGGCTGGTTCGAAATTCACTTACTTCAAACCATTACTTCTGAAGCAGTTATCAAAAAGTTGCAGCAGCACCTCTCTGTGCACGACTCCCCTGCACGTATCCTGTCTGACAACTGCAGACAGTTCACCAGCCAAGCTTTCAAAAACTTTGCAAAGAATGGGATTTCCAACATATTATCAGCAGCCCCGAGTTCCTGCAGTCCAATGGACTAGCTCAATGCTCTGTCTGAAGCGTAAAACAACTAATGGAGCAGTCGTACCTTGCCAAATCGGACGTATACCTGGACCAGATCAACTTGAGGAACATTGCACGGGATCACATACTGGGTTCCACAGCCCAACGACTGATGTTTCACCAAACCCGTGCTCCCCTGCCTGTGTCCCAGCAGCTTTTGCAGCCACAAGTTCGTTCTCCACCCGCAGTCCAGAAACAACTACAATTCAAATGTGACACACAGAAACGCTTCTTTGACAAATCCAGCAAGCCACTCGCACGTGGACAAGTGGTCTGTCTCCAGACCAACAAGGCCCATGCCCGTCTGGGTCACATCTACAGCCCTGCCAAAGGACCGTGCTCTTATCTGGTTGAAGCGGATGGAGCCATCTCCAGATGCAACCGTCAACATATGACATTATTGCCATAAAGGGAGTGCAGAGAATGTTCACCAGATTGATTCCTGGGATGTCAGGACTGTCTTATGAAGAAAGACTGGATAGACTTGGTTTATACTCTCTAGAATTTCGGAGATTGAGAGGGGATCTTATAGAAACGTACAAAATTCTTAAGGGGTTGGACAGGACAGGCTAGATGCAGGAAGATGTTGGGGAGGTCCAGGACAAGGAGTCACAGCTTAAGGATAAGGGCGAAATCCTTTAGGACCGAGATGAGAAGGACTTTTTTCACACAGAGAGTGGTGGGTCTCTGGAACTCTCTGCCACAGAGGGTAGTTGAGGCCAGTTCATTGTCTATATAAGAGGGAGTTAGATGTGGCCCTTGTGGCTAAGGGGATCAGAGGGTATGGAGAGAAGGCAGGTACAGGATACTGAGTTGGATGATCAGCCATGATCATATTGAATGGCGGTGCAGCATCGAAGGGCCGGATGGCCTACCCCTGCACCTAATTTCTATGTTTCTATATAACATATCCTTCCGGTGAATGAACCACGTCCTACGATTCAGCATCCAGATGTCTCGCGTTTCGTATACCGTCCCACGGTCAGTCCCGCGACCGCACTGCCAACTAATGGTTCCACCGCGGACTTCCCATGGCATTTTACGACCAGGTCGCCTATCTCATCACCCTCCCTGCCTGTCTGTAGGGTCACCTGTTGTTTACTCAATTCCCTCCCAGTATTTTCTCCGGTGAAAGGAGGTGAAGCAGATTCGTACCACACACAAGCTGGACAGGTTTGCAGGCCACCCATTAGATACGGTGATTGTGTAATTTTACAGACTTCCCCAGATGTGTTATTAACATTCCACCTATATTGTTTAGCCACTGATGCTTCATTTGTTTCTACAAGGTAAGATGTAGGTTGGCTATTTCATACTAGCCAATTATACTGCTTGTTAGTAGTGACTCCATCTATTATGTACTTTATATTATCAAGAGCTTGCCTACGCTAGTTAGTACGAGTAGCCGTTAGGAAATGTAATGCCTGCAGATCCTTGCTGTAAGTAGATTTAATAAACGTGGTGTATCTTGATAAATGTTTGACTCAACTCATTACATAGGTTAACCAGTTTAAAAGCTTGGACCTGTCGGGGCAGCAAACAATTTAGTAAAGTTCGAACATCTAGAGGCCAATTTCCAGCTCGGGACCCTCCGGCATGTTCCTCCCACTTACTCTTAAATTGGGCTATAAAATCTGGGATCGTTTCATCTATCTGTTGGAAGCATCACACTCCCTATCACTATGCTTTATTACTCCTCTCATTATAGCCTCTTTTCCTCAATGGGCCAATCAGTGAGTGCGGGACTCATTTCCCTGAGCCTGTTGATCATCATTTTGCTGCCACTTGCTTTGGTTTAATAGGCACAGATTCCTCATTACCCTCTTTCTGCTTAACATCTTTCTCCTCCTATCGCGGCTGGTGTCTTTACTCCATCCCAATCCATCTGCATATAATTTCCATCAATTTTAAAGTTACAATTACCGCTCCAATTATCACTAATAACACTTCCATGGCAAATATTAATTGTGCTCCCATCTTGCCAACTCATTTCTTTTTTCGAAATGAGTAGGGCAGAGATAGCTTATAAGGATTCAGACCCTTTGCTATAACACTTAAAATTAAGCTTAGGGTCATCCTGTTTCCATTGATTATAGACAATAGGTGCAGTAGGCCACTTGGCCCTTCGAGCCAGCTCCACCATTCAATGTGATCATGGCTGATCATCCCCAATCAGTACCCCGTTCCTGCCTCCTCCCCATATCCCCTGACTCCGCTATGTTTAAGTGCCCTATCTAGCTCTCTCTTCAAAGTATCCAGTGAACCGGCTTCCACCTTCTAAGGCAGAAACTTCCACAGACTCACAACTCTCACAAAGTGTTTTCTCATCTCTGTTCTAAATGGCTTACCCCTTATTCTTAAACTGTGGCCCCTGGTTCTGGACTCCCCCAACATCGGGATTCTTATATGTTTCAATGAGATCCCCTCTCAACCTTTTAAACTCCAGAGTGTACAAGCCCAGCCGATCCATTCTCTCAGCATATGACAGTCCCACCATCCCGGGAATTAACCTGTAAACCTACGCCGCACTCCCTCAATAGCAAGAATGTCCTTCCTCAAATTAGGGGACCAAAACTGCACACAATACTCCAGGTGTGGTCTCACTCGGGCCCTGTACAACTGCAGAAGGACCTCTTTGCTCCTATTATCTTTGAAATGTTTCTACAACTTGATTGGGGTCCACCGGTGGTAAATTAAATTGATTGTACATGATTTGGAAAGGCACACACCTGTGTATATAAGGTAAAACCAACAAGCAAAAACCAATCCATGAAGATGAAGGCTTGTGTCGAGACACAGATCTAGGAAGGGGTATAAAACAATTTCTGCAGCATTGCAGGTCCCGAAGAGCACAGTGGCCTCCGTCATTCTTAAATGGAAGAACTGTGGAACCACCAGGACTCTTCATGGAACTGGCTGCCTGGTCAAAATAAGCAATCTGAGGAGAGGGGCCTTGGTCAGGGAGGAGACCTGATGGTCACTCAGACAGAGATCCAGAGTTCCTTTGTGGAGATGGGAGAACCTTCCAGAAGGACAACTATATCTACAGCACTCCACCAATCAGGCCTTATGGTAGAGTGGCCAGACGGAAGCCACTCCTCAGTAAAATGCACATGACAGCCCGCTTGGAGTTTGCCATAAAGCACCTAAACAAGATTCTCTGGTTTGATGAAACCAAGTTTGAACTCTTTGGCCAGAATGCCAAGCGTCATGTCTGGAGGAAACCAGGCACCGATCATTACCTGGCCAATACCATACCTACGGTGATGCATGGTGGTGGCAGCATCATGCTCTGGGGATGTTTTTCAGCGGCAGGAACTGGGAGACTAGGCGGATCTAAAAATAAATTGGATAGGCATATGGATGAGAAGGGTATGGAGGGTTATGGTATGAGTGCAGGCAGGTGGGACTAAGGGAAAAAAGTTGTTCGGCACGGACTTGAAGGGCCGAGATGGCCTGTTTCCGTGCTGTAATTGTTATATGGTTATATGGTTATATGGATCGAGGGAAAGATGAACGGAGCAAAGTACAGAGAGATCCTTGATGAAAACCTGCTCCAGAGCGTTCTGTACCTCAGACTGGTGCGGACGTTCAACTTCCAACAGGACAAGGACCCTAAGCACACAGCCAAGACAAGTGGCTTCGTGACAAGTCTGTGAATGTCCTTGAGTGGCCCAGCCAGAGCCCGGACTTGAACCTGAATGAATATCTCTGGATGGATCTGCAAATAGCTGTGCATCGACGCTCCTCATCCAACATGACAAAGTTTGAGAGGATCTGCAGAGAAGAATGGGAGAAATTACCCAAATACGTGTGTGCCAAGCTTGTAGCCAGAAGACGTGAGGCTGTAATCGCTGCCAAAGGTGCCTCAACAATGTACTGAGTAAAGAGTCTGAATACTTATGTAAATGCGATATTTCAGTTATTTATTTTTAATTACTTCGCAAAAATTTCCAAACACCTGTTTTCGTTTCTTCATTCTGGGGTATTGTGTGTAGATTGATGATAAAAAATGAATTTAATCAATTTAAAAATAAGGCTGTAATGTAACAAAATGTGGAAAAAGTGAAGGGGGCCTGAATACTTTCTGAATGCATTGTATATCTTTCCGCATAGATTCCTCTCCAGTAACGTACCTACCAGAGATGATAGATCTATAGTTCGCAAGCGTGTTCTTGTAGCCTTTCTGGTCCCCAAAAATTTGCCTAAACATTCCCTCCACAGATTCTGCCTGACCCGCTGACTTGATTCGCATTTTGTGTTTCTTCAAGATTCCAGGGTCTTTTGGCTGCAAAATATTCCTGTCGAATCGCTCCCGCAACTCCTGACCCAGTCTTTCCCATCTTCTTTGATCTCTCTCGCTCTATCCTCGGTTTGACACTCCCCTCTGCTGCTTGGCCCGCTGGCAGTAGATGTAGACGTTGATTGGGTGGACAAAGGCCAAGGATACCAGAACGATAAATGCGATGTTCATCTAAGTCAGAATGGAGTTAATGTAGAGAGAGACGGTCACTCTAAGGGCAGAACACAGCCTGCAGCCCACATCGGGTTACACTGCTGAGACCTCTCGGCCTTAGCTTTGGAACAAAGAACATAGAAGTGAGCAGCACAGGGACAGGACCATCCATTTACTGGTTGTGATGAGAAACTAAATAGATCTCCTCTGCCAGCACATGATCCATTTCCCTTCCATTCACTGTATCTTTACATGATGTGCCTTCCATTCTCTGTGCACAAATGAAACCTACCCCTCACATCCCCTTTAAACTTTGCCCCTCTCTCCTTAACAATGTATCCTCCGCTTTGAGCAAACTGTTAACACTAAACCCCGCGATAGTTTGCATGGTTGAACATAACTATCACATCCAGGAATTTACCTGCTTTATTTATGAAAGTTCTGTACAATCTGTCCCTATCACTTCATCAGGTGGATACCTCCAAATTAGCACCACTCCTTCCCCTGGTGAACATTTCCCCATGTCTCCCAGGTTAGTCTCATCCTCACCCAAATAGGCTCTTCGGTCCATATCACTAACATCATGAGCTGGACCCATTTGCTTGCATTTAGCCCACATCTTCCTCAACAATTCCCGTACACCTGTTCAAAGTCCTAATTGTGTCTGTTTCTATAAATTCTGCTGGCAACTCATTCCAGATACGGCCAACACCGATTGAAAATATCGGCCTGAGTGAAGCCCCTATTCAATCTGCCCCTCTCACTATAAACAAATGCTTCCTACCCTAGGAAAAAAAGATTCTGATCGTTGACGTTATCCGTGTCCCTCATGATCTTGCACACCTTTGAATCTTGGTCATCTATCGTCTCCTATACTCCAAAGACAAAAGTCCCAGCCTTTGCCATAGCTCCATGCAACTAAAGCTCACAAGCCCTGCTTCCTCTGTCTCTCGCCTTTGATCTTTATGATCCCTCCATCCTCCGACATAGGCACAGATATCCAAGTCTCCCGATATAGTTGGGGAAAACAATCCTGCGGTTTGGTCTAAGAAATCAACTCTGTTATCAGGATTTGGAACAGTCTGTCGCCATCTAGTGTCACTTCTAGCTCTTTGAGGATGTTGTTGATGACACAAAGCTGTGTGGCAGTGTGAACTATGAAGAGGATGTTAGGAGGTTGCAGGGGGACCTCGACAGGTTGAGAGAGTGGGCAGATGTGGCAGATGCAGTATAATATAGATAAATCTGAGGTTATCCACTTTGGCAGCAAAAATAAGGGGGCAGATTATTATCTCAATGGGGTTAGGTTGGGTGATAATTATACGAGGCATGGAATAAATGAGGTGCTAGATGAGTATAAAGAATGTAAAAAGACTCTTACGAAATAAATAAGAAAAGCTAAAAGAAGATATGAGGTTGCTTTGGCAAGAAAGGTGAAAGTAAATCCAAAGGGTTTCTATAGCTATATTAATAGCAAAAGGATAACAAGGGATAAAATTGGACCAATAGAGAGCCAGAATGGACAGCTATCTGGAGAGCCAAAAGAGATGGGGAAAATATTGAACAATTTCTTTTCCTCGGTATTCACCAAGAAGAAGGATATTGAACTCTGTAAGGTAAGGGAAAAAAGTAGAGTAGCTATGGAAACTATGAGATTCAAAGAGGAGGAAGTGCTGACACTTTTGAAAAATATAAAAGTGGATAAGTCTCCAGGTACTGACAGGATATTCCCTAGGACATTGAGGAAAGTTAGTGTAGAAATAGCAGGGGCTATGACAGAAATATTTCAAATGTCATTAGAAACGGGAATAGTGCCGGAGGATTGGGGTACTGCGCATGTTGTTCCATTGTTTAAAAAGGGTTCAAAGAATAAACCTAGCAATTATAGACCTGTTAGTTTGACGTCAGTGGTGGGCAAATTAATGGAAAGGATACCTAGAGATAATATATATAAGCAACTGGATAAACAGGGTCTGATCAAGAACAGTCAACATGGATTTGTGCCTGGAAGGTCATGTTTGACAAACCTTCTTGAATTTTTTGAAGAGGTTACTAGGGAAACTGATGAGGGTAAAGCAGTGGATGTTGTCTATATGGATTTCAGTAAGGCCTTTGGCAAGGTTCCTCATGGAAGGTTGGTTAAGAAGGTTCAATCTTTGGGTGTTAATGGCGGAGTAGCAAGATGGATTCAACAGTGGCTGAATGGGAGATGCCAGAGAGTAATGGTGGATGGCTGTTTGGCAGGATTGAAGCCGGTGACCAGTGGGGTGCCTCAGGGATCTGTGTTGGGTCCACTGTTGTTTGTCATGTACATCAATGATCCGGATGATGGGGTGGAAAATTGGATAAGTAAGTATGCAGATGATACTAAGATAGGGGGTGCTGTGGATAATGAAGTAGATTTTAAAGTCTAGAGAGAGATTTGGGCCATTTGGAAGAATGGGCTGAAAGATGGCAGATGGAGTTTAATGCTGATAAGTGGGAGGTGCTACGTCTTGGCAGGACAAATCAAAATAGGACATACATGGTAAATGGTAGGGAATTGAGGAATGCTGTGGAACAGAGGGATCTGGGAATAACTGTGCATAGTTCCCTGAAGGTGGAATCGCATGTAGATAGGGTGGTAAAGAAAGCTTTTGGTGTGCTGGCCTTTATAAATCAGAGCATTAAATCTAGGAGTAGGGAAGTAATGTTAAAATTGTACAAGGCATTGGTGAGACCAATTCTGGAGTATGGTGTACAATTTTGGTCGCCTAATTATAGGAAGGATGTCAACAAAATAGAGAGAGTACAGAGGAGATTTACTAGAATATTGCCTGGGTTCCTGCAACTAAGTTACAGAGAAAGGTTGAACAAGTTAGGTATTTATTCTTTGGAGCGCAGAAGGTTAAGGGGGGACTTGATTGAGGTCTTTAAAATGATGAAAGGGATAGACAGAGTTGACGTGGATAAGCTTTTCCCATTGAGGGTAGGGAAGATTCAAACAAGAGGGCATGACATGAGAATTAAGGGACAGAGGTTTAGGGGTAACATGAAGGGGAACTTCTTCATACAGAGAGTGGTGGCTGTGTGGAATGATCTTCCTGCAGAAGTGGTGGAGGCAGGATCGATTTTAACATTTAAAAGTAAAGTGGATAGGTATATGGACGGGAAGGGAATGGATGGGTATGGTCTGAGTACAGGTAGATGGGACTAGGGGAAAATAAATGGTCGGCACGGACTGGAAGGGCCGAGAGGGCCTGTTTCCATGCTGTTATTGTTATATGGTTATATGGTAAGGGGGAGGTACAGCGAGACCTGGGTGTCCTCGTACACCAGTCACTGAAAGTTAGCGTGCAGGTACAGCAGGCAGTGAAAAAGCTAATGGAATGTAGGCCTTCATAACAAGAGGTTCTTCTGCAGTTGTATAGGGCTCTAGTGAGACCACATCTGGAGTACTGTGTACAGTTTTGGTCTCCTAATTTGAGAAAGGACATTCTTGTGATTGAGGCAGTGCAGCGTAGGTTCACGCGAGTGATCCCTGGGTTGGCAGGACTGTCATATGAGGAAAGATTGAAAAGATTAGGCTTGTATTCACTGGAGTTTAGAAGGATGAGGGGGGATGTTATAGAAACATATAAAATTATAACAGAACTAGACAGCTAGATGTAGGAAAAATGTTCCCAATGTTGGGCGAGTCCAGAACCAGGGGCCACAGTCTTAGAATAAAGGGCAGGTCATTTAAGAATGAGGTGAGAAAAAACTTTTTCACCCAGAGAAACGTCGAAATAGGTGCAGAAAATAGGTGCAGAATAAGATCATGGCTGACATTCCAACTCAGTATCCTGTACCTGCTTTCTCTTTCTCCCTTTAGCCACAAGGGCCACATCTAACTCCCTCTTAAATATAACTAACGAACTGGCCTCAACTACCTTCTGTGGCAGAGAATTCCACAGATTCACCACTCTCTGTGTGACAAATGATTTTCTCATCTTGGTCCTAAAAGACTTCCCCCTTATCCTTAAAGTGTGACCCATTGTCCTGGACTTCCCCAACATCGGGAACAATCTTCCTGCATCTAGCCTGTCCAACCCCTTAAGAAATTTGTATGTCTCTATGAGATCCCCCCTCAATCTTCTAAATTCCAGCGAGTACAAGCCGAGTCTATCCAGTCTTTCATCATATGGAAGTCCTGCCATCCCAGGAATCAGTCTGGCGAACCTTCTCTGTACTACCTCTATGGCAAGAATGTCTTTCCTCAGATTAGGAGACCTAAACTGTACGCAATACTCCAGGTGTGGCCTCACCAAGACCCTGTACAACTGCAGTAGAACCTCCCTGTTCTTGTACTCAAATCCTTTTGCTATAAATGCCAACATACCATTTGCTTTCTTCACAGCCGGGTGTACCATTACACCCAGGTCTCACCTTTTCCTAATTGGTCACCATTCAAATAATAGCCCACTTTCCTGTTTTTGCCACCAAAGTGGAAAACCTCACATTTATCCACATTATACTGCATCTGCCAAGCATTTGCCCACTCACCCAGCCTAACCAAGTCACCTTGCAGCCTCCTAGCATCATCCTCACAGCTAACACTGCCCCCCAGCTTCGTGTCAACCGCAAACTTCGAGATGTTGCATTTAATTCCCTCGTCCAAATCATTATGTATATATTGTAAATAACCAGCGTCCCAGCACTGAGCCTTGCGGCACCCCACTAGTCACTGCCTGCCATCCTGAAAAGGACCCGTTCACTACTACTCTTTTCTTCCTGTCTGCCAGCCAGTTCTCTATCCACATCAATACTGAACCCCCAATACTGCGTGCTTTGTTTGTATACTAATCTCTTGTGTGGGACCTTGTCGAAAGCCTTCTGAAAGTCCAGATATAACACATCCACTGCTTCTCCCATATCCACTCTACCAGTTACATCCTCAAAAAATTCAATAAGATTCGTCAGATATGATTTACCTTTCGTAAATCCATGCTGACTTTGTCCAAAGATTTCACCACTTTCCAAATGCGCTGCTATCCCATCTTTAATAACTGACTCTAGCAAGAGTTTCAAGAGTTATGCATTTATGAAATTCCCTGCCACAGAGGGCAGTGGAGGCCAAATTACTGGATGGATTTAAGAGAGAGTTGGATAGAGCTCATGGGGCTAGTGGAGTCAAGGGATATGGGGAGAAGGCAGGCACGGTTTATTGATAGTAGAGGATAAGCCATGATCACAATGAATGGCGGTGCTGGCTCGAAGGGCTGAATGGCCTCCTCCTGCACCTATTTTCTATGTTTCTATGAACTGCTGCGCTACATTAAGCGAGTTCGGTATTGCGACTGCACATGCCCAGGTCATGGGTCACATTCTTGGCGGCTGTGCTGCTGTGCTGCTGCGTGGGTGTAAACTTGCATTTTGTCCATGGGCGGGATCGGGCCCGTGTCTCCAGCGCTGCAGGCACCATTGAGTTCTGCTGGGCCAACCCCGTCCCCTCCCGGGTGTCCTGTCCCTGTCCCTGTCCCTGTCCGAGGGCGGCCGTGGATGTCTGGGGTGGCCTTGGGCCGGCTCTGGCTCGGCTCTGCCTGTCCTGCCGGATCGACCGGCAGCCATGCAGCCTGTCAGGCCTCTCATGTGAAGAAAGACTGGATTGACTCGGCTTGTACTCGCTAGAATTTAGAAGATTGAGGGGGATCTTATAGAGACTTACACATTTCTTAAAGGTAGGACAGGCTAGATGCAGGAAGATTGTTCCCGATGTTGGGGAAGTCCAGAACAAGGGGTCACAGTTTAAGGAAAAGGGAGAAGTCTTTCATGACCGAGATGAGAAAAACATTTTTCACACAGAGAGTGGTGAATCTGTGGAATTCTCTGCCACAGAAGGTAGTTGAGGCCAGTTCATTGGCTATATTTAAGAGGGTGTTAAATCTGGCCCTTGCTAAAGGGATCAGGGGGTATGGAGAGAAGGCAGGTACAGGATACTGAGTTGATCATATATTGATCATACAGCCATGATCATATTGAATGGCGGTGTAGGCTCGAAGGGCCGAATGGTCTGCTCCTGCACCTATTTTCTAAGTTTCTAAGTTTCTATGATTCTATGTTTAACGATTATCTGCAATCTGCCGTATTTGAGTTTGTATTTTTGTCTGTCTGTTCTTTTTGGATCGCATGCAAAACACCATTTTGCACTGTCCCAAGTTTGAATGGATAATAATAAATCAAAACCAAACATAAAATTTGAAACTGTCTCGCCACTTTCAAGGAACCATGCTCCTATCTGCCAGACTTCCTTGTTCTGCAACTCTCTCCAGGATTCTACCATTTGCAATGTCAGCCCTGCCCGGCTTTTGATATCCGAAATTGCACCACCTCGCACCAGTCAGGGTCCAATTCCAAGCTCACACGCCTCTGGTACTTACGTACAATAGATTGTCCTGCAAGGGACCATTAACGATGATGAAGAGAGGATATTGGAGCAGGGAAACGATGGCCGCCACCGCCCGTGTTGTCCCATAGAGTTTCCCAAAGTGGCATGGAGGGAACCTGTCGAGAGGAAAGGAAGGAGTTTGCGTGAATGTGCGGGATGGATAACAGGCCAATCGCACCAACCATGCGGTTGTTTCTGACCCACGTGACATGTGTGTCACTGCATGTGATCACAGAACACGCAACACAGGAAAGTACAGCGCCGGAACAGGCACTTCCACCCATAAAGTTTGTGCCGGACATAATGCCATGATAACTATTTATAGGATGCATTTAAAGTCTTGTGTACAGTTCAGTTTACCCCATGACAAGAAAGGTGTAGAGGCTTTGGAAAAGACACAGAGAAAGTTAACCAGATGCATAGATTAGGAGGGTGGGGATTAGGTACAAGGAGAGTTTGGACAAACTTGTACGGTTTTGTGTGGAATGCCAGATGTTGTGAGAAAACCTGATGGAAATATATACAATTATCAGAGATATAGACAGGCGAGACAAGCAGAGCCCTTTTCCCGGGATGGAAATATCAAATACTAGGGGACAGCTTTAAGGACAAATTGGCAAAACAGGGGCCTGTGGGGCAGGTTATATATCTGTGTATCTGTAGGCAGGTATTTTATACAGAATGTGCAACGTGCCTGGACCACGAGTGGTGGAGACACATACAATCGTGACATGTCCCAGGCTTTTGAATAGACACGTGGAGATGAAAGCAATGACTGCTCATGGATCGTGCACATGGACATGTGGGACTTGGCTTTATGTGTGGGACAGAAATTGTGGGCTGAAGGGCTATTCTATGTCCTAGATTTTACTGTAGTGTTCAATGTTCTAGATTTTATAAAATATTCTCACGTGCCTTCCAGTAATCCATACCTCTCAATTTCCTGCAGATACACCTGCCCATCTAAAAGCTTCGTAAACGCCACCGTCGTAACTGCAGCAGCGGCAGATTCCATGATCACAGCATCATTTGTGTAAAAAATGTCTTGGTCCGTACATCTCCTTTCAACTGTGTCCCTCTCACTTACAGCGATACGTCCTTATCTTTGACATTTCCGCCTTGGGGAAAAGGTTCTGATTCTACCCTATCCATGCCGCTCATAACTTCATATACTTCTACCAGGTCTTCTGTCAATCTCCGGCATTCCAGAGAACAGTCCATGTCTGTCCAAATCCTCATTGTAGCTATGGGTATCTGATCCAAGAAGCAACCCTGGTGGAGCATGTTCTGCGCCCTCTCCACACCCTTCGCATCCTTCCCGTAATGAGCCGAACAGGTCTGCTAATAGCTAATACCCAGTGCGAGACGGGTCACGACCCGAAACATCGCCTATCCATGTTCTACAGAGATACTGCAGCACGATGTGTATCTTTCTAATAATTAATAAAGGCGACACGGTGGTGCAGAGAGGCGGCATGTTGGCGCACCGCTAGAGTTGCTGCATTACAGCACCAGAGACCCGGGTTGAATCCCGACTACGGGCTGCTGTCTGTCTGGAGTTTGTACGTTCTCCCCGTGACCGCGTGGGTTTCTCCGAGATTTTCGGTTTCCTCCCACACTCCACAAACGTTCAGATATTTAGGTTAATTGGCTTGGTATAAATATAAATTGTCCATAGTGTGTCGGTCTCTGACATGTCAATGAGACTATCTAAACGTCTCTGAACGGAACCACCACTGCCGTATCTGCCTCCACCACTGGCCGGTGAGCGCGTTCCAGGCACCCGCCACGCAGAGAGTGGCGCTCCCTCTAAAGTACAGCCAGCAACATCAAGGCATCAAACACACGTCACTCCTGCAATGAGGGAGAATGTACCGGTGTCTGAAAAACCGTGAGCTCTAGGTGCAAGAACACCAGCCTCAAATGTGAACTTCCTTGGCGTGCGTTTGGATGCACCGACTATGAATGTTCTGCATTTGTATTGTGGTTATTAATTCAGTGAATTTATCTTTATTGTCATGCTATTGAAAACTCCGAATACCAACTAAACTTGAACCAACGATCTGTCTCGTTTTGCAAAACGGGGACCTCAGGCTTTTGGCTTGTTTTGCATGAATATTGTTTTTTCTATTTACTAAAATGTCGTTTGTATTATTATCTTCAGTGTCGTTTGGTTCTGTTTCATTTAGTTTAGTTTAGATTTGTATAGGATCCAATGAGAGATAGCCGAGTGGATAGAAATGTTGCTTCACGGCAGGAAGCAGAGATTGAAGGTGGACGGTTGCTTCTCGGACTGGAGGACTGTGACAGGTGGTGTGCTTCAGGGTTCGGCACTGGGCCCTTTACTGTTTGTCATCTGCATCAATGATTTGAATGAGAAAATATATGGGAATATTAGCAAATTTGCTGATGACACAAAATCAGGTGGTTTTTCAGATAGTGAAGAGGTGTGAAACATTGCAGCAGAATATCGATCGATTGTCCAAGTGGGCTGTGGAACAGTTGATGGAATTTAATACAGAGAAATGTGACGTGTTGCATTTATGGAAGTCTAACATGGGCAGGACCTACACAGTGAATGGAAGTGTTTTGGGCAGTGTTGTAGAGCAGAGGGATCTAGGAGTGCAGGTGCACGGTTCCTTGAAGGTGGAGTCGCAGGTAGATACGGAGATCATAACGGCTTTTGGCACATTGTCCTCCGTCAGTCAGAGCACTGAGTATAAACGTTGGGAGGTCATGTTGCAGTTGTATAAAATGGTGGTGAGGCCGCATATAGAGTATCGTGATCCGTTCTGGGTGCCATGCTATAGGAAACACGTTGTCGAGCTGGAAAGATTTAGAGAAGATTTATGAGGATGTTGCCAGGACTAAACGGTTTGAGCATAGTGAGGGGTTGACTAGACTGGGACTCTCTTCCTTGAAGCGCAGGAGGATGAGGGGTAACCTTGTGGAGGTGTATAAAATCATGAGAGGAATAGATCTGGTACGTGCACAGAGTCTCTTGCCAATCAAGGATCGAGGACATGGTCATTGAGTGAAAGAGCTTGAATACACGCTCTTTGTCCCAACCTGCCCACACCAGCCAACCGACATCGGTTTAAGGTGAAGGAGACAAGATTAATTAATTATCTGATGGGTAGTTTTTTCACAAAAAGGCTGGTGGGTGTATGGAACTATCTGCCAGAGGAGGTAGTTGAGGCTGGATCTATCCCAACGTTTAAGAATCAGTTAGACAGGTAGATGGATTGGACAGGTCTAGAAGGATATGGATCAGACGCGGGCAGGTAGGACTAGTGGAGCTGGGACATATTGGCCGGTGTGGGCGAGTTGGGCCGAGGGGCCTATTTCTACATTATATCACTCTATCTGTGCTATTGGAAGGTAGAATTGGAGTATTTTCTGTTTGGATACACATGAGAATTAAACACTCTTAACACTTGATACTAATCCGGGCGGACACAACTTACGTAATGGCGATGAACGCGCAGAGTCCCCCGTGCAGGAAGGATCGCATGATCATGAACAGAACGAACGTCAGATATTGAACCTCCGGCACCGGGATGGCGATGGTGAGAGAGAATGAGGCCGAGAGGATGACGGTGAGGGCGAGAGAGAGGACCGTCGCTTGCATGTCGGCCAGTCTCTGTGACGCTACCGAGTCTGAGTTGAGCACAGAGGAAAGAGGCGTGAGAGGATGGTGATCGTGGGGGTAGAGTGAGGGGAGGGGAGTATTCGGGAGTGGGGAGTGGGGGTGTGAATGGAGAGGGGGAGAGGGGATTAGAAACAATGTTTAAAATTAAGAACTAGAACTGGACGCTAATTCACTACGACCTCCAGGCCACCTGGTTTCAAGAGCACCGTCTTCCCCACAACCAGCTTGACCCACCCTGCGCAACCCTCACCATAACTGTATCTCAAACACAGTCGACTCACTGTGGACTTTGTAATAGGGTGCGTGAGGCCCAATTGTGGCCCGATGTCTGAGTGTGGCAGATCATAATGAACAATACATCATCTCCTCGTGTATCTTACAGCCCAACAGTATGAACCATGTAATCTCCAATTTAAACTAATTTACCCATATCCTCCCTCCCTTTCCTGTGCTTTGCCAACCCAACTCAGTGCGCTTCCCGTTCTCCCTGTCTTCAAAAGGGTTCCAAACCGAAACGTCGCCTATCCATTCTCCGTACTTAGATATAGCTCTTAAAGATAGCGGTGTCATGGGATATGGGCAGAAAGCAGGAAAAGCGGGGTACTGATTATGGATGAGTATTGGGGGTTCAATATTGATGTGGATAGAGAACTGGCTGGCAGACACGAAGCAAAGAGTAGGAGTAAACGGGTCCTTTTCAGAATAGCAGGCAGTGACTAGTGGGGTACCGCAAGGCGCAGTGCTGGGACCCCAGCTACTTACAATATATATTAATGATTTGGATGAGGGAATTGAATGCAACATCTCCAAGTTTGCGGATCACACGAAGCTGGGCGGCAGTGTTCGCTGTGAGGAGGATGCTAGGAGGCTGCAAGGTGACTTGGATAGGCTGGGTGAGTGAGAAAATGCATGGCAGATGCAGTATAATGTGGATAAATGTGAGGTTATTCACTTTGGTGGCAGAAAACAGGAAAATAGACTATTATCTGAATGGTGGCCAATTAAGAAAAGGGGAGATGCAACGAGACCTAGTGGTCATGGTACACCAGTCATTGAAATAGGCATGCAGTGAAGAAAGCGAATGGTATGTTAGCATTCGTAGCAAAAGGGTTTGAGTATAGGAGCAAGGAGGTTCTACTGCAGTTGTACAGGGTCTTGGTGAGACCACACCTGGAGTATTGAGTACAGTTTTTGTCCCCAAATCTGAGGAAAGACATTCTTGCAATAGAGGGAGTACAGAGAAGGTTCGCCAGACTGATTCCTGGGATGTCAGGACTTCCATATGAAAAAAGACTGTATAGACTCGGCTTGTTCTCGCTAGAATTTAGAAGATTGAGGGGGGATCTTATAGAAACGTATAAAGTTCGTAAGGGGTTGGACAGGCTAGATGCAGGAAGATTGTTCCCGATGTTGGAGAAGTCCAGAACAAGGGGTCACAGTTTAAGGATAAGGGGGAAATCTTTCAGGACCGAGATGAGAAAAACATTTTTCACACAGAGAGTGGTGAGTCCCTGGAATTCTCTTCCACAGAAGTTAGTTGAGGCCATTTCATTGGCTATATTTAAGAGGGAGTTAGATGTGGCCCTTGTGGCGAAAGGGATCGGGGGGTATGGAGAGAAGGCAGGTACGGGATACTGAGTTGGATGATCAGCCATGAATTATGAATGGCCTGCTCCTGCACCTATTGTCTATTGCACAGATGCCTCCTGACCCGCCGTGTTCCTCCGCCACTTATGCTTGAATCAGGATTACAGATTCTGCAGTTCCTCGTTTCTATAACTGTCTCATCCTCGTCCTTCCAATGTTTCCCTTCATGGAGTCATTCATCATAGAAGCAGTCCCTTCGGCCCATCTTGCCGGTGCCGACCAAGATGCCCCAATAACAATAGTTCCATCTATCCGCGTTTAGAAACATAGAAATATAGAAAATAGGTGCAGGAGTAGGCCATTCGGCTTCCTCTGGAACCGGATGATAGAGGATGAAACTAAGGTAGGCAAATAACAACGTTTAAAATACACTTCGGCATTGAGAATAAATATTTAGACTGAGGGCATTAGGCCAGACACGTGCAGGTAAGATTAACCGAGATCTTGGTCGGTGGCGACGAGTTGATCGGAAGCGTCTGTTTCCGTGCAGTACTGTTCGATTTATTCCAAAGTAATAAGTGAACCGCACCGTGATCCCAAGTGTGATCCCGCTCAACACTCCAGGATTACCTGAGGCTGCATTCAAACTCCGCCCCATCAATTTGTGCCTGTCCAGAATTAGTCCGCTGCACGGAGCGCACAGAACGGTAAACAGTTGCGTGAACGCGAAGGCGTTTGTAAACCTGCTGACTGAAAATGACGTTAGTGAGACATGTTGCCGCGGGGAGAGAGAGAGAGAGAGGGAGTGAGATAGTGTGGGAGGGAGAGAGAGAGAGAGGGAGTGAGATAGTGTGGGAGGGAGAGAGAGAGGGGGGGAGTGAGATAGTGGGGGAGGGAGAGGGAGGGAAAGGTGGAGAGGGACGGGGAGGGGGATCGGGAGGGGGAGAGAGAGAGAGGGTGACGGAGAAGGAGAGAGGGGAAGTGAGAGGGAGAGGGGGAGAGAGAGAGAGAGAGAGAGAGGGGGGGGGAAGGGGGGGAGAGAGGGGAAGAGGAAGTGGGAGGAGGGTCGGGTGGCAGCAGAAGGAGGGGGAGGGGAGGGAGAGGGAGAGAGTGGGTGAAAGGGAAGGAGCGAGAGATGGGGAGAGCGGTAGACGGTGGGAGGGAGGTAGAGAGGGAGGGATGAAGGGAGGAAGAGAGAGGGGGGTGGGCGGGGAGAGGGAGCGAGAGAGAGAGACGAAGGAGGGGATGGCAGAGAGCGAAGGATGTGAGCGGAAGCGCACGGTGTGATGGAGACGTGCAGAGAAAGATGAGAGAGCGGGAGCTGTGGGGATGGATGATGTGAGAGAGGAGAGAGGGAGATGATGATCGAACGAGATAGAGGAGAGTAAGTGCGTGGATGGAGAGGAGTGTGGGAAACGAGGGAGATCGATAACAATTTTAGAATGGAAACATGCCCGTTTGCCGATCGATTCCACACCCAGCTTCCTTGATGCCAGTTTTATGTTATCCTAATTTCCCATCCGTTCCTTAAACACAAAGGGGAGCAGTGTACAGAGGCCTTTGAGGGAGAGGAAGAGAGAGGGAGGGAGATGGAGTGAGTGAGAGAGGGAGGGACAGTGACAGACTTGGGATGTGCGAGGAAACACACGTGGTCAGAGGAGAACATGCATACTGTACAAAGACAGAGACGGCATCCGAGGTCAGGATCGAACCCGGGTCTCCGGCGCTGCGAGGCAGCGACTCTACCGGCTGCGCTGCTGTGCCACGTTGGTCATGTGGACTCGCTGGGCGGTGGATCTCTTTCCTTGATTTAGTTTTCCATTACTTTAATTCAACCACTCCTCATATTGAATGGAACTTGTGAACTCTGCCCACCCCCCCCACTTCCCCCCCCCCCCCCCCTCACCTTGTTCGGGATCAGCGTTCGTCATGAGGTTGAGCAGAGGGTTCAGAGTGCCGATGAAAAAGGATAATCGCAGCTGAAGGAGCGAGGCCCAGAGCAGGCTGGCGAGGAATGTGCGAGAGATAAGGCAGCTCCAAAAAGAGGGGACTTCTTCCACGTTCCCGTTGATATGTGGACCTGCAGCGGGACGGAGAAGCACCCACGTGAAAACGGGAGACAAGCGCGGTGAAGAGCTCCCGGCTCGGACCTTTCACACCAACTTCTCTGTCAGCGTGGCAATTGTGGTGAGGAAATGGAAACTTTAAGGCGCAATTCTCTTGGCTGCATCGCGCATGTTCTCATTTCACAGCCAAATCAAAATGACTTTGACGTCAATTTAGATGCGTTCGTTTGAGGAGAAAGAAGGAATTTTAGACGCTGGTTAAAACGCAAAGAGACACATAGAGCTGGAGTAACTCAGGAGTCGGGAGGCATCACTGGGGAACATGGTTCAGCGAGGTTTCAGATCCGGACCGTTCTTCAGAGTAATGGATCGGTTTGTAAGTTTGCAGAGGATCAGCTCTGTTGGGAGGAGCAGAGTGATAGTAGAGCAACATTGGATGGTGCTGCGGTTGAGGACGAAACGGAGGGCTTAAGGCCTTCCTGGTGGAGGATGGGGGTGGAGAGTGACTGAATGTCCAAAGTAAAGATGAGGGAATGGGGGCTCCAAAACAGGCGAAGGGCGTGTGTAGAATCTTGGATATAGGTCAGGATAGATTGGACCAGGGAGGAAAGGCTGAAGTCGAGGCAAGTAGAAATCATTTCAGTGGGACAGGAGCAAGCAGAAACAATGGGTCTGCAAGGACAGTTTATGGATTTTGGGGAGTGGGTTATGGAGAGAGTCAGAACTGGACCTAGGGTTGAGATTTTTGATTGGAGAAAGGCTAACTTTGAGGGAATGCGTAATGATTTAAAAGGAGTGAATTGGGACATTTTGTTTTATGGGAAGAATGTAAAAGAGAAATGGAGGACATTTAAAGGGGAAATTGTAAGAGTACAGAAACTTTATGTCCGTGTGCGGTTGAAAGGAAATGGTAAAAATCGGAAAGAGCCATGGTTTTCAAGGGAAATTGGACACTTGCTTTGAAAAACAGAGAGATATCTACAATAATTATAGGAGACATGGAGTAAATGAGGTGCTAGATGAGTATAAAGAATGCAAAAAGAATCTTAAGAAAGAAATAAGAAAAGCTAAAATAAGATATGAGGTTACTTTGGCAAGAAAGGTGAAAGTAAATCCAAAGGGTTTCTACAGCTATATTAATAGCAAAAGGATAACGAGGGATAAAATTGGACCATTAGAGAGCCAGAATAGACAGCTATCTGCAGAGCCAAAAGAGATGGGGGAGATATTGAGCAAATTATTTTCTTCGATATTCACCAAGGAGAAGGATATTGAACTCTGTGAGGTAAGGGAAAAAACTAGAGTAGCTATGGAAACTATGATATTCAAAGAGGAGGAAGTACTGACACTTTTGAAAAATATAAAAGTGGATAAGTCTCCAGATCCTGACAGGATATTCCCTAGGACATCTGGATGAACAGGGTCTGATCAAGAACAGTCAACATGGATTTGTGCCTGGAAGGTCATGTTTGCAAACCTTCTTGAATTTTTTGAAGAGGTTACTAGGGAAATTCATGAGGGTAAAGCAGTGTATGTGTCTATATGGATTTCAGTAAGGCCTTTGACAAGGTTCCCCATGGAAGGTTGGTTAAGAAGGTTCAATCTTTTGGTGTTAATGGCAGAGTAGCAAGATGGATTCAACAGTGGCTGAATGGGAGATGCCAGAGAGTAATGGTGAATGGCTGTTTGTCAGGGTGGAAGCCGGTGACCAGTGGGGTGCCTCAGGGATCTGTGTTGAGTCCACTGTTGTTTGTCATGTAAATCAATGATCTAGATGATAGGGTGGAAAATTGGATAAGTAAGTATGCAGATTATACTAAGATAGGTGGTGCTGTGGATAATGAAGTAGATTTTCAAAGTCTACAGAGAGATTTGGGACATTTGGAAGAATGGGCTGAAAGATGGCAGATGGAGTTTAATGCTGATAAGTGTGAGGCGCTACATCTTGGCAGGACAAATCAAAATAGGACGTACATGGTAAATGGTAGGGAATTGAGGAATGCTGTGGAACTGAGGGTTGCCTGGGTTCCAGCAACAGAGAAAGGTTGAACAAGTAAGGTCTTTATTCTTTGGAGCGCAGAAGGTTAAGGGGGGACTTGATTGAGGTCTTTAAAATGATGAAAGTGATAGACAGAGTTGACGTGGATAAGCTTTTCCCAATGAGGGTAGGGAAGATTCAAATGGCATGACATGGGAATTAAGGGACAGAAGTTTAGGGGTAACATGAGGGGGAACTTCTTTACTCAGAGAGTGGTGGCTGTGTGGAATGATCTTCCAGCAGAAGTGGTGGAGGCAGGATCGATTTTAACATTTAAAAGTAAAGTGGATAGGTATGTGGACGGGAAGGGAATGGAGGGGTATGGTCTGAGTGCAGGTAGATGGGACTAGGGGAAAATAAATGGTCGGCACGGACTGGAAGGGCCGAGAAGGCCTGTTTCCGTGTTGTAATTGTTATATGGTTATATGGTTATATGGGTAAAACTGAGCCGAGGGGGTCTGGGAAGTGATAAAGTTGGAGTCTGTGGAAGGCCGGAAGTAATAAAATTGGAATGGTTTGTGAGATTATGGTTTGTGCTCATCTGTGGGATCATGGTCCAAGGATAAGTAGGAGGAGGTGTCCAAGAGCTGGCTCCTCGCTTAGGTGTGGTAGACGTCAGCGCGTCAGACTACCACGACACCTCCTTTGTTAGAAATTAAAAGCTCTAAATAGGGTAGAAGGACGCTCGGGGGAGTCCTAGAGGAGGGGACCGGTGGAGACGAGAGACGGGGTCATCACTGGGCGGTGAGGACTCCTTACATTAGAAAAAGGCACGGAGGCGGAGGTGACAGAATAAAAGCTCAACGTCGTGGCGAATCCGGAACTCATCGATGTGGGGGCAGAGGGGAAGAAAGATGAGGCCTCTGTTGAGGTCAGACCGTTCCGTGTGGGAAAGGGACAGGTCAGGGGGATGGGTGAAAACATGACAAGGTTGGGGTCAGAGGAGGGCCGGAGAGTAGACGGGGATTAAGGCGAGGTCCTGTGTGGCGGAGTGGGGTGGTCAGCACAGGAAAGGGGGAGATGAAAGGGAGAATGTTACATGGACAGTTCTAAAGAGATATGGGCCAAACGCAGACCAATGGGATTCTGTTAGGTTGTGCAACTTGGTCGGCATGGACGAGTTGTGCCGAGGTGTCGGATTCCTTTCTGCGTGACTCTGTGAATCTAATTCAGAGTTTGTAAGGTGAGTCGCGGATTGGACGAGGGCAGGAAGTGATGTAAAGTTACGCGTTGGAGTGAATTCCTGGAAGGAAAGTGAGAGAACTTCTTACCTTCTGGCCCGTTGTGCTGGAGACTATCTGCGGCAGGCGGCTGTTCACGTCCATCACCCGATATACCCTCACTCTCCAACGCCCCCTCACTCCTTTGTTCCGTCTCTTCCCTTCGCCCTTCCGGATACCATTCTCTCTTGAATTTCACTGTGCCCATTTCAAATTCGTCACTCCCCTCCCCATTCTTTTCATCCGCCTCTTCCCTCCATGTCCCATCCTTCTCTCCCCTCCCCCCTTCCTTACCTTCCCCTGTATCTTTCCTCCAATCTTCCTGCCCTCCTGCCATCCTGCCCTTCCCCGCTCCCATCTCTCCCTCCGTCTCTCCCCTTCCCCTTTTCATCACTCCCCTCCACTCGCCCTCTGTTTCTCCCTGTCCCTCTTTCTCTCCCCTCTCCCATCTCTTATCTCCCTTCGTCACTTCCCTACACTCTCCCTTCTGCCCCTCCGTCTCGCTGCTCCCCGCTTTATTCTCACTGTCCGGCCCCATCCTACATTTTTGCTCCTTCTCTTCCCCATCTCTCATATCTCCCTCTGACCCACCCCGCCACTCACCCTTCTCGCCCTCTGTCTCTCCCCTCCCCTGTCCCACAGCAGCACCCGCCAGATTTCTCCCCTCTCCCCTTTCCCACATAATTCCTCCCTCTCTGGTATCTCCCTCGATCTGCTCCCTCCCGTCATTCCCGTTTCCCTCCATCTGATCCACTGCCCGTGTAGAATGTCCCTGTTGACTGGTCTCGATCGCACGGTCCATGGGTCTATCCTTTTCACAGTTCACCCTGCGTGGCAAAAGAACCGGTATAAATGTCATGAGGCCAGGATTTCAGTGACCGACAAAGTGGCAAAGTATCGTCAGTAAATGGGAACGTGGGCACCAGAGAGATTGACCAGTATGTCACCTGGGATTGTGAGCTGGAGTTAGTTTGGAGAGACTGGATATGTTGGACCATTTGCCTTTGGAGTGTACTCGGCTGAGGGGTGACCTTTCTGAGGTGTACACGATCATTAGGGCCGTAGTTAAAGTGAACGCTCACAGCCCTTTACTCCAGGAGAGATAGTTGCAAAACAGCAGAACACTGACTTAAGGTGTGGGGGAGGTGTTTAAGAGAGACCTCAGCGCCAACATTTTCATAGCGGAACGTCCTACCCAGAATAAGCAGCCTGAAGAAGCAAAATAAGTGGATAAAATTACGACTTTTAAAAAAACATATTCAAAGATATATGGACAGTAAGGGTTTAGAAGGGTGTGAACAAAATGGGACCAGCCGAGTATGCTAACATGGCCGGCAAGGAAAGGAGGGTCGAATGGCCCATTTCCACGCTCTGTAACTCTGCAACTAACTGTATGATTCGTGTCCTATGGATAACTGTCCCTTATTCCCATATATCGCTGCATCTCACTCCCGGGCACCTGGTATTGGTGATACCCACCCTACACGGAGTTCCCTCCACTAGATATCTGGGTGCAACTAATGGAATACCCTCGGTCTGCGAGAAGCCGCACCACACCAAGATTGCTGCGGTTGTTGGCAATGAGGACGCCTGTCAAAATATAGAGCGGGATAGAGGTCAGCTAATGAAATGGGCTAGAGTTTAACCGAGCAAGTGTGAAGTGTTCTACTTAGGAAGTTGAATGGAAGGGAAATGTAAACGGTTCATGCGGAGACATTTCACAGCTTTGATGTAGGCAAGGCAAATGTATTTATATAGCATCATTCGTACAAGCTGCAATTCATAGTGCTTTACAAAATAAACAAAAGAATAACATAGTTTAAAAACATTGCACAACCACAATACAACACAGGACAACAAAATAGCCAATAATCAAAAATTACATAACAGGCAATAAGACAAATGCATGAAAAGTAAAACAAAACCACCAAAACAATAAAACCATATAAACCATATAACAATTACAGCACCGAAACAGGCCTTCTCGGCCCTTCCAGTCCGTTCCGACCATTCATTTTCCCCCAGTCCCATCTACCTGCACTCAGACCATACCCCTCCATTCCCTTCCCGTCCATATACCTATCCACTTTACTTTTAAATGTTAAAATCGATCCTGCCTCCACCACTTCTGCAGGAAGCTCATTCCACACAGCCACCACTCTCTGAGTAAAGAAGTTCCCCCTCATGTTACCCCTAAACCTCTGTCCCTTAATTCTCATGTCATGCCCTCTTGTTTGAATCTTCCCTACCCTCAATGGGAAAAGCTTAACCACGTCAACTATGTCTATCCCTTTCATCATTTTAAAGACCTCAATCAAGTCCCCCCTTAACCTTCTGTGCTCCAAAGAATAAAGACCTAAATTGTTCAACCTTTCTCTGTAACTTAGTTGCTGGAACCCAGGCAACATACCAGTAAATCTCCTCTGTACTCTCTCTATTTTGTTGACATCCTTCCTATAATTAGGCGACCAAAATTGTACACCATACTCCAGAATTGGTCTCACCAATGCCTTGTACAATTTTAACATTAGTTCCCTACTCCTATATTCAATGCTCTGATTTATAAAGGCCAGCACACCAAAAGCTTTCTTTACCACCCTATCTACAGGCGATTCCAACTTCAGGGAACGATGCACAGTTATTCCTAGATCCCTCTGTTCCACAGCATTCCTCAATTCCCTACCATTTAACATGTACGTCCTATTTTGATTTGTCCTGCCAAGATGTAGCACCTCACACTTATCAGCATTAAACTCCATCTGCCATCTTTCAGCCCACTCTTCCAAGTGGCCCAAATCTTTCTGGAGACTTTGAAAATCTACTTCATTATCCACAGCACCACCTATCTTAGTATCATCTGCATACTTACTTATCCAATTTTCCACCCCATCATCTAGATCATTGATGTACATGACAAACAACAGTTGACCCAACACAGATCGCTGAGGCACCCCACTGGTCATCGGCTTCCAACCTGACAAACAGCCATCCACCATTACTCTCTGGCATCTCCCATTCAGCCACTGTTGAATCCATCTTGCTACTCCGCCATTAACACCCAATGATTGAACCTTTTTAACCAACCTTTCATGGGGAACCTTGTCAAAGACCTTACTGAAATCCATATAGACAACATCCATTGCTTTACCCTCATCAATTTCACTAGTAACCTCTTCAATAAATTCAAGAAGGTTTATCAAACATGACCTTCCAGGCACAAATCCATGTTGACTGTTCTTGATCAGACCCTGTTTATCCAGATGCTTATATATATATATTATCCTTTCCATTAATTTGCCCACCACTGACGTCAAACTAACAGGTCTATAATTGCTAGGTTTATTCTTTGAACCCTTTTTAAACAATGGAACAACATGCGCAGTACGCCAATCCTCCGGCACTATTCCCGTTTCTAATGACATTTGAAATATTTCTGTCATAGCCCCTGCTATTTCTACACTAACTTCCCTCAATGTCCTAGGGAATATCCTGTCAGGATCTGGAGACTTATCCACTTTTATATTTTTCAAAAGTGTCAGTACTTCCTCCTCTTTGAATCTCATAGTTTCCATAGGTACTCTACTTTTTTCCCCTTACCTCACAGAGTTCAATATCCTTCTCCTTGGTGAACACCGAAGAAAATAAATTGTTCAATATTTCCCCCATCTCTTTTGGCTCTGCAGATAGCTGTCCATTCTGGCTCTCTAATGGTCTAATTTTATCCCTCGTTATCCTTTTGCTATTAATATAGCTGTAGAAACCCTTTGGATTTACTTTCACCTTTCTTGCCAAAGCAACCTCATATCTTCTTTCAGCTTTTCTTATTTCTTTCTTAAGATTCTTTTTACATTCTTTATACTCATCTAGCATCTCATTTACTGCATGCCTCCTATAATTATTGTAGATATCTCTCGTTTTTCGAACCAAGTGTCCAATTTCCCTTGAAAACCATGACTCTTTCCGATTTTTACTATTTCCTTTCAACCGAACAGGGACATAAAGATTCTGTACTCTTACAATTTCCCCTTTAAATGTCCTCCATTTCTCTTCTACATTCTTCCCATAAAACAAAATGTCCCAATTCACTCCTTTTAAATCATTACGCATTCCCTCAAAGTTAGCCTTTCTCCAATCAAAAATCTCAACCTTCGGTCCAGTTCTGACTCTCTCCATAATTATATTGAAACTAATGGTATTGTGATCACTGGTCCCAAAGTGCTCACCAACGCATACCTCCGTCACCTGACCTGCCTCATTTCCTAACAGGAGGTCCAGCACTGCCCCTTCTCTGATCGATACCTCTATGTATTGCTGCAAAAAAACTATCTTGCACACATTTCACAAACTCTAAACTATCCAGCCCATTTACAGAATGTGTTTCCCCGTCTATTTTTGGAAAATTGGAACCCACCATCTCTTATACTCTGTTTATTATCTTTTCCCTCTTTCTCGCCTACATTTTGGGTCCGAGTGCTTCCCTTCTCTGCCTCTTGCCCCTCACCCTGTCCCCTAGCCCCCTCTACCCATGTCCCCCCCCCCCCCCAGCCTTTCTAGTTTAAAGTCTCCTTTGCAAATCTCCCCGCCAGGATATTGGACCCCCTGGGGTTCAAGTGCAACCTGTCCTTTTTATACAGATCATGCATTCCCCAAAAGAGGTCCCAATGATCAAGAAACTTGAATCCCTGCCCACTGCACCAGTCCCTCAGCCACGCATTTATCCTCCACCTCATTCCATTTCTACTCTCACTGTCACGTGGCACAGGCAGTAATCCTGAAATGTAATCCCAAAAGGACTCTTTTGGTCCTTCTCCTTAACTTTCCCCCAACTCCCTAAATTCTCCTTTCACGACCGATTTGAAAACACATAAAAGGGTTAAGATTAGAAGGTTATGATTACCTGCATGTTGGGTTATGGAAAAGCTACAGTGAACAACAGTGTTTTTAGGCCTGATTTAAATTAACTTTCAGTCTGTGCACACCTCAGGTGTTCAGGGAGCTTGTTCCACAGGTGTGGAGCATAAAAAATGACCACTGCTTCAGCCTTTTTAGTTCTGATCCTGGGAACACAGAGTAAACCTGTCCCTGAAGACCCGAGGAGTCTAGGTGCCTCATATACAACAAGAAGGTCAGAGATGTATTTTAGACCCAGACCATTCAGTGCCTTGTCGGCCAGTAACAGAAATTTTAAAAACTATTATTTACACACAGGGAACCAGTGCAAAGATTTAAGGACAGGTGTAATGTGGTCCATTTTCTTGGTGTTGGTCAGGGTACAGAAGGATCTTGGTGCCCATAACCATAGCTCCCGACAAGCGGCAGCACGAGTCATTAGAGTGAGAAACAAGGTGGGTGGTATTCCCGCCCTCTTTGGTCGGATCATCAAATGGCAGAAACAATAAGTCATGATGCAGCTCTATAACATTTGGTTAGGCCGCATATGGAGGTTTGCGTGCAGTTCTGGTCATCCAATGACAGGAATGATGTGAAGGTTTTCGAGAAGATTCTTGATAACTTAATCAGCGCGCTGTCTGTGTTTGGGTGTATTAGCCACAAGGAAAATTAAGGAAACGTTGACCGCTTTCGCTGGTATTATGAAAATTCAGAGGAACTATACTTTCCCGGTGTGAAAATGTCAAACACGAGAGATCATTAGCTTTATGGTGCGAAGGGTGAATTTTAGAGATGTGTGATGCAGGTATTTTGCAGATGGGGGGTGGCTGCCAGGGGGTGTGGTGGGGTGAGGTTGCATTTAAGAATCTGTAGAAAGACAGGTGGGTGTACAGGGAATGGATGGTTACAGATTATTTGCAGGCAGATTAGAATAGTTCATCTTGGCATCATGTTCACCATGGCGATTGTGGGCCGAACATGTGTTGCTAAATGAACATGTGTTGCTACATGTATGGAGATATGGACCTGGACCTCAAGTTCGCGCCTTGTGATAATGTCGCTACGTGTCTTGGCGTCAGTCCGAAACCTCCCCACTCTTTTAAATTACGAACCAGGATATATTGTTTAAATATAGGGAATGTTATTTTTTTTTAATGTAGAGCAGGGGTGTCAAACTCATTTTACGTCACGGGCCGGATTGGGCAAAATGTGACCATGCGGGCCTGATCAGTTGAGCACACGCGAATGCACGCGCGCACACGCTCCCAATGCTTTTGTTGCCTTCGTTTTTTCAACCCCATACTGCACGGGTTATCGATTGGGGACGAACAGCCATGATCACAAATGAATGGCGGTGCTGGCTTTAAGGGCCGAATAGCCTCCTCCTGCACCTATTTTCTGCTCTCATGTTTCTCTGTCTCTGCCACAACTACAAAGCGTTTCACTTAACAAATTGTAAATTTTACACAGTGTGAAGAGAAAAGTATCCACAGCCTGGCCCCGCCCAGTTCCCGCCCCCTCGCTCCTCATTGGCCGCAGCTGACTGCCCAGAGGACTAGCCCTTCTCCTATTGGGCCAATCTAGTGTGAGTCACATTCTCGCTGCATCCCGCTCTGGCATTGGGGAAATGATCCCGCGGGGCGGATTGGACCCCTTCGCGGGCCGCATCCGGCCCACGGGCTGGTAGTTCGACACCCCTGATATACAGCAAGCTGCCAGAGGAGTTAGTTGAGGCGGGACCTATGACAACATTTATAAAACCGTTGTACAGAACACAGACGGGAACGGTTTACAGGCATATGGGCCAAACGCGAAGAGGTCGGAATAGTGGAGGCGCATATCGGCTTGAATGGATAGAAATTTGGCGTCATGGAAGGAAGCACAGGGTGATGGTGGAAGGTTGCTTCTTGGACTGGAGGTCTGTGACAAGTGGTGTACCTCGGGGTTCGGTGGCAGTTACTGTTTGTCATCTTTCTCAATAATTTGGATGAGAACATACACGACAAGATTAGCAAAGTTCCAGATGATACAAAAGTGGGCGGTTGTGCAGGTAGCGAAGATGGTTGGGAAAAATTGCAGCAGGATCTTGATCGATTGGCCAGGTGGGCTGAGGATTGGTTGATGGACTTTAATACTGAGAAATGTGAGGTGCTGCATTTTGGGAAGTCTAACATGGGCAGGACTACACAGTGAATGGTTGGACTCTGGGTAGTGTTGTAGAGCAGAGGGATCTAAGCGTGTAGGTGCATCGTGGAACTCTATCCCTTGGAGCGCAGGGGGATGAGGGGTGACCTTATACAGGTATATAAGATCATGAGAGGAATGGATCAGTTAGATGCACAGATTATCTTGCCCAGAGTGCAGGATTTTCAGAATCAAGGATCAGAGTGCATAGGTTTAAGGTGAAGGGAAAAAAGGGTGAATGTATGGAACAAGCTGCGAGGGGAGGTAGCTGAGGCAGGGACTATCTCAACATTTAAGAAACGGTTAGACGGGTACAAGGATAGGAGAGGTTGAGAGGCATATGGACCTAATGCGAGCAGGAGGGACTAGTGTAGCTGGGACATGTTGGCCAGTGTGGGAAAGTTGGGCCGAAGGGTCTGTCTCCACACTGTATCACTGTATGGGCTCTATGTATCTATGACTGTGATTCTCTTTAAAATCTCTTTTCTACCAGCAAATATGGAACTACATTCTGCACGCTGTATCTCCCCTCTTGCTTTATCTATTTTAATTGAATTTGACCAAATTATAATTATCTATGGTATATCTGATCTGTTTGGATAGCATGAAAAACAGCTTTTCAATGTTACTAAGTACATGCGACAACAATACACTTCAATCTACAAATCTACGTTGTAGATCTACCGTACAGTATATCCCGCTGTATACGTTGACAGCATGACTATGGCGTAATGTTCCATGTTCTATCTTCTCCCTGTAACATGTAATGACACGGCAGAGTGGACTGGAGGAGGGCGGGAACCTGAGCAAGAGGCATGATCAATAGGAAGGGCGTGGCCTGAAGAGTGGGGGGGCAGGAACGCTAGCGATGGCCTGGAGGCCCCATGCCTCCAATGGATTTCACCTTGTACCTCACTCTCTCGTGAACATGTAACCACACTCTAGTTCCGTATCTTACCCGTAGCTGAAACCCTCAGGCAGCGGGTAGGGGATGTGTTTCCAGGGAACGAGAAAGACCGTGCGTAGAACGTGGAGGACGCTGAGGCAACTAATGAACAGGAAAATCGTCATCACGGAGAAACCAGCTTCAAATGCCACCTGGGAGGAGAAGGGGTAAGAACATGTGACACGTTGAAAGAGGAAGTCTGGCACTTTGCATGGGGCACCGTTCACTGCACCGTATAGATCATGACCCCGAACCATCCTCACATTTCCCCATCGTCGCCCATCTCATATCTCCGCAAATTCCTTCGCTTCATCGTCCATTTTTCTGTCATCTCTCTCTCTGTCTCTGTCTCTCTCTTTCTCACACACACAGACAACACAAAATTCTACTAGTTTAAGATAGACACTAAAGCTGGAGCGACTCAGCGGGACAGGCAGCATCGCTGGAGGAAGGAATGGGTGACGTTTCGGGTCGAGACCCTTCTTCAGATCCAAAACGTCACCCATTCCCTCTCTCCAGAGATGGTGTCTGCCCCGCTGAGTTGCTCCAGATGTTTGCGTCTATCTTTGGTTTAAACCAACATCTGCAGTTCCTTCTTACACACGCGACTAGCCGAAGATCCTCTATCCTCTCCCCGTCTCTACCTTCCTTGTGTGTGTACTTAGCACCTACTCTCCCTATCTCCACTCACTCTCTCTTCCTCACACCCCTCTATTCAAACTCTCATTCCGACCCATTGTTTCGTTTCCTCCCTCACCTTTTCCCACGCGTCTCTCCCCGACCCTGTGTCCCCATCTCCACTTGTCCACACTCACAACCACCTCGCCTCTCTCCCTACGCTGACGGCCCGTGACCTACCTGATGGGCCGTGTTCCGATATTTGCTTCCAATGTCCCCATTGGCCCCATCCGATGGACAAGAACAATTTACTCCAGTCTGTTTTACCTGGGTCGGCCATTAATTACATTACACACGAGTTCTATGTTATCTCACTTTCGGACCCTTTAAGAAAGAACTGCAGATGCTTGAAAAATCGAAGGTAGACAAACATGCTGGAGAAATTCAGCGGGTGAGGCAGCATCTATGGAGAGAAGGAATAGGTGGCGTTTCGGGTCGAGATCCTTCGTCTAAAGAAGGGTTTCGACCCGAAACGTCACCTATTCCGTCGCTCCATCGACGCTGCCTCACCCGCTGAGTTTTGTCTACCTTCACTTTCGTATCCACTCACTATACACTGGCAACCAAGCCCGGAGCTCACTGAAAGTGGCAAAGCAGATTCATAACGGAATCTTACGAAAGCATGCATTCATCTGTTGGGGAATTGAGTTTAAAATTTAGGAGGTCATGTTGGCTTCATTAAAACAGGTGTACAACATCGACTGTTGTCCTGGTCGCCGCATTGTGGGAAGGATGTGGCTTCGGAGAGGCTGCAGAAGTTTCACAGAATGCTGCTTGGATTAGATGGTATTAGTTCTGAAAATTTGGCAAAAGCGGGAATGTTTTCTCCGGTATGTCGTAGGTTGTGGGGATACATAATAGAAGCATATACAATTATGAGAGGCACAGATAGGATAGGCAGTCAGTACTTTCCCCCCCACTGGTGAAATTGGCAAATACAAGGTCATAGTTCCGAGGCGGGGAGGGTAATATTTAATGGACATATGAGGCGTTTTTTACAAATGGCTCGGTGGGTTCTGGCCAATCGTTGCGCTGGAGGCAGCAGGCACGATAGTATTATATAAGAGGCTATTAAATAGGCACGTTGATACGTAGGGAGTGCAGGAATGTGGATCACCGGCACACAGAGGAGGTTACTTTAATTTGGCACCATGTTCGCGAAAGGTCTATTCCTGCTGTACTCTTCTGTGTTCCGGACGGCCCAGTTGTGAGCTGCTGCCTCACAACGCCAAGGACCCACGTTTGATTCTGACCTCAGTTGCTGTCAATGTGGAGTTTGCACGTACTGCCCGTGACCACGTTTTTTTCCTCCGGGTGCTCCGGTTTCTTCCCACATCCCAAAGGTGCAGGGATTTTTTTGGTGTGAATTGACTTCTGTAAATGATCCCTCGAGTGTAGGGAGTGGATGACAACGTGGGATTAGTTCGAACTAGTATGAGCATGTGATTGGTGGTTGGTGTGAGCTGGGTGGGCTGAAGGACACGTTTCCGTGCTGTTTCTCCAAACTATTCTAAACTAAACTATTTTCGTCAACCAAGGACACGGATTGGATCTGCTCTGGGCATGGATTACGGCGATTAGCACGTTACTCGGGGAAAGATTGTGTGACCGATTTCTTACCTTGACCAACAAGAAGATAACCGTCGCGGAACCGAAAGCCCCGGTGTAGAGGGTGATTACTGTGGCGCGCTTCCTCCCAAACAGATTTCCAATCTGGGCAGCAGACGTAAAAACAACAGGCATTATCTGTATTCAGATGGTGTTGAAACATTCCTCCCTTGTCCACCCCACTTCCCGAACTCAGTAACAGCTTCTACCCCTCTGTTAACAGGCTTCCCAGTAGTTCATCACTGTCTCACTGGGCACTGTCTCATTCATGTCAACCCCATTGCGGATATTGAACACCAGAACATGGCAACAAAATTAAATAGGAATTAATATGGAATTTTGCTTTCATTGGTCGGGACATTGAGTATGGGTCAAGAAGGCTTGATGCAAATAAATGGGACGTTGGTTAGGTGTGAGTATAGTATGCCTATCTGGTCGCTCCATTAGAGGAGGGATGTGGAGGCTTTGGAAAGGGGGCAGAGGAGCTTTATAAAATGATGCCTGAATTTGGGGGGAGGGGAGTATTAGCGACAGAGCGAGGTTGGACAACTTCCAATGTTTTCTCTGCAATGACGGAGGTTGCGCGGAGGCCAGATAGAACTATATAAAATTAGGAGAGGAATAGATGGACTAGTTCAGAATATTTTCCCAGGGTGGAAAGGTCAAATAGGACAAGACATAGCTTTATGGTGAGAAGATTAAAGGTGACTGATGCAGGAATTTCACACAGGGTCTTCAACAGAGAAATTGCATTGGGCCGCATCTGCGGACAACAAGTCGACTTCCTCAGGTTCTGGAGAATCTCTGAGGCTTCTGTCATCGCCCCGCACCTCGTCAAGGTGATAACAAGGGTGCCTAGACAGGATGTCGCTGCCTGCCGCTCCTGCGTGGCTAAGCGACTCCCGCACGGACCTGCCGCTAGTCCGTCATCTTTCGGACAGAGGCGGCCAGCTAGTCTGATAAGACACGAGCGGTGATGAGTTGGTCCCGACCGCCGAAGCGTGGTACCCCGATGTCCGCGCGGGCTTGCCGCCTGTCCTCCTTAGGGACAAAGGCGACGTTCGGTCACGTCCTACTACTAAAGGGGGGGTGCGGTGACCGAGATGAGACTGCACCGGCCTGCAATCAGGCAGGCTCCCTCGGTGCTGAGTCTGTGTCCTCCTTTGGGACAAAGGCGTTGTTCGGTCACGTCCTGCCGCTAAAGGGGGGTGCGGTGACCGACGCGATCTGGCAGGCTCCCCCGATGATGAGTCTGTGCCGGCCGCACATGCGGGCCTTGCAGACCCAGGCCTCAATCCTTCACCGGTCCATGATCTGGTGGCCTGCTCCAGTGGAAAGTTGACCACGGCTCCTATAGCGGGGTTCACCAACTCCTGTGCGATTCTTCCCCTGGTCCTCCCTCTGGTGACCTGCATATTTGGGGAGAGAACGTGCCGAGAATATAACACGTTTATGCACCTTTGCTCCACTGTCCCTATGCTTAAGTGACAGAGGTAGGGAGTCAGGGTCTTGCCTACCCTGCTCCTGCGCGGTGCTCCTACCACTTTACGGCACCATGGTCAGTCGTGGTGGAGAATCGGGTCCTGGCCGCGCAGGGCTCCCCGGTTTGCGCGTTCTTATCCCGGCCCGCAGAGCGGGTGCTGCCGGCGTTGCAGGCAGCTCCGGGAATAGTGGCCGCTGACTCACATCCGAAGTCCCATGGCCCTGGGAGGCAAACTCGATGCCTTCAATCTGGTCTCCCATCCATTGTTTCTGTAAGCAAAGTCTAGTACAGAAGCTAAACAACTCAAGGTTAGTATCTTACCCGAGGGTCTTTATGAAGCTTTCTGTGGAGGAGCGCACTCTCTCCCCCCCAGGTCCAATGGTGTCCAGAGTCTCATGCGGGACATAGACGGCCGCTAACGGTAAGGCCCCCGCCTATGTGCGAGTCGGGCCCCGGCTCTACTACCTCAGTCTTTCTTCATATGAAAGTCCTGACATCCCGGGAATCAGTCTGGTGAACCTTCTCTGTACTCCCTCTATGGCAAGAATGTCTTTCCTCAGATTAGGAGACCAAAACTGTACGCAATACTCCAGGTGTGGTCTCACCAAGACCCTGTACAACTGCGGTAGAACCTCCCTGCTCCTGTACTCAAATATGCAGGCAATGAAGAGTTGTTTGTTATGTCCAGATAGATACGTGTTGCTTTGGTATCATTTCGGCCCAGACATTGTGGATCACAGGGCTGTATCCTCCTACGTTCTATACTCTGCACTCCAAATCGTCCTCTTTGCACTCTCTGTTGTGCATGAGTTTCAATTGATTATATTTATTTATAGTATTATCTGATCTGATTGGATAGCATAAAACAAAGCTCGTCACTATACCCGAGTACACATGACAATAGTAAACCTAAACACGTAACTCGGCCATCATTGGAGACACGCTGGGACCGCACTGGCCCGTGAGCGCTAGCTACACTGTGAGAGGGGGTGTACTCAGTGAAGGCTACATATTGGGGCACAGCAGTGAAGAAGCGCCACACAGCGTTGGGAGAGCACTGCCCAGCGGGTCCGTTAATCCAGCACTCCCTCTGCGCTGCCCCATGACAGTTGGGTATTTCTGGTCGGATCGGTCTCTGCACTGCCTACCCCGATTAAAATTATTACATGGCAATTACTAAATATAAATAGTAAAGGCATGGGAGAATTATGCCTATGTAAGAGATTGATCTCTTAGGTAGGCATAATTCTCCGTGCCTTTCATCCGCAGTGCTTGTAACACGGGAAGCTCTGTGCAGCCCACGTGCCATCAGCGCTGCCTGAAGCCGTCACTTTCAAGCGGGGCTGAAGGCAGCAGAAATTCTGCTTTTGCAGCACTGCGCATGCGCATCAGTCTACTGCGCATGCGCAGCGCAAGTTTCTTGGCAGGGTTTTCAAATATGGTTTGTCGTGTACCAATGATGTGGTAAATACATTTCTTGGTGATGTTTTTAAATACCGTATTTCCCGGGGTGGGGGGAGAGCCCCTTTCCAAGCGTTTGGCGAGTCTGGCCCGGGGTAAAGTTGCGGGCAGGGCACGAATGTTATGAAGGAGGGGATTGGGATAATGCCACTTGCGACGCTCCTTGCACAGAGGCGTGGAATGCCACCGCATTGAGGCTGGGGGGGGGGGGGGGGGGGGAGAGAAGTAGCTCGGGTGGTTGAGCGGCCACTGGGCCGGACAGCGGAACCAGCCGCCACCTTAGCTCACCTCTGGCAGCTCTCCATCTAAAAACCTCTCTCCTGCCGCTCGCTAGCCTCACTCATGTCCTTAAATTCCGACAGCGCAATTGAGCTTATTTGACTGTGGGAATTTAAGGATTTGCAGGAAGCCGCTGACATGAGCGAAGTCGGCGAACGGCAGGTGACAGGTGTTCCGACGGAGAGCACTGCCAAAGGGGAGTGGGCCCACAGAAGGCGCAGAAGTGGCGGCCAGTTCTGCTGTCGGGTCCCAGTGGCCGCTCGTAGACTGGAAAGGGATCCTAGCAGGAATGACAGTGGAACAGCAATGGCAGGAATGTCTAGGCATAATCCGGAAGATGCAGGGAAGTAGTAGGCAATCGTGGCTGACAAGAGAACTTAGGGATAGAATAAAACAAAAAGAAAATGTATATAACACAGCAAAGAGTAGTCGGAAACCAGAGGATTGGGAAACTTTCATAGGACAACAGAAGGAAACAAAACGGGCAATACGGGCTGAAAAGATGAAGTACGAAGGGAAGCAGGCCAGGAATATAAGAAGAACATTAAAAGCTTCTTTAGATATGTTAAAGGAAAAAGAGTAACAAAGTCAAATGTGGGTCCATTGTAGGCAGACACAGGTGAAATTATTATGGGCAACAAGGAAATGGCAGAAGAGTTGAATAGGTACTTCAGATTTGTCTTCATTAAGGAAGATACAAACAATCTCCCAGATGTATTGGAGGACAGAGGATCTAAGGGGGTAGAGGAACTGAAATTTTTTGGCATTAGGCGAGAAATAGTATTCGGTAGGCTAATGGGACTGAAGGATGATAAATCCCCTGGGCCTGATGGTCTGTATCCCAGGGTCCTCAGGGAAGTGGAACTAGATATATTGGATGCATTGGTGATCATTTTCCAATGTTCAATAGATTCAGGATCAGTTCCTGTGGATTGGAGGATAGCTAATGTTATCCCACTTTTCAAGAAAGGAGCGAGGGAGAAAACGGGGAATTACAGACAAGTTAGCCTGACTTCGGTGGTGGGAAAGATGCTGGAGTCAATTATTAAAGGGGTAATAATGGAACGCTTGGATAGCAGTAAAAGGATTAGTCCAAGTCAACATGGATTTATGAAAGGGAAATAATGCTTGACTAATCTGCTGGAATTTTTGAGCATTTGACAAGTAAAATGGATGAAGGGGTGCCAGTGGATGTAGTGTATCTAGACTTTCAGAAAACCTTTGATAAGGTCCCGCACGGGAGACTGGTGACTAAAATTAGAGCAGATGGCATTGGGGGTTGACATGGATAGAAAATTGGTTGACAGGCCGGAAGCAAAGTGTAGAGGTGAACGGGTCCTTTTCAGAATGGCAGGCAGTGGCGAGTGGAGTGCTGCAAGGTGTTGGGGCCACAACTGTTTACCATATATATTAATGATTTGGAAAAGCGAATTAGGAGCAACACTAGCAAGTTTGCGGATGACACAAAGCTGGGTGGCAGTGTGAACTGTGAAGAGGATGTTAGGAGGTTGCAGGGTGACCTGGACAGGTTGAGTGAGTGGGCGGATGCATTGCAGATGCAGTATATTATAGATAAATGTGAGGTTATCCACTTTAGCAGCAAAAAACAAGGGGGCAGATTATTATCTCAATGGGGTCGGGTTAGGTACGGGGGAGGTACAGCGAGATCTGGGCATCCTTGTACACCGGTCACTGAAAGTTGGCGTGCAGGTACAGTGGGCAGTGAAAAAAATCTAATGGAAGGTTACACAAAAAGCTGGAGAAACTCAGCGGGTGCAGCAGCATCTAAGGAGCGAAGGAGATGGGCAACGTTTCGGGTCGAGACCCTTCTTCAGACCACCTAATGGAATCTAATGGAATGTTGGCCTTTATAACAAGAGGATTTCAGTATAGGAGTAAAGAGGTTCTTCTGCAGTTGTATATGGCTCTGGTGAGACCATATCTGGAGTATTGTGTACAGTTTTGCTCTCCTAATTTGAGGAAGGACATCCTTGTGATTGAGGCAGTGAAGCGTAGGTTCACGAGATTGATCCCTGGGTTGACGGGACTGTCATATGAGAAAAGATTGAAAATACTAGGCTTGTTTTCACTAGAGTTTAGAAGGATGAGCAGGTATCTTATAGAAACATATAAAATTATAAAAGGACAGGACAAGCTAGATGCAGGAAAAATGTTCCCAATGTTGGGCGAGTCCAGAACCAGGGGCCAGACTTAGAATAAAGGGGAGGTCATTTAAGAGTGAGGTGAGAAAAAACTTTTTCACCCAGAGGGTTGTGAATTTATGGAATTCCCAGACACAGAGGGTAATGGAGGCCAAGTCACTGGATGGATTTAAGTGAGAGTTAGATAGAGCTCTAGGGGCTAGTGGAGTCAAGGGATATGGGGAGAAGGCAGGCACGGGTTATTAATAGGGGACGATCAGCCATGATCCAAATGAATGGCGGTGCTGGCTTGAAGGGCCAAATGGCCTCCTACTGCACCTATTTTCTATGTTTCTATGAAGTAATGTTCCTCCTGTTTGCTTATGGCCCCACTCTGGCAATGGATGAGCCCCAGGATAAAAAGGTCAGTATGGGAATAGGAAGGGAGTTGAAATGGTTTGGCAACAGGGAGATCCTGCAGGCCTTGGTGGACCGAGCACAAAAGTTACCGGACGATGAACATAGAACACCTTGATATTTGTTGTCAGTAACATCACTCCTCCGGCTCCTAGTAACGCGAGCGCGGGAAACAGCAGCAGGGCCGAGGCTGTAACACAGAGCGAGAACGAGGATGAATATAGATCAATGGAATGTGACACAATTTTCTCGATCAGGCGTGCGGCCTCCTCCCCTACTCTCTCTTTCACTCCTTCCCCCTCTCTCCGTCTCTCTCTCATACTCTCCGTCTCTCTCTGCCCTGTCCTCCCTGAACCACAGACCCACACACGAACGCAAAAACACAAGCACGTATATACACACACATATACACACACAACCACAGACAGCACACACACACATACTCTCTCTCTCTCTCACAGGGCCTGATTTCGATGAAGAGAGGCCTTAAGCTGTTCCACTTGTGAGGCCCCTCCCACTCTAGTCCACCCCACGACTAGAGGAGGATGGTCCACCAGATTGGCACCAATTTGCAGCCTAGCGAGGCCAATGAGATAAGGGTCTGGAAAGGTGTGCTTTCTATTTATTTATTTATTTATCTATTTATTTATTGCCAGTGCTAGTGTCAAATTATCGGCTTAAAACAGTATTATTTGGAAATGGGGGGCAAGTAAAATTAATGAAGGGTTGTTTAGAGACTACAGTGCGTTGTGACAGCATATGTAAGAAAGGCCTATGACAGTGTCAAAAATATTATACACCTTGCAGGGCTCTCACTTAACCTTTTTTCTCTACAGTCAGCCAGGCAACTTTGACAGCTCTTTAAGTTGCCAAATGACAGTTTAGGTGGTGATTTGAGACGGCTTGCATGACGTATGCGATAATGTGCTCGGACGAAGTGCATAGTTACCAGTCGGAATTATGCTCAATGAAACATTCACATATTATTTCAGCTTCAAATAAAGTCACAAACTAAACATATTCACCAATCAAGACATGATATATACCACAATGACATGCAGCTAAATTATAATACAGAATCTCAACTCTTTTTACACGTTGCAATGAATGCAATTTCTATTATTTATTTTCACTTCCAAACAAAAACGTGGTTGGATTATTTAGCATATGATCAACCTTGGTGAGACCAAGCGCAGGCTTGGCGATTGCTACGCACAACACCTCCACTCAGTGGGCAGTTTACACCCCAGCGGTATGAACATTGACCTCTTCAATTTCAGGTAGTCCCTGCTTTCTCCTCCCCTTCCCAGCTTTCCTTCAGCCCACTGTCACCGCCTCATCCTTTCTTCTTCCCCTCACCCCCACCCTCACATCAGTCTGAAGAAGGGTCTCGACCCGAAATGTCGCCTATTTCCTTCGCTCCATAGATGCTGCCTCACCTGCTGAGTTTCTGCAGCATTTTTGTCTACCCATTCACACAATGGGTGTTATCCCACTTCCCTCACCCACACCCTGCACATTAGGGGCAATATTACAGACATAAGTTAACCTACAAAGCCAATGGGTCTTTGGGATGTGGGAGGAAACCCACACGCTTGCAGGGAGAATGTGCAAATTCAACACAGACAGTGTCTGAGGACAGGATTGAACACAGATCTCTGGCCTGTGAGGCAGCAAGTCCACCAGCTGTGCCACTATATTTTATTTTCCCCCCAACACACAAACAATTATTCCTTGATAACTTTGGTTACTAAAAAATGAAAATATCCATTTTCAGTCTTAAATCTCCAAGTGATGCTATATCCCCCTTTACAGCTACTATATATTTTAATTCAGTTCAAAACTATAGGACAGTACATTGGCCATAAAGTTGCTGCCTAAAAGTGCCAGAGACCTGGAATTGATCCTGAATATGGGTGCTGTCTGTATAACCGTGTAACAATTACAGCACGGAAACAGGCCTTCTCGGCCCTTCCAGTCCATGCCGACCATTTATTTTCCCCTCGTCCCATCTACCTGCACTCGGACCATACCTCTCCATTCTCTTCCCATCCATATACCTATCCACTTTACTTTTAAATGTTAAAATCGATCCTGCCTCCACCACTTCTGCAGGAAGATCATTCCACACAGCCACCACTCTCTGAGTAAAGAAGTTCCCCCTCATGTTATCCCTAAACTTCTGTCCCTTAATTCTCATGTCATGCCCTCTTGTTTGAATCTTTCTTACCCTCAATGGGAAAAGTTTATCCACGTCAACTCTGTCTATCCCTTTCATCATTTTAAAGACCTCAATCAAGTCCCCCCTTAACCTTCTGCGCTCCAAAGAATAAAGACCTAACCCAAAGAATAAAGACCTAACCTAAAGGAGTTTGCTACTTTTCCCTTTGACTGCATGGGTTTTCTCCGGGTGCTTTTGTTTCCTTCCACATTCCAAAGGTGTGCAGGAACCCATTTCAGACCCAACCCAAAACATATTATTTTCCATTGGTCCAGAGATTCTGTCTGACCTGTTGAGTTACTCCAGCTTTTTGTGTCTATCTTCAGTTTAAACCAGCATCTTCAGTTCCTTCCTACACACAAGATACTATAATATAGAACTTTATTAATCCCAGGAGGGAAATTGTGTGTGTGTGTTCCAACCAGACGCAACTAAATTTAAGGTAGCTCTTTTTTCCCCCAAGAACCCTTTTTTGCTTAAGTCCAAGTCACTAGTCAAGATAGTTTTATTGTCATGTGTCCCAGATAGGACAATGACATTCTTGCTTGCTGCAGCACAACAGAATATTTAAACATAATACAGAGCGGGAAATAAAAGTTCAGTGTGTTTATATTCCATAGATCATATATACACAATAAATAAACAGCTAAAATGCAATAGGCTGTTATTGTTCAGCCCTCTACCACCTCCAGTTTAAATTCCGTTTAGAATATTTATGGAGGACCAGGAAACCATAAGCAAGAGTTACTCCAGGGAGTTACTCCAGATCCAGGGTGAGGGAGTGATTCTGCGTTGGTTTTCAGCGGTCGTGGCGAGTCGGTGACCGGACAGCAATGGTGGCCCGGACACGGTACTGATGGCGGGCGGAGACGGAGAGTGACAGGGAGGGAGAAATAGAGAGGGGGCCCGCTCAGAGATGTCCTGCCTTGGCTGGATGCCCCCGAGATTTTGAGGCCCTAAGCTTCAATCAATGAAGACTGATGGTAAATGCGGCTCTGCGGGGGCCCCCCTAGATCTTGAGGCCCTAAGCTTAAGCCTATGAAGCCTATACGTAAAACCGGCCCCGCTCTCACACACATACACAAGCACAAATACATATACACACAGATATGCGCAAACACAGACACACTTACATGCACACACACACACACACACACACAAATGCACGCATACATACACACACAAATACATGCATACATACATACACACACAAACACACACACACACGCGCATACACACATATACACACAAACACATACACACACAAGCATACACACATATATGCGCAAACACAGACACACACACACACAAGCATACATACATATACACACAGATATGCACAAACACATACACACACAAGCAGCCCACTGAGAGATTAACTTACCTGCGGCGGAGAAAGCGATCATGAGCGTGCCTGTCGTATACAGGAATCTGCGGAGATGCAATACCTGGCGTTAAAAAGAACCACATTCTTCCCTCCTCCGATCCCATTCATCACCATTGCATTCTTTGCAAAAGATCTGGACTTTCACATTCCCATTCCCATGGCCGGGACATTCGGAACAGACTGATAACCAATTTGCCTTTCAAAAACGGAACATGGCACAGTACAGGACAGGAAACATAGAAATTAGGTGCTGGAGTAGGCCATTCGGCCCTTCGAACCTGCACCACCATTCAATATGATCATGGCTGATCATTCAATTCAGTATCTCCATACCCCCCGATCCCCTTAACCACAAGGGCGACATCTAACTCCCTCTTAAATATAGCCAACGAACTGGCCTCAACTATCTTCTGTGGCAGAGAATTCCACAGATTCACCACTTTCTGTGTGAAAAATGTTTTTCTCATCTCGGTCCTAAAAGATTTTCCCCTTACCGTTAAACTGTGACCCCTTGTTCTGGACTTCCCCAACATCAGGAACAATCTTCCTGCATCTAGCCTGTCCAACCCCTTAAGAATGTTGTAGGTTCCTATAAGATCCCCCCTCAATCTTCTAAATTCTAGCGAGTACAAGCCGAGTCTATCCAGCCTTTCTTCATATGAAGTCCTGACAGGCTGCTCGACCCACGGTGGCCATGTTGAGCATGGTCCCATTTATTGGTATTGGTGTAGATTTGAAGATGTTGCCCCATCCATGAAACAGACCAGAATTCTCACTGTTGTTTCCATCTACACTTTATACTGTCTAGGGAACTCACCTGAATCAAATAATTAATTTGGTACACGTGACAAAAAATAAGTCTCAACTCAAACCTAAAGAGCAAATGAGATAAATGCATGGGGCACAACGAGATAGATTCGAAAAATTGGAATATATTCGTTATCGTATCATGGGAGAACTGTTTAGAAGTCTGATAAGCGGGGAAGAAGCTGTTGCCCGCCCTGCTGGTACGTGCTGTAACTTTTATGTATATTCTGCCCGAGGGGAACACAGGGAAGAACTATGTTGTGAGTGGTCCTTATTTGTTTTAAATTTTTAACCGAGGCAGTGAGAAGTGCAGATGGAATCAGTGGTGGCGCGTCTGCTCTGTGCAATGGACTGAGCTACATCCACGATTCTCTGCGTTATTTTCGTATTTGAGGGGAAATTGCTCGCAAGCTAATCTGTGAGTATCGCCCATTGCATGCTTTCTGCGGTGTATCTGCTCGAGTTGGTAATAGCCATTGGCGACATGTTGAACATCTTTAACTGAAACCTCGTTATCAAATAGAAGTGTTGGTGGGCTGTCTCTGGACGTCAATGTGAATGCACCTGTTCAAGTTGTCAATGATATTAATACGTTGATTTTTCCAACACTCCACCATCCCATATGCTTGCGTCGGATTCCCAGGTTCACAACCGATCTCGCGTTTTTTTAAATCTGTGATTTCCATGTAATTGTAACCTTATATTATGTACTCGTGGAGAAGCACGGAAACGGCCCTTCGGCCCATTCTGACCATCATGACCATGTGACTCAATTACCCACATGTGGTCCATTTTGGGTCACAGGATCGCACAGCACGGAAGCTGGCCAATCTGCCAACCCACATACCCCGTTTAAGGTAGTCCCAATTGTCCACATCCCTCTAAACCGTTTATATCCACAGGCCAATTGTCTTTTAAATGCTATATATCTGCCTCAACCACTTCCTCTGGCATCTCATTCCATATGCTCGCCACCCTCTGTGTGGTAAAAGCTGCCCTAATTTTCCCGTCTTTCCCCTCTCACCTGAAGCTATGCCTACTAGTTCATAATTGTGAAACACTGTAGCCCAGCCAATGACACAGGGCAGACTGAGACAGCAGCAAAGTCCTCTCCTAACCCGATCACTTATTACCCTCTCCACCTCTGTCTTGTAGAAGGCACAGAAGCTGATAAACGCGCACCAGCAGAACCAGGAGCAGCTTCACCTCCGTTATCAGGCTCCTGAACGGTCGTTCCATAAACTAGGTGACAACCATAAACCTAATCCTAAACCTGGAAATACAGACTGCGTTTACCTTAACATTCTAATCATGATTCTGTACACATTTATAAGGCCATCCCTCAACCTCCTGCCATGGAAGGAATTAGGGCCTTGGAAGCCCAACCCCATTCTGCAGTTCACGCCCTCGCGTCCTGAGGAGGTTTGTTCCGTTACCTGTGGATAAGGCGCTTAAATAGTTTGGACTCTCTTGACTCACTGTTTCTTTTCGCCTGTTGAACACTCTGTGCCTGGGTGTATAGTATGATTTGCATGGATAGCACACAGACACGGCAATTCACTGAGTACGTCTGCTGTAGAGATAGCCCCGCTCATCCCCCGCTGCCTCTGCCCGCCACGCAAGCATCACCCGTCCCGCCACGCTCGATGGACTTACATGCCTAGGAAACGGGTCACCATGATGCCGTAAGAGTCGAGCAGGAAGCCGCTGGCCACGGTCCCGAAGTTCAGGACAAAATCGCCCATGGTGAAGATGAGAGCGAAGCGCTCGTCCTGCGGAACGCATCCGACTAAGGGAGGGAGATGGAGGGAGTGAGCGACTAGCGTTGATACGGGTTTTCACGAATCTGATCGTTTTTTGAGGATGTGACCATAAGGGTCGCTGAAGACAGAGCCGGACACATAGTATACATGGATTTTACTAAGGTATTCAACAACGTTCCGCATGGTCGACTGCTCTGGAATGTTAGATCTCATGTGATTCAAGGACATAACTTGAGTGGATATAACATTAGCTTCATGGAAGGAAGCAGAGGGTGATGGTGAAAGGTTGCTTTGCAGACTGGAAACCTCTGACTAATGATGTGCCCGGGGTTTGGTGCTGGGCATATTCCTGTTTGACATCTATATCAATGATACGGATGAGAAGTGGGCGGGCGCGACTCACGTTGCAGCGGCCCCTACAGCCTGTCTGTCTTTTTTTTATTTTTTGTCTAGTTAAATGTAGTTGTTCGTGTTTTTTTTTGTATTGTTTGTAACTGTGTATATGTGGGGGGGGGGGGGGGGGAAGAGGGGGAAACTTTAAATCTCTTCCCTGCACGGGAGACCCGACTTTTTCCCTGTCGGGTCTCCGTTGTTGTTGGGGCCCAGCACCGTGGAGCCAGCGGCCTCCGACCGGGACGACCTGGGGGCTCCAGTCACGGAGCTGCGGACTCACCGTCATGGGGCTGGCTGGCCTCGGAGCGTGGGGGGCGGTGGTGGCTCGCCACTGCGGCCCGACTCTGGAGCTCCAGCTCCAGCTGCAGACCGGTGGACTATCGGGAGCTCGCGGGTCCGGGTGGGAGACCGCTCTCCGGAGCTCCCGCAACACAACTTCTCCAGCCCGTGTCGCGGGGTTGGAGCGACCTGGAGCGGGGCCGTACATCGCCCGGCGCTACCTCAAAGGCCGTGGAACTTAACACCGCCCGCCTGCAGCTTCGACCTCGGGAGTGAGATGGTGCGGGGGAGAGAGAAGACTTTGCCTTCCATCACAGTGAGGATGAGATTCACTGTGATGGATGTTTGTGTGAATTGAATTGTCTGTGTATTTTTTTTTTTTATGATTTATGTATGGCATGTAGAAACGGAGTTTCGTTCTAGCCTCTCTGAGGGTCGAATGACAAATAATAAAATCAAATCAAAATCAAATCAAATCAAATCAAATCGAATGTACATACTTGCAAATAACACAAGAGTGGGCCATAATATAGATTGTGAAGATGGTTGTCAAAAATTGCAGGTGAGCTGAGGGATGGCTGATAGAACTTAATACAGAGAAACAAAGAAATATAGAAACACAGAAAATAGGTGCAGGAGTAGGCCATTCGACCCTTCAAGCCTGCACCGCCATTCAATATGGTCATGGCTGATCATCCAACTCCGTATCCTGTACCTGCCTTCTCTCCATCCCACCTGATCCCTTTAGCCACAAGGGCTACATCCAACACCCTCTTAAATATAGCCAACGAAGTGGCCTCAACTACCTTCTGTGGCAGAGAATAGTAAGATTAAACGAGAACTTACCTGTTCGAAGTTTGATCTTTATTTTATGAGGAGTTACGATGAGGGATTACGTAAAGAAGCCCCGCCTGGCGCTTGATCGGCATACTTCAAAGCAGCGGCATGAAAAACACAGAACGAATAGCCGGAGTAAGATAGTAAGGCTCAAGATAGACTAGAACTACCAGATGATCATTTACATTATGAGGGTTGGGAGCGGAGGGCATGTAATCCCTCATCGTAACTCCTCATAAAATAAAGATCAAACTTCGAACAGGTAAGTTCTCGTTTAATCTTACTATTTTACTTCGGAGTCACGTGAGTGACTACGTGAAGATTTTAAAGCTCTGTGTTTTTTATGTCGTAGATTCATTCCATACCACTCTCTGTTTAGTCAAAACAGTAGTGAGTAAATAGTATTTTAAGACATTGTTACAATTTAAGTAATAAGTCCTTTAATCATAAAAAAGAACTTTTTTTTAATAATAACCCCTCTATCGTAGGGGAAAATTACAAAAGAAAAATGATAAATGATGTCAATGGTAACATAAATCGATAATATAAATAGATAATATAAAACAAAGCAAGCATTTAAAGAGAACCCAGTACTGCTGTCCAAATCCTGGCACCGTGACAACAGGTTTATCATAGAACTTTGAAAACGTTTCTTCTCTACACCACCCTGCGGCCTCTAAAATTTGATCGAGTGGCACGTCCTGCACCTTCGCCATGGACGTAGCTGCCGCCCTAGTGGAGTGAGATTTAAACACATCAGTGTCTATTCCTGCTAGACCCAAAACCTGTTTTAATATCCTTTGGTATAGTCAATATGTTTCCCTGCATAGATCTAATACTATGTATAGTTTTTTCATCGTCTAATTTTCTGAGTTGTCGTGCTAATAATTTTTGTGGCTTATCTCCAAATTCAAAATGTACTTGTTTGGTTTGTTGAAAAAGTTTAATAACTTGGTCAGAATATATTTTATTTAATCTATATTTTAATATTGCAATTTTATTAACTAACTCTTTAGAAGGATGTCTTATATTTTCACTATCTAATTGTTTTATCTCCTTTTCTAACTTTTGCTCCGTCTTTCGATTTTCTTTATTAAAATATGCTTGTGCTGATATTATAGCACCACGCATAAATGCTTTAAATGTATCCCATAATAATAATGGGGAAATCTCAGGTTTATCATTAGTTTCGAAAAATAATTTAATCTGTTCCTCCACATAATTACAACAGCCTTTATCCTTCAATATTTGTGGGTTAAATCTCCAAGTGTTAGTTTTATTAACTATATCTTTTAATTTTATCTTGAATGTTAGCGGGGCATGATCTGAGATAATAATATTGTGGTATTTTGCATCATACGTGAAGGGAAGTAATTTTGAATCGACTAAAAAATAATCTATCCTCGAATAGGTTCCAAATACCGGTGAGAAAAATGAATATTCACGTCCAGTTGGATTATCCAATCTCCAAATATCTTTAACATTCGATGTATTAATAAAAGAATTTATAAATTTACTTGACTTAGAAAGAGCTTTCCTTTTCGTGGAAGATCTAACTAAATAATTATCTAAAGTACAATTTAAATCACCCCCAATTATTAAATTATATTGAGTGGATACAGGGATATTATTAAATATTTTCTTGAAAAATAATGGGTTATCGAAATTGGGTGCATATATATTCATAAAAATTACTTTTTTTGACTGTAATTCCCCTGTAATTATTAAATATCTACCCTCCTTATCCTCTATTATAGAACTAGGTTTAAAAGGTATGCCTTTACGAATAATTATTGCGACTCCTCTAGATTTATGTATAAATGATGAGTGATACACCTTTGAAATCCACTTAGCTGGTAATCTATATTGAGCATCTTTTTTAAGATGTGTCTCTTGAAGAAACGTAACATCTGATTTCAATCTATTCAACTGAGCCTACACCTTTCCCCTTTTAACTGGTTCATTAACTCCCTTAACATTACAACTACAGAAGTGGATTCCATCACCCCCAATCCTTACATTCATATCTTGCATTTTATTATTAGGGTGGCTTTTTTTGGGGTAGCCTTCTTGACTCCTCCAGCCCGACATAACAACCCAGCTTTAGTCCGATGAAAATTACCAATTCCATTAATCCATGTCCATTTAACCTGGTTATATAATATAAGTCGTAACCATAAATCATATAATATATAATATAAAATCAAAAAATAGTAAAAAATGTAAATATAAAAAAAGTATAGGGTGATAAAAGGGTGTAGAGAAAAAAAAGAAACTACACTTTTATAGCGTGTAGTGTGCACAAGTGGGAGCCACACTAGTATGGCTATTAATCTAAGGACTTCCGTTTTCTTAGAAAAAAGATGTTGGTTATTCCAGCTCTTATCTAGAATGCTGTATATGTTGGGGTGGGGTACTAACTTTATGTTCTTAGTAACTATTTCTATTATTCATATAACTGATTTCTAGTTATTAGTTTCTATTATAGTTAGTATTATAATAAGTAATACTATATTAGGGGGATAAGGAAGGTCATAATAATTAGTAATTAGTAATTAGTAATTAATAATTAATACAATACTACAACTTTAAGTCCATTATTCCGCCTTTTTCTCAATGAATAATTCATAACCGCTGGTCAGTAAAGTTCATGCTTAATCCTCTCCTGTCGGGTCTTCTCCTCCTTGTTGTTGTTGTTGTTCTTCTTCTATCTTCTTCTTTATATTCCGAGCGAATTCCAGTGCCTCCGTATGCTTCGGGAAACGATGCTCCTTCTTCTCATAGGTAACCCTCAACATTGCTGGGTACACCAGACCATATCTGATATCCTTTATTTCCTTTATGTCTCTCAGGATGCGTCTTGTTTCTGTGAATCGAGATCTTCTTTTAGCCTCTTCAGCCGGGTAATCTCTGAAGATACTGATGCTATCTCCATCGTATTTCAGATTTCTCTTTCTTATTATTATCTTCATCATTTCTTCAAATTCGTGATCGTAAGCCACCTTTACAATAATTTGTCTTGGTGGTTCATCTCTCCCAGGGACACGTCTTAAAGCCCTGCGGGCACGGCCCAACAGAGGTACTTGATCCAAATTCAGAATGTCCTTTAGGAGTTTTGCAGCGAATTTACGTGGGTCTTGATTTCCTTCGCGACCCTCGGCCAGACCTACTATACGCAAATTCTTACGTCTTTGACGCCCCTCCAGATCAATACATTTCTCATTTATTTTACGTAATAACTCTGAGAGACGTTTATTCTCGGCAATTATCTTCTCGGTCTCCTTAGCACTTTTTACAGCGACCTCGGCCAGTTCTGTAATCGCTTCATTTTGCTGATCAAGTGTGGCTAAAATAGGATTCAACCTTGCCTCTATCTTAGCATCCATCATTTGTTCCATCCCATCAATCTTGTCGGTTACCTCAGCCGTTGGATTTTGTATCTCCTCCTCCGCCTTTAATTTCCATTCGTTCATCATGCTTTTTACCATCACTGTAACCTCTTTTGTAAGTTCTTCTTTGATCTTCTGGATATATGTTTTTAAAGCCTTCATTTCATCTTTATATTCTTTATATTCTTTCTTCATTTCTGTCTGTGTTTCTTTCTGCATTTTCTTCATCTCGGCCAGCAAAGACTTTTTAAGTTCTTCTATTTCACCTTTTCTCTGTGAAATCTCTTCTTGGGAGGCAGCCAAACTCAAGCTCAAAGCTTTGGTGAGGCCTACCTCCTTTCTTGTGCCTTTTTTCCCCGGAGGGGGGGAGGAGGGATGCATTTTAAAATTCTTACTGAAGTCGCGCGCCTGATGACGTCACGCAGCTTGCAGTCGCAACCAGAGCCGTTTTAATTTGTTCTCCTGCGGTAAGTACCGTTAGTAGCCTCCTTTAACCCCGTTATTTTTGCAGATTTTTTAAGAGCTGATCTGGCGCTGTTCTCTCTTAGAACATGGCGCCACCGGAAGGATATTAATGACACATTTTTTACAATATTATCAAAATCTTTATTCATCAAAATCAACAGGGCAAACAGATGAAATGAAAAATTTCTAGACAAATGTCATATTAATAGGCTAGATCTGGAAAGTAGGCAATTGTTAAATGCTGAAATATCAGTAAGAGATATTGAAGAATCAATTGGTTCGTTAAAAAATGGAAAAACCGCGGGCCCTGATGGCCTGAGTGCAGAATTTTATAAAAAATTTAATGATCTAATCTCACCAAGATTACAGATAGTGTATAGATATGCATATGAACTAGGAAAATTACCAGAATCCTTAAACGAATCTACAATTACACTCATCCCTAAGTTAGACAAGGATCTGGAAGATCCTGGATCATATAGAGCGATTGCTCTTTTAAATACTGACCAAAAAATATTAACTAAGGTACTATCTTGGAGGCTAAGTTTAGTGATTTCTAAAATAATACATCACGATCAAACAGGTTTTATTCCAAAACGTTATTCATCACACAATCTTAGGCGCCTGTTTAATATCATATATTCGAAAAGAAAAAGAGACACAGAATTAGCAGTTATATCGTTGGATGCAGAAAAAGCATTCGATCAGGTTGAATGGTCATATTTATTTAATATAATGGAAAAGTTTCAATTGGGGGATGGATTCTGTAAATGGGTAAGAATATTATACTCTAATCCTACTGCAAGAATTTTAACTAATCAAATACTATCACCTAAATTTAAACTATTTAGGGGATGCAGACAGGGATGTCCGTTATCCCCTTTATTATTTTCCTTGGTCATAGAGCCTTTGGCTGAAAGAATTAGATCTGAACCTGAAATATATGGTTATAATACTGATACAACAATTAATAAAATATCTTTATATGGAGATGATGTTTTGATTTATATTACAAGACCGGAATGCAGTATTCCCAAGTTATTTAATGTTATAAATGAATTTGGCATATTTTCAGGATATAGGATTAACTGGAATAAAAGTGAAATTATGCCTATAACTGGCATAAATGTAAATATATTGCAACAATATCCATTAAAAATAGTCACAGATAAATTTAAATATTTAGGAATCAATGTACCTAAATCCTATAAATTATTAATTAAATCTAATTATCCTCAATTATTAGATAAACTTATAAAAAATATTTCATATTGGAAAACACTTCCTATATCTATGGTTGGTAGAATTAATGCTATAAAAATGATTTTTTTACCACAATTGTTATATTTGTTTCAGGCTATTCCTTTTTTTCTCCCGAAATTTTTTTTTAAGAAAATTGATAATATTGTTAATAGTTTTATTTGGGACTATAAAAGTCATAGAATAAGTAAAAAACATTTATGTAAGTCTAAGATAAATGGAGGGTTAGCACTTCCAAATTTTTTATATTACTTCTGGGCAGTTCAGATTAAGAATATGAATTTTTGGTGGATAAATCTGGATAATGAACCAATGTGGTTAAAGATGGAAAAGGAAGACTGTTTACCATTTAATATAGGCTCGATTCTTTTTGCGCCAAAGGAAGTACAAAAAAAGATTTATAGGGATAACCCTATAATTTATAATAATAGGCGTATATGGAAACAGATAGTTAAGACTTTACATCTGGATAATCTATCCTTCAGGTTACCAATTAGGAATAACCCATTGTTTAAACCTTCAATATTAGATGCGGGGTTTAGACTCTGGGAGGATTTAGGAATTAAAAGGATAGGACACCTTTATAGAAATGGAAATTTTTTTATTATTTGAAGAGTTGCAAGATATTTTTGGATTGCCTTCACAACATTTGTTTAGATATTTACAAATTAGAGATTACATTAAATGTAATACACAAGATTATAAAAATAAAGAACCAGGCTTATTAGATGGTTTGTTTAATTTACATCCAAATACGGAAAAGTTAATAGCTCATATATATAATATTATTCTAGATAAAGAGACCCCAATAACTGAAACATATTGCCAAGCATGGGAAAATGAAATTGGATTACCTATAACAAAAGAAATTTGGGAAGAAAGCTTACAGAGAATAAATCGGTGTTCCTTAAATGCTAGACATATATTAATACAATTTAAAGTACCATATAGATTACATTATTCGAAAACCAAATTAAATAGTATTTTTCCCAATCTCTCCTCTATTTGTGATAAATGTAAGAATCTAGAAGCAAACTTAACACATAGTTTTGTAACATGCCCTAAGTTGAATTATTACTGGACAGAAATTTTTTAAGTAATTTCTGAAGTTCTTAAAGTTAAACTGGACCCTGACCCAAAATTAATAATATTTGGAATTCCGGAATCAAGTTTGGTTTTGACAGTAAATCAAAGAAATTTCTTTGATTACTGTTTGATAATAGGGAAAAAAATCATATTGAAATTTTGGAAGGGAACATTATCCCCAACATTTAAAATGTGGACAGCAGAGATGCAGGAGACGTTATATTTGGAAAGAATTAGATTTGTCCTATTGGACAGGTATAATTCTTTTGAACTGATATGGTCTCCATATATACAGTATCTAGAGAAGTAGCTGTTCTTGGCATCACGGCTCGACAGGCACCCTACGGAATCCGATGAGAATAACTTATTTACATATGGGATTAATGCGCATGTCCCATTGATATTATTGTTTGAAATAATCTCACGTATAATGTACTTAGTTGTTTTTGATTTATATATATATAATATATATATATATTTTTTTAAATTTGTATTTGTAGATTGTTTACAATTTCTATCTTTTTTTTCTTTTCTTCTTTATTATATATCTTTTTCTATCTTTATTTCCAAAAAAACAGACGATATTAATTATCGATGTGCTATTTGTAGAAATTTTGAATTAAGATGATAGTTTTAAATGTGTGTTATACATTGTAAACTGGTTACTTCAAATAAAAAAATATTTAAAAAAAACCAAAAAAAAACCTGTTTTAACCATCTAGAAATGGTTTGAACTGAAACTTTTGTATGTGGTTTTGTTTGTGCGTTATCAATAACGCTTTCTCAGAACCTCTGAGATTTTTGGTTACCTCAATGTATTGAGTTAAATGCTTAACTACGCACAATGTTTCATCGATAGGATATGCTTTAAACATTACCTTAGCTCCAGTTCTCCCTGGTCTGCTTTACTTGATCAGGTCATAAACATAAAACACAATGTTATCTGCAGTCACATGCATGCAATCCAACTGTAACAATTGCAAAGTTTGTACTCTTTGAGCTGATACCAATGCCATTAACATTACTACCTTGAATGTTAACTTCTGCAAAGACATTGAAGTAATTGGAGTCCATTGCTTAAGCAAAGTGAGAACAATGCTAACATCCCAAATTTCTGTATATCTGGGCTTGGGAGGATTTTTATTAAAAATTCCTTTCATGAATCGGGATACTAATGGGTGAGACCCAACTGAACCCCGATCAGAAATTTGTCCTAAGTAGGATGACAATGCACTACAAGCACAATTAATGGCACTATAACTCAAATACTCATCAAAATGTAACCCAGCAAGGAACTCCAATACATTTAAAATGTTTGCAGTATGATAAGATATCTTTGACTGTCTACAAAAAGCTTCCCATTTCCTTATATGCGACATATATTGTTTTTTAGTGCTATTCCTCCAAGCTGCATCTATAACATCCACGGTCCTGTCCGACAGTTCAAACTCTTGCAATGGTCTGGTCAGAACCTGCAGATTAACAAATTCATATGATCATGCAATGGATGAATTTCTTTTGTTACTGGTTGTGTCAACAGATTGTCGCAACTGGGAATTTTCATACATGGCTCAATAATCATTTTTAGCATCAATGGGAACCATGACTGCGAGGGCCAATTTGGCACCACCAAAATGCCTTTGGCAGCATCATGCGCTATTTTCTTGAGACATTGCCCAATCAGACAGAATGGGGGAAAAGCATAAAAGAACGTATTCCCCTTGGACAGTCCATCTTCCCCCACAGCTGGTCTCATTATCCGTAGCCCCCCATCTGAGAGAACTTGCGTCAGTTTGCAAAAACACTACTATATAACCATATAACAATTACAGCACGGAAACAGGCCATCTCGGCCCTTCAAGTCCGTGCCGAACAACTTTTTTGCCTTAGTCCCACCTGCCTGCACTCATACCATAACCCTCCATACCCTTCTCATCCATATGCCTATCCAATTTATTTTTAAATGATACCAACGAACCTGCTGCCACCACTTCCACTGGAAGCTCATTCCACACCGCTACCACTCTCTGAGTAAAGAAGTTCCCCCTCATGTTACCCCTAAACCTCTGTCCCTTAATTCGAAAGTCATGTCCTCTTGTTTGAATCTTCCCTATTCTCAAAGGGAAAAGCTTGTCCACATTAACTCTGTCTATCCCTCTCATCATTTTAAAGACCTCTATCAAGTCGCCCCTTAACCTTCTGCGCTCCAGAGAATAAAGACCTAACTTGTTCAACCTATCTCTGTAACTTAGCTGTTGAAACCCAGGCAACATTCTAGTAAATCTCCTCTGTACCCTCTCTATTTTGTTGACATCCTTCCTATAATTGGGCGACCAAAATTGTACACCAACTGGTTCTACTGGCTGCTGAACTAAAATGTTCTTAGCAGCTTGTGGAACATTCTCAATCCACCAACGCAATTCTGATAAGGCTTCCTTTGGCAATTGCATAGGCTTATCAATATGGCCTGCTCGCTGTATAAGCGCTTGAGTTTTTGCCCTTTGAAGATTTTGGTAATGTAGTGGACCAAATTCTACTGCTGGAAATGCTGCTACCAACTTCCCAATAACCTTAGCAACTTCTCGGATGGAGGGATAAGGTTTGTTAATCAGGCTCTGGCACACATTTGTCAAATCAATCACCTTATCCATTGGTAAAGTTACCAACATGGTAACTGAATTAATCACAAACCCCAGATATTCAATGGTTTGGGATGGCTGAAACTTAGATTTTGTTGGATGAATCAGGAACCCCAGCTTTTCAAACAAGCTTGTAGTTGCTGAGACTGATTTTCCATCTGACTCCTGATTAGCATTGACAATTAAAATGTCATCTAGATAAGCCATAACGATGTGTTTTTGTGCCCTTAGCAGTGCAAGTGCTGGCTTCAGCAATTTAGTGAACAATCTAGGTGCTGAGCTTAATCTATTAGGTAATGCTTTGTATTGCCACAGCTGTCCCATCCATTTAAACTTTAAATACCTGCGAAAGCGATGATGAATTGGAACTGAATAATATGCATCCTTCAAATCAATTGTAGCCATATAACAACCTGCTGATGCCAACTGCATTGCAGTGTTGAATGTGTCCATTTTAAAATGTTTATACTGGACAAATGTATTCAATTGTGTGAGATCTAAAATGATTCTACAACCCCCATCTTTCTTTGGTCTGGGGAAAATATTTGACACAAATTGTTGTGGATCCTCTCCTGTTTTCTCAATAACTCCTTTCTCACACAAATTCTTAACCTGTCAATTTCGTTTTTTTCAAGAACATCAAAGAATGATTAGGCTTATTCTGTCCCAATGGATCCATACCTTCTACAAAATCAATGGTAGATCCTAAAACAGTATCGAATACAACACGATCAGATGTTATACTGTCCCATTCATTATAAAACATTCGGAGTCTACCACCAATCTGAGGTTCATCCAAACATTCTTCTTTAATAGGATAAAGTTTTTGTACCTCTCCAACTGGACGAAGTGATCTCCTTCTCCCAATAAATGGGTGTACATTCGGCTGTGCTGGCTGGTAATTCTTCCTTATCATACTTCTGCCTCAGCTTGTTCTAGCTCCAAAATCAAATCCCCTTCTCATTTGACCAGCCCTTCTCTGGCCAAAACTGAAGGGTTTCATAAGGCCAATAGTTTTTGCCTCTTCATCAATTTCTTTAATTTGTTTAGACAGATTTTCTCCGAACAAATAACCAGGAGCTTGAACATTGCTTGCCCTGCACAACCCTGCAAATCTTGGATGTAAAAGAGGCCGAATGGCAATCTCCCTCTTACAATTTATCTCAAAAAATGAGTTGCAGAATAAAGCCAACATATGCTTCTGAACTTTGGTCATTCCACAACCTTCCACTTGTCTTCCAAAGGCAGTGATGCCAGCCGAAATCAGCTTGAGGATTCTTTGAAATCGAATCTCCTGCGCCCGCATCATTGATGACATTGGCGCCCAAATAGCCGGATTCACCGTAGGTACCTTCAGTGAGGTACAATTAACAGGTGTTTTATACAATTCTGCTGTCTCAACCATAACAGCTTCTTGAAGCGGGTGAGAGACCATATAATTAATATTGGCCGCCAGGTTTTCTTCCATGGCCTCACCGCCTCCTCCAGGTATAGCAAAACTATGTGCCACATCAGGCACACCTGGATCAACATATTTGTATTGTGGTGTGTACTCCTGACCGCAATCACCACTTTCAGGGTCTGTCTCATACAGCCCTGGTACTCCTGAAACTTGTTCAAAGGAGACTTCCTCCAGCCCAATCCCGGGCACTGGAGTTCCAAATTCCCAATTCCAACTGGCACCATATTCATGATATGGAAACCCCTCAGGGCTGCCTGGGAATATTCTGGGTTCTTAGACCCTTGGTTGATTATAGTTTGGAGTGTTTTCTCCATTTGATCCATTCTGAGCCATAAGGCTTTTCTTTCTGGACCTTCTGAATCAGATTCATCAGAAACCTCAGGCCTTTCAGCTTTTCTTTTACATTTTTTAGGCACTGGGTTTTCCTCCAAAGTTTCTGTTTGTGGAGCAACCAAAGGCTCACTAACGGGTATTTCAACGGCCACCGGTATCGGAACCTGCTCCGCAATAATCTGCTGTCCCGACTCTTCTCCACCCCGGGATGCACGTTTTACCCGCGATTTTTTAACTTTCTCCATTTTCTTTTTAACTCCTCCTGGTTTACCCACCAGGCTACGGAGTTTTGAAAATGCCCTAGAAGCAAAAATTTCTCTTACCTGCGGGCCGTTTCCTTACCGCTGTGTGGAGCTGCGCTCTGCAGCTCTTTCCTCTACCGACAGCGACGACGTAATGCCGATCCAGCGCCAGGCGGGGCTTCTTCACGTAGTCACTCATGTGACTCCGAAGTAAAATTCCAGAGATTCACCACTCTCTGTGTGAAAAATGTTTTTCTCATCTCGGTCTTAAAAGGTTTCCCCCTTATCCTTAAACTGTGACCCCTTGTTCTGGACTTCCCCAACATCCTGCATCTAGCCTGTCCAGCCCCTTAAGAATTTTGTAAGTTTCTATTAGATCCCCCCCCTATCTTCCAAATTCCGGCGAGAATAAGCCAAGTCTATCCAGTCTTTCTTCATATAAAAGTCCTGACATCCCAGGAATCAGTCTGGTAACATTCTCTGTGGCAAGAATGTATTGGAGACCAAACCTATATGCAATACTCCTGGTATGGTCTCACCAAGACCCTGTGCAAGTGAAATATACCCTCCCTGCTCCTATACTCAAATCCTTTTGCTATGAATGCTAACATACCATTTGCTTTCTTCACTGCCTGCTGCACCTGCATGCCTACTTTCAATGACTGGTGTGCCATGACACACAGGTCTCGTTGCATCTCCCCGCTTCCTAATCGGCCACCATTCAGATAATAGCCTACTTTCCTGTCTTTGCCACCAAAGCGGATAACCTCACATTTATCCACATTATACTGCATCTGCCATGCATTTGCCCACTCTCCCAGCTGATCCAAGTCACCCTGCAGCCTCCTAGCATCCTCCTCACAGCTAACACTGCCCTCCAGCTTTGTATCATCCGCAAATTCGGAGATGTTGCATTCAATTCCCTCATCCAAATCATTATTATATATTGTAAGTAGCTGGGGTTCCAGCACTGAGCCTTGCGGTGCCCCACTAGTCACTGCCTGCCATTCTGAAAAGGACCCATTTACTCCCACTCTTTGTTAAAGAAGGAACTGCAGATGCTGGACAATCGAGGGTACACAAAAGGCTGGAGAAACTCAGAGGGTACAGCAGCATCTAAGGAGCGAAGGAGATAGGCGACGTTTCGAGACCCTTCTTCAGGCTTGCTGTCTGCCAGTCAGTTCTCTATTATAAATGTGAGGTGCTACATCTTGGCAGGACAAATCAAAATAGGACGTACATGGTAAACGGTAGGGAATTGAGGAATGCTGTGGAACAGAGGGATCTAGGAATAACTGTGCATAGTTCCCTGAAGGAGGAATCGCATGTAGATAGGGTGGTAAAGAAAGCTTTTGGTGTGCTGGCCTTTATAAATCAGAGCATTGAATATAGGAGTAGGGAAGTAATGTTAAAATTGTACAAGGCATTGGTAAGACCAATTCTGGAGTATGGTGTACAATTTTGGTCGCCTAATTATAGGAAGGATATCAACAAAATAGAGAGAGTACAGAGGAGATTTACTAGAATGTTGCCTGGGTTCCAGCAAATAAGTTACAGAGAAAGGCTGAACAAGTTAGATCTTTATTCTTTGGAGCGCAGAAGGTTAAGGGGGGACTTGATTGAGGTCTTTAAAATGATAAAAGGGATAGACAGAGTTGACGTGGATAAGCTTTTCCCATTGAGGGTAGGAAAGATTCAAACAAGAGGGCATGACATGAGAATTAAGGGACAGAAGTTTAGGGGTAACATGAGGGGGAACTTCTTTACTCAGAGAGTGGTGGCTGTGTGGAATGATCTTCCTGCAGAAGTGGTGGAGGCAGGATCGATTTTAACATTTAAAAGTAAAGTGGATAGGTATATGGACGGGAAGGGAATGGAGGGGTATGGTCTGAGTGCAGGTAGATGGGACTGGGGGAAAATGAATGGTCAGAACGGACTGGAAGGGCCGAGAAGGCCTGTTTCCGTGCTGTAATTGTTATATGGTTATTCAATATTGAACTGCTAATACCGTTTGCTTTAAGTTTGTATACTAATCTCTTTTGTTGGACCTTGTCGAAAGCCTTCTGAAAGTCCAGATATTACATATCCACTGGTTCTCCCTTATCCACTCTACTACTTACATCCTCGAAAAATTCTATAAGATTCGTCAGACACGACTTACCTTTCATAATCCCATGCTGACTTTGTCCAATGATTTCACCACTTTCCAAATGTGCTGCTATCCCATCTTTAATAACCGACTAGCAGTTTCCCCACTACCAATGTTAGACTAACTGGTCTGTAATTCCCCGTTTTCTCTCTCTTGGTTCTTGGTTCTTGGTTACTAGCTCCTCCAAAATATTCCAACTGGAATTTAAACTGGAGGTGGTGAAGGGAGGGGTTTAGCCAGAGAGGGTTATTGGGAAGAAAGTGCCACTTTAAATTTAGTTGCATCTGGCTGGGCAACTGTGGCTTGGTGGAGATTATTCCATGCTTTAATAGTGCGTGGAAAGAGCGAATTGCTGTACACATCTGTCTTTGAGGCTGGGACCACAAATTGGATCGAATGCCCTCATCTGCTCCTAATTGGTTTGGGGTTGGTGTAGGTTTTGTGATCTATGTCCAGCTGACCATTTAACATTCTGTAAAAACAGGTCAAACGGTGACCTTCACGTCTGTCTTGGAGAGGGTTCCACCCCAGAGAATTCAGAAGTTTGGTGACACTCGCTTCTCTCTCGTAGGTGTTAGTAACAAATCTCCCTCCCTTTTTAAAAAGTGGGGTTACATTAGCTACCCTCCAATCCTGAGGAACTACTCCAGAATCTAAAGAGTTTTGAAAAATTATCACTAATGCATTAACTATTTCTGGGGCTACTTCCTTAAGTACTCTGTGATGCAGCCTATCTGGGCCTGGGGATTTATCAGCTTTTAATCAATTCAATTTACCCAACACCACTTCCCGGCTAACCTAGATTTCACTCAGTTCCTCCATCTCATTTGACCCACGGTCGCCTGCTATTTACGGCAGATTATTTATGTCTTCCTTAGTGAAGACAGAACCAAATTATTATTCAATTGGTCTGCCCTGTCCTTGTTCCCCATGATCAATTCACCCGTTTCTGACTGCAAGGGACCTATATTTGTTTTAACTAATCGTTCTCTCTTCATATATCTTTTAAAACTTTTACAGTCAGTTTTTATGTTCACTGCCATTAAGCCCTTTGTTCTCCTCTGCTGGACTCCGAATTTATCCCAGTCCTTTGATAGGCTGCTTTTTCTGGCTAATTTGTATGCTTCATCTTTTGTTTTGATCCTATCCCAGATTTCCCTTGTTATGCACAGATGCACTACCAATCCTGATTTATTCTTTTGCCAAACTGGGATGAACAATTGTTGTAGTTCATCCATGCAGTCTATAAATGCCTTCCATTGCACATCCACCGTCAACCCTTTAAGAATCTATCTTGGCCAATTCATGTCTCATACCCTCAAAGTTACCTTTCTTTAAGTTCAGTACCCTTGTTTCTGAATTAACAATGTCACTCTCCATCCTAATGAAGAAGTCACCATATTATGTTCACTCTTGCCCAAGGAGCCACGCAAACAAGACTGCTAACTACCCCTTCCTAATGACTCAATACCCTGTCTAGAATAGCCTGCATTGGTTCCACTCGTTGGTTCCACTACATGTTGGTTTAGAAAGCTATCCTGCATACATTCCAAGAACTCCTGTTCGTCAGCACCCCTGCCAACTTGATTCACCCAATATATATGTAGATTGAAGTCAATAACTTTTACCTTTGTTGCACGCATATTTAATTTCCTGTTCGATGCCATCCCCAACTCTACTACTACTCGTAGGTGGCCTGTGCACAACTCCCACTAGCGTTTTCTGTCCCTTAGTGTTTCGCAGCTCCACCCATATCGAGTCCACATCCTCCAGGCTAATGTCCTTTCTTTCTATTTGTTCATCTCCTCTCTAACCAGCAATGCTACCCCACCTTATTTTCCTTTTGTCTATCCTGAATATTGAATATCCCTGGATGTTCAGCTCCAAGCCTTGGTCACCCTGGACCCATGTCTCCGTGATCCAAACTATATCATAGTCATTAATACCTTGCTACCTATTGCTTCTATCCTAATTTTACACCCCTCTGTCTCTCTGCTCACACATTTAAGAAACCCACCACCTCTTATTCCCTGTTTATTTTTTCTTCTTCTTTCTCCCCTGCATGTTGGGTCTGAATGCTTCCCTTCTCTGCCTCCTGCCTCGCACACTGTCTACTAGCTTTCTCTATTTGAGTTCCTCCCTCCAACCGTTCTAGTTTAAAGAAGGGTGAGGTTTGCATGTTGGCAGCAATAACATGGGCAGAACCTGCACAGTAGGGCTCTGGGGAGTGTTGTAGAGCAGAGGGATGATGCAGGTGCATAGTTCCTTGAGTGTGGCATCATATGTAGATCGGGTGGTCAAAAAGGTTTTTTGCATATTGGCCTTCATCAGTTAGAACATTGAGTATAGAATTTGGGAAGTCGTATTGCAGTTGTATGAGCCGTTGGTGTGGCCGCATTTAGAATACTTTGTACAGTTTTGGGCGCCAAGTTATAGGAAGAATGTTGCAAAACTGGAAAGGGTGTAGAGAAGATTTAAGGGCATGGTGCCAAGACTCGAGGCCCTGCACTATAGGTAGTGGTTGAGTCAGCTAGGATCCCATTCTTTGGAGTGTGGGAGGAGGAATAATGTAGAAAAGGTATACCAATTTATGAGAGGAATTGATCGGGTAGATGCACAGCATCTCTTGCCTAGTGTAGGGGAATTCAGAACCAGATGACATAGATTTAAGGTGAGGGAAGAAAGATTTAATAGGAATCTGTGTAGCAACATTTTCACACAGTGTGCTTGATGTATGGAACGAACCGTCCGAGCAGGTATTTGAGACAGTATTATCGTAATGTTTAGGAAACATTTAGACAGATACACGTCAGGTCTACCAGAGTATTGCCCAAACGCAGGCAGGTGAGACTGGAGTAGACAGAGAGATAGAGATATAGATATATAGTGAGGGACAGATAGACAGACAGACAATAGGTGCAGGAGTAGGCCATTCGGCCCTTCGAGCCAGCACTGCCATTCAATGTGATTATGGCTGATCATCCACAATCAGTGCCCCGTTCCTGCCTTCTCCCCATATCCCCCTGACTCCCCTAACTTCAAAAGCCCAATATAGCTCACTTGAAAGTGTCCAGACAACCGGCCTCCACCGCCCTCTGAGGCAGAGAATTCCACAGACTGTGAAAAGGTGTTTACTCATCTCATTCTAAATGGCTTACCCCTTATTCTTAAACTCTGGACCCTGGTTCTATACTCCCCCAACATCAGGACCATGTTTCCAGCCTCTAGCATGTCCAAACCCTAAATAATTTTATAAGTTTCAATAAGATCCCCACTCATCCTTCTAAATTCCAGAGTTTGCAAGCCCAGCCGCTCCATTCTCCCAGATGGATGGATAGAATGCTGGAGCAACAGCATGAGAGGCAGCGTCCAAGGAGAAAAGGAAAGGGCGACGTTTCAGATCGAGACCCTTCTTCAGACTTTAATAGATAGATACATAACGAGGGAGAGGGAGGGAGTGAGAGAGAAAGGTAGCGAGGAAAGGCAAAGGAAGAGTGATGGGGGGATAGTGAGAGGCAGAGAAAGTGAAGGAGAGACAGTATGAGAGAGGATGGACAGGTAAAGGGGAGAGAGATTAAATGGTGAGAGAGAGTGATGGGAGACGGAACAGCAGAGGGAGGACGAGAGAGAGGGCGGAAGGAGAGGTTTAGAGGAAAAGGTCTACAGGGAGGAGGCAGATGGTCATGGGGAGGGAGAAATGGAGACACAGGATAGTGAGAGAGAGGGGGGGGAGTGAGATGGAGAGGGGAGATATAGGGGGTGAGAGGGTGACGGGGAGGGCGAAATAGCGAAGGGGAGAGAATGAGTTTCATAGATAACGACGAATAGAGGTGTATAGAGAGTATAGCGACAGTGGGTGAGAAACGAGAGGGAGAAAGAAACAAATAGGCGGGATGGCGAGTGGGGGAGGGGGAGCGGTTCAGAGAGAAGCCGAGAGGGGGTGTATAAGTTTCAAACAAGAGGGCATGACATGAGAATTAAGGGACAGAAGTTTAGGGGTAACATGAGGGGGAACCTCTTTACTCAGAGAGTGGTGGATGTGTGGAATGATCTTCCAGCAGAAGTGGTGGAGGCAGGATCGATTTTAACATTTAAAAGTAAAGTGGATAGGTATATGGACGGGAAGGGAATGGAGGGGTATGGTCTGAGTGCAGGTAGATGGGACTAGGGGAAAATAAATTGTCGGCACGGACTGGAAGGGCCGAGAAGGCCTGTTTCTGTTCTGTAATTGTTATATGGTTAAGGCAGAGAGGGAGTGTGAGAGAGTGAGGAAGAAGGGAGAGGGGCCCAGAGGGACACAAAGAGTTTGAAGAAGTAGGTAGGAAGAGATACATAGAGGGGAGAGAGCATCCCCCAGTATCTTCATGGTGTTGAGTAAATCATTTTCCTCCGTCCCTTGGCCACTGATCTTCGCTCTCCTCTGCACCATTCCCCAACTGCAGACACTCACCGGTGACATTCCTCGACCCAGGGTCGCTGGAGTTGCACAGGTCAGCGAAGTAGTCTTCATTCTTCAGCACAAAGACCAGGGAAGGCCAGCCGTAGAACACACCCGCAAAGCCGATGCATTCTATGACCCCAGTGGCAAAAGTCAAAAGCAACTTGATCCGCTCGTCGTCCCGACACATCTCACATAAAGGACTGCCTCTTAGTACAGACAGTATTTGCAAGCTTTCCCACAGACAGGCGCAAAATGTGCCCTGTTCCTTGATGATGACTCATATCGTAGGCAAATTTAAAAAAGGCCCAGCGAATATTTTATATGATATTGGGCAGTGAGATTAGTCAGCAAAATGAGTGCTGACATGGATAGAGAAGTGGTTGGCAGATAGGAAACAAAGAGCAGGGATTAACAGGTCCCTTTCAGAATGGCAGGTGGTGACTAGTGGGGTACCGCAAGGCTCGGTGCTGGGACCACAGCTATTTACAATATACATCAATGATTTGGATGAAGGGATTCAAAGTAACATTAGCAAATTTGCAGATGACACAAAGCTGGGTGGCAGTGTGAACTGTGAGGAGGATGCTATGAGAATGCAGGGTGACTTAGACTGGTTGGGGGAGTGGGCAGATGACGTTTAATGTGGATAAATGTGAGGTTATCCACTTTGGTTGCAAAAACAGGAAGGCAGATTACTATCTAAATGCATCAAGTTGGGAAAAGGGGAAGTAAAACGGGATCTGGGGGGTCCTTGTACATCAGTCTATGAAGGTAAGCATGCAGGTACAGCAAGCAATGAAGAAAGCGAATAGCATGTTGGCCTTTATAACAAGAGGAATCGAATATAGGAGCAAAGAGGTCCTTCTGCAGTTGTACAGAACCCTAGTGAGACCACACCTGGAGTAATGTGTGCAATTTTGGTCCCCTAATTTGAGGAAGGACATTCTTGCTATTGAGGATGTGTAGCATAGGTTTACAAGGTTAATTCCCAGGATGGAGCAGCTGGGCTTGTACACTGTGGAGTTCAGAAGGATGCGAGGAGATCTCATTGAAACATATAACATTGTTAAGGGCTTGGACACACTAGCGGCAGGAAACATGTTCCCGATACTGATTGGGGATGATCAGCCATGATCACATTGAATGGCGGTGATGGCTCGAGGGGCCAAATGGCCTACTCCTGCACCTATTGTCACATATAGTCTGATAAGCATGGAATAAGCTGTAGTCAATAAGCTGTTGTACCTGTTATAAAGTTTCTGTATGTTCTGCCGAGGGGAGATCATCCACAATTCTCCGCAGGTTGGGACAAAAATGCTCGCAACCCATTCTGTGATTTGTGCGCATGGGCTGAGTTCTGTGGTTTATCTATTGGAGTTGGTAACATGCTGAACATCCTTACCCAAAACCTCCTTTGGAAATAGAGGTGTTGGTGTTCTGTCTTTGGACGTTAATGTGAATTCACCAGGTCGAGTTGTCAATGATATTAACAGCTCCGCCACCCCATATGCTCGAGATGAATTCACGGATTCCCAACCGAGCTTGCAGAGGCCGTTGTACTTTTATTTAACCCGTGTTGTCCATGCAATTGCAGCAGTACATGTTATATTTATCTATCTATCTATCATCATATCATATACTTTTTAAAACTTTTGTACGTGTGTGTGTGTATATCGTTACATCTTCGCAAAAACATCAAAATGCTTTGAATTTTAAACGACCAGCTTTCACTGACAAGGTTCCAATGGCCCGGCTGGGAGCCGTCTCACACACAGAATCTTCCACCGGTTTTGAGTGGCATTCACACCCCCGGGTTATTCACACTCTCCCCTCCACCTGGGTTATTCACACCCGCCGCACCGCCGATGGAACAAAGGACCAGGCCGGCGATGACCAGGCTGGAGACTGCGGCAGCCAAACTAATGGCTGCAGTCTAGAGCCAGGGCCGGGGTGAGTACGAGAACCAGGCTGAGTTCCAGGCCCTGGCGTTGCTCGACGACCTGGGTAGGTGCTGCCGAGTTGAGCTGGGGATGCCCCCGGGTTACTCACAGCCCGACACCTCCCCCCCAGTTTATTCACAGCCCCCCCAAGGGTTATTTACCCCCCCCCCCCGCACCCTCCACCAAGCGGACTCAAAAAGGCAGACAAAACCCCCCTTCCCACTCTCCTCCCTCCCCTCTACCCCACTCACCTCCCTCTCTACCCCCTCCCTCCCCACCCACCCACCCACGATCTGGCCTTGCCACTTCTTCTCCGTACCGCAGACTGCACAGAGAAGCACAGGCTACGCCAGCACAAAAAAGCAACAAACACCCCCTGACCTCTGGAGTATTCACATTCTACCCCATGGTTATTCACCTCACCCGCTGCCACAAAAAGGCAGCCAACACCCCCCCTCCCTCCCTCGCAACCCACTCCTCGTCCCTATCTACCCCCTCCCCCTCCATCTCCCTCTCTACCGCTCCCCCACCTCTCTATCCCGCCCCCCTCTACATCTCTTTCCCTCTCTACTCCCACTCCCTCTCTACCCACCCCACATCTCTACCCCGCCATCATCTCTGCCCCCCACCGTCTCTGCCCCCTCTCATAGAAACATAAAAAATAGGTGCAGGAGTAGGCCATTGGGCCCTTCGAGCCTGCACCGCCATTCAATATGGTCATGGCTGATCATCCAACTCGGTATCCCTTACCTGCCTTCTCTCCATACCCCCCGATCCCTTTAGCCACAAGGGCCACATCTAACTCCCTCTTAAATATAGTCAATGAACTGGCCTCAACTACCTTCTGTGGCAGAGAATTGTACGGATTCACCACTCTCTGTGCGAATAATTTTTTTCTCATCTCTGTCCTAAAAAATGTCCCCCTTATCCTTAAACTGTGACCCCTTGTCCTGGACTTCCCCAACATCTAGAACAATCTTCCTGTATCTAGCCTGTCCAACCCCTTAAGAATGTTGTAAGTTTCTATAAGATCCCCCCTCAATCTTCTAAATTCTAGCGAGTACAAGCAGAGTCTATCCAGCCTTTCTTCATATGAAAGTCCTGACATCTCAGGAATCAGTCTGGTGAGCCTTCTCTGTACTCCCTCTATGGCAAGAATGTCTTTCCTCAGATTTGGAGACCAAACTGTAGGCAATACTCCAGACCCGCACCACACAATCTCACCAAGACCCTGTACAACCTCCCTGCTCCAGTACTCAAATCCTTTTGCTATGAATGCTAACATACCATTCGCTTTCTTCACTGCCTGCTGCACCTGTATGCCTGCTTCCAATGACTGGTGTACCATGACACCCAGGTCTCATTGCATCTCCCCTTTAGTCTACTTTCTGATTTTGCCACCAAAGTAGATAACCTCACATTTATCCACATTATACTGCATCTGCCATGCATTTGCCCACTCACCCAGCCTATCCGAGTCACCTTGCAGCCTCCTGGCATCCTTCTCACAGCTAACACTGCCCCCCAGCTTTGTGTCATCTGCAAATTTGGAGATGTTGCATTCAATTCCCTCATCCAAATCATTAATATATATATTGTCAAGTGCTGGGGTCCCAGCACTGAGCCTTGCGGTACCCCACTAGTCGCTGCCTGCCATTCGGAAAAGGACTCGTTTACTCCTACTCTTTGCTTGCTGAATGCCAGCCAGTTCTCTATCCACATCAATATTGAACCGCTAATACCATGTGCTTTAAGTTTGTATAATAATCTCTTGAGTGGGACCTTGTCGAAAGCCTTCTGAAAGTCCAGATATAGCACATCCACTTGTTCTCCCTTATCCACTCTACTAGTTACATCCTCAAAAAATCAATAAGATTCGTCAGACTTTCCAAATGTGCTGCTATCCCATCTTTCATAACTGACTCTACCGATGTTAGACTAACTGATTTGTAATTCCCCGTTTTCTCTCTCCCTCCCTTTTTAAAAAGTGGGGTTGCATTAGCTACCCTCCAATCCTCAGGAATTATTCCCAAATGTAAAGAGTTTTGAAAAATTATCACTAAGGCATCCACTATTTCTGGGGCTACTTCCTTAAGTAATCTGGGATGCAGCCTATCTGGCCCTGGGGATTTATCAGCCTTTAATCCAATCAATTTACCTAACACCACTTCCTGGCTAATCTAGATTTCACTCATTTCCTCCATCTCATTTGACCCGCGATCCCCTGCTATTTCCGGCAGATTATTTATGTCTTCCTTAGTGAAGACAGAACTAAAGTAGTTATTCAATTGGTCTGCCATGTCCTTGTTCCCCATGATCAATTCACCTCTTTCTGACTGCAAGGGACCTACATTTGTTTTAACTAATCTTTTTCTCTTCAGATATCGATAAAAAGTTTTGCAGTCAGTTTTTATGTTCCCTGCCAGTTTTCGTTCATAATCCATTTTCTCTTTTCCTAATTAAGCCCTTTGTCCTCCTCTGCTGGACTCTGAATTTCTCCCAGTCCTCTGGTAGGCTGCTTTTTCTGGATAATTTGTACGCTTCCTCTTTTGTTTTGATGCTATCCCTGATTTCCCTTGTTATCCACGGATGCACTACCTTCCCTGATTTATTCTTTTGCCAAACTGGGATGAACAATTGTTGTGGTTCATCCATGCAGTCTTTAAATGCCTTCCATTGCATATCCACCATCATACCTTTAAGAATCAATTGCCAGTCTGTCTTGGCCAATTCACATCTCATACCCGCAAAGCAGGCACGTGCCATGAGTAATTACTCAGGGTAGGCACTCAGTCGGATTTTTAAAAAAAATTAAACCGCGCATGCGCAGATTGTTCTCTCCATAAAAATTAAAAATAAAAATAAAAACAGTAACTATTCAGTTTGCCCAAGGCTTCCCAGTCTCATTAATTCTGAATTACTTAAAATGGGTGTGGTGGTGAAGATTGATGGCAGGTGGAGAGATGGTGGGAAAAACAGGAATACAGGGAAAAGTTGAATCAGTTGTCATCTTATTGAAAAGCAACACTTGTTCAAGGGTCCAATTGGGGGGAGAGTTCCTTTCACAGCGTGTGGGGAGTCTGTGCCAGGGGTAACGTTGTGGGGAGAGCAGGAGTGTTGAGGAGGAGACTGTCGGGGATAATTCCAGTAACTCACTCACTCACCACTACCGCAGCGCTCCGGGTGCGGAACCACGCACTGTAGCCGGGGATAGAAGAAGCTCGGGGAGCTGTGAACAGCCACCGGGACCCGACCTCAGAACTGGCCACCACTTCAACGCCTTCTGCCGTCCCGCTCACCTCTGGCAGTGCTCTCCACCTGAACACCCCACACCTGCCGCTCGCTTATGTCAGCGGCTTCCTGCAAATCCATAAATTCCCACAGCCGAGTAACCTCAACCGCGCTGTCGGAATTTAAGAACATGAGTGAGACCAGTGAGCGGCAGGAAAGAGGTTTTGCACGCCTCCATGCAAGGAGCGTCGCAAGTGGAATTATGCCGATCCCCTCCTTCACAGGAGAATTTCTGCTGCCTTCAGCCCCGCTTGAAACTAACGGCTTCAGGCAGCACTGACGGCACGTGGGCTGCACAGACCTTCCCGTGTTACAAGCGCTGCGGATGAAAGGCACGGATAATTATGCCTGCCTAAGAGATCGATCTCTTAGATAGGCATAATTCTCCCATGCCTTTACTATTTATATTTAATAATTACCACGTTGTAATTTTAGTCAGGGTAGGCAGTGCCTACCTTGCCTATCCTGACAGCACGTGCCTGCCTCAAAGTTACCTTTTTTTAAGTTCAGGACCCGTGTTTCTGAATTAACAATGTCACTCTCCATCCTAATGAAGAACAAATGACGTCAACAAAATAGAGAGAGTACAGAGGAGATTTACTAGAATGTTGCCTGGGTTCCAGCAACTAAGTTACAGAGAAAGGTTGAACAGGTTAGGTATTTATTCTTTGGAGCGCAGAAGGTTAAGGGGGGACTTGATTGAGGTCTTTAAAATGATGAAAGGGATAGACAGAGTTGACGTGGATCAGCTTTTCCCATTGAGGGTAGGGAAGATTCAAACAAGAGGACATGACATGAGAATTAAGGGACAGAAGTTTAGGGGTAACATGAGGGGGAACTTCTTTACTCAGAGAGTGGTGGCTGTGTGGAATGAGCTTCCAGCAGAAGTGGTGGAGGCACGATCGATTTTAACATTTAAAAGTAAAGTGGATAGGTATATGGACGGGAAGGGATTGGAGGGGTATGGTCTGAGTGCAGGTAGATGGGACTAGGGGAAAATAAATGGTCGGCATGGGCTGGCAGGGCCAAGAAGGCCTGTTTCCGTGCTGTAATTGTTATATGGTTACATGGTTAACTCAGCCTATTATTGGTCACTTTTGCCTACACTCATCCTCTCTGCCCTCTTCCACTCTGCTCCCCCTCCCTCTCTGCCCCCTCCCTCTCTGCCCCCTCCCTCTCTGCCCCTCTCCCTCCCTGCCCCCACACTCTCTCTACACCCCCCTCTCTACCACAACTCCCTCTCTACCCCCTCCCTCTCTAACCCCCCTCCCTCTGTACCCCCCTCCCTTGCTCTCTCTAGCTGTGCCTGCGCAGTTGGGGGCTATGTATGGGTGAATAGGACGGGGGGGGGGGGGGATAGGGAAAAGGAGCTAATTAATAATATTAATATAATATCAAGGGGGGGTTAGTATGTGTGTGCGACGCCGCAGCAACCGCGCGTTGAGGGGCGATGCCCAACGGGTCCCACTTGGTCTAATCTTTATTGTCCTAAAAGTCTTGTCTTGACCACTTCCGGACTATGTTGTAGATGCATTTTAGAAAAAACGCAACCCTATATCGCTATGGTTTTTTTGCCATCTTACTCCCAGTCCTCCTTCGCTCCAGCAACCGGAAGGATTTTCCGATCGGTGAAATAATAAAAAACTTATGAGCGTTTACAAAATCGTGCGATCAGCTGATTGGTCCTCTCGCCTGTCAATCACCATGCTGAAGGTAATGCCCCTTCCTGGGGGGCAGGAGTATAAATCCCCGGATGCCAATCGTCAGTCAGCCACTCGTGAAGATCGTGAGTGAGAGTCCACAACTGTAATTCTATGCTGTGAGTGAACTGAACAGTGAGTCTACTGAACTGTGAGTCTACAATGTGTTTGTAATAAATAACCATATAACCATATAACAATTACAGCACGGAAACAGGCCATCTCGGCCCTTCAAGTCTGTGCCGAACAACTTTTTTCCCTTAGTCCCACCTGCCTGCACTCATACCATAATCCTCCATACCCTTCTCATCCATATGCCTATCCAATTTATTTTTAAATGATACCAACGAACCTGCCGCCACCACTTCCACTGGAAGCTCATTCCACACCGCTACCACTCTCTGAGTAAAGAAGTTCCCCCTCATGTTACCCCTAAACCTCTGTCCCTTAATTCTAAAGTCATGTCCTCTTGTTCGAATCTTCCCTATTCTCAAAGGGAAAAGCTTGTCCACATTAACTCTGTCTATCCCTCTCATCATTTTAAAGACCTCTATTAAGTCCCCCCTTAACCTTCTGCGCTCCAGAGAATAAAGACCTAACTTATTCAACCTATCTCTGTAATTTAGCTGTTGAAACCCAGGCAACATTCTAGTAAATCTCCTCTGTACCCTCTCTATTTTGTTGACATCCTTCCTATAATTGGGCGACCAAAATTGTACACCATACTCCAGATTTGGTCTCACCAACGCCTTGTACAATTTTAACATTACATCCCAGATTCTATACTCAATGCTCTGATTTATAAAGGCTAGCATACCAAAAGCTTTCTTTACCACCCTATCTATATGAGATTCTACCTTCAAGGAACTATGCACGGTTATTCCCAGATCCCTCTGTTCAACTGTATTCTTCAATTCCCTACCGTTTACCATGTACGTCCTATTTTGATTTGTCCTGCCAAGGTGTAGCACCTCACATTTATCAGCATTAAACTCCATCTGCCATCTTTCAGCCCATTTTTCCAACTGGCCTAAATCACTCTGTAGACTTTGGAAGTCCTCTTCATTATCCACAACACCCCCTATCTTGGTATCATCTGCATACTTACTAATCCAATTTACCACCCCTTCATCCAGATCATTGATGTACATGACAAACAACAAAGGACCCAACACAGATCCCTGAGGCACCCCACTAGTCACCTGCCTCCAACCCGACAAACAGCCATCCACCATTACCCTCTGGCTTCTCCCATTCAGCCACTGTTGAATCCATCTTGCTATTCCTGCATTTATACCCAACAGTTGAACCTTCTTAACCAACCTTCCATGAGGAACCTTGTCAAAGGCCTTACTGAAGTCCATATAGACAACATCCACTGCTTTACCCTCGTCAATTTCCCTAGTAACCTCTTCAAAAAATTCAAGAAGATTAGTCAAACATGACCTTCCAGGCATAAATCCATGTTGACTGTTCCTAATTAGACCCTCTTTATCCAGATACTTATATATATTATCTCTAAGTATCTTTTCCATTAACTTGCCCACCACTGAAGTCAAACTAACCGGTCTATAATTGCTAGGTTTACTTTTAGAACCCTTTTTAAACAATGGAGCAACATGCGCAGTACGCCAATCCTCGGGGACTATTCCAGTTTCTAATGACATTTGAAATATTTCTGTCATAGCCCCGGCTATTTCTACACTAAAATGATTTGTTACCCCGCAATGTGCTTGCAATAAATGATTTGAGAGCCCGCAATATGCTTGACTTGAATTGAAATGGAATGGAATGGATTGCATTGGTGGCCCTGCACTCATGGTGCTTGACTTGATTTGGAATGGAGTGGATTGGATTTTTGGCTTTGCACTCGCTGTGCTTGACTTGACTTGAAATGGAATGGATTGGACTGTTGGCCCTGCACTGTGCTTCGTTCAAAGATCCCGCACACTCCGGAAGTCCCACTTACTCCGGATGTCCCGCTCAGTGGAGAAGCCGTCACAGCCGCATCAGTAGATTCAAAAGGGTTTTACCGTCATATATATGTTGTGTGTGTGTGTGTGTAATGGAGGGTGTGGGAATGTGTGTTGGAGGGTGTGTGTGTGTGAGACCACCAGCCATGAGTCAACTGCCAGCCCACCAGCTGTGAGTGAGTCAACTCCCAGCCCACCTTTGGCCTAACTGAAACCACCCACTTTGGCCCACCTGACCCCTATTAGCCCAGAAACCAGTTCCTTTTGCCCAAAATGCCTGTGTTAGCCCAGGAGGGGCATTTTGGCACAAAAGGCATGCCAGGCCAGGAAAAATCCAGAAAAAGTGCCTTTCACTGAGATATTTATTAAAGAGTCCATTCGGCCCATCAGACCTGTACTAGCCCAGGATTATCATTAATTATTCCCCTGTAAGTATTGAACCTCACACCAGTATTTTACTCCCTCCCTTCATTGGCTCGCCGTGAGATCCATTCAAGGATAGACATTCCTCCTTCATTGCTGTGATCTGTAAAGAAATATGAAATATATCTAAAATTGATTCTCCTCCCTCTCTATCACAGAGTCTGTCACCTATTTTGGGCAGAATTTCTGGCAGTTTCTGAGCTGCCAGCCCAACAGCCTTGAGTGACTGAGCTGCCAGCCCAAGAATCCATTCAGCCCACAATGTCCATACTAGCCCTATGGAAACCAGTCCCTTTGGCCCACAACACCCATGCTAGTACTCCAGAAAGCCCCCCCCCCCCCCCCCCCCCCCACACTGGCCACCAATATTGGAATTGGTGGAGTGGTTGAATATTACATTAGGGGACCAGCCCTCTCGTGTGAACATGGGGCCCAACGGTTCCTTAGTCTAGTACTTATTAAAATGCTGATCTTGTTTGTATGTATATGTGTGTGTAAATGTTTGTGTATTTGTGATTGTCTTTATATCTTCGCAAAAAATCTATGCAGTAACGATTACATTTTTATATATTCTTATTACCATTTTCCACGAACACATTCACTGAACATTTTATGCTTTATTTCACGACTTATTCTTGACTTATTACTGTGAGATATAGTTTGTGCTCACATTCACTGCTCAGAGACTAAATCATCGAAACAAGAAATGCTTTATTTGCGAGTCTGCAGAATCGGGTGCCTCTCCAAGTTGAAACACACCGAAGTCAGAAAAGTAAAGCCCCTTTATACACACAATTCTGCTGGCATAACCTCCCCTTCTGGCTCTTCCCGATCAGAGCACTGAGGTGCACAGTCTATGGGTACATCCCCCAGTACCTCCCACATCATACATAGCATGTTCATGGTAATGAGCAATTTATCGACTAGGGGTGTGTAAGTAATATTCATTTATTTCATTAAGCATGCCCAGTTGCAATTGACCTGGCCTAGTTTTCTCACCTCCAACTGACCTGTCTCAGTTTTTTTAATATCTGAACTAAAGCTAGTCTCTACTGACAAGGGTCCCATTCATCCCTAGTCCCTACTGACAAGGGTCCCATCTATCACTCTCCTTCTACCGCTATACTATGCCATCCATCCTCACTCAAGGACAGTTCTGATAACCTCATTCCCAGCTGTGTCAGCATCCTCTCCCTGGCCTCTATCGGTTAGATTCCTGTTTACAAGTTAGAATCTTCTCCTGAATCCTTACAATAGTGGGGTTTAATCACTTTATCCCTCACAATCCTCCCTTTTTCTTTTGCTACGCATCTATTGATTAAACCTCAATTTCAAGCTCCTTCAGTTCGAATTGAAGTAACATTCTCCTAATCTCCTCTTCCTGTGGATCCTGGACCTTCCCTGGTCGCATTATCATTATTTTCGGTATTGCCCCTTTCTCTCCCTTAGGCACAACTACAGCCTGCATCTGACTTATACTCCTTGTAATAAGTTCCTTAAAACAAGGGATACAACAGGGGATAAAGATCAGCCCAGCCAATGCACATAGAAACACGAGTCCCGCTGTTCTCCACCATGTTCCCCCGAGGATGGAATCCCACCATCAGGTTCCCATAATCGAATTCCACTTTTGTATTGGAACATGTGCCAATTTCCGGATTCCTTCTGATATGTCCATTACAGCCTGTCCATTATCATCGATGTTTAGACAGCAATTAGAGAGGTTGAATTTCCCGCATACCCCTCCTTCTTCCGCCAGGAGGTAATCTAGGGCCAACCGGTTCTGGTATATTGCTGCTCTCATCTGTGTCTGCGGCTTTGACAGCATCTCCAGTGCCACCGCAGTTTGGTTGGTAATTACTTCCAGTACTGCCTGAAGTCTTATGATCCGGTTTAACATGTATACCGGGGTTCGGTAGCCCCAAGATCCATCCTGTGCCCAAGTGGCTGGTCCATAGTATGAGATGATTCTTGCGGGTGGCCATTCATCATCTTCCCATTCTCCAATGTCTATTTTCCTCTTCTTCCGATATAGGTCGTCAAATACAGGTGTTCCTAGCGACCACCCTTCTTCAATGTTTAACAGGAAAAATCCCGGTTGTACCAGTCCAATGAAGCAAGTCCCGCTCCAATTTGTTGGCAACACCGAGTATGCCTTGTGTCCGCATATCCATAACAGTCCTACAGGGACTGGTCCACTAGAGGTAACCTTGTTCCATATATCCCGCAACACCGGGATTCCTTGATAAGGGTTGTTCCCGGTGCAGTTCCATAGTTCAGTCGATTCCATTCCATCAGTCTTCATCCAGATAGTGCAGTTTCTCCCGTCTTTCTTAGTTGGATACCATTTAGGCTCCTCTGGCCACCACACTCGGGACTGATTTGGCCACTGGGTGACATAGAAACATAGAAACATAGAAATTAGGTGCAGGAATAGGCCATTCGGCCCTTCGAGCCTGCACCGCCATTCAATATGATCATGGCTGATCATCCAACTCAGTATCCCGTAACTGCCTTCTCTCCATACCCTCTAATCCCCTTAGCCACAAGGGCCACATCTAACTCCCTCTTAAATATATCCAATGAACTGGCCTCAACTACCCTCTGTGGCAGAGAGTTCCAGAGACCCACCACTCTCTGTGTGAAAAAATTCCTTCTCATCTCGGTCCTAAAGGATTTCCCCCTTATCCTTAAGCTGTGACCCCTTGTCCTGGACCTCCCCAACATCGGGAACGATCTTCCTGCATCTAGCCTGTCCAACCCCTTAAGAATCTCGTAAGTATCTATAAGATCCCCTCTCAATCTCCTAAGTTCTAGAGAGTATAAACCGAGTCTATGCAGTCTTTGTTCATAAGACAGTCCTGACATCCCAGGAATCAGTCTGGTGAACCTTCGCTGCACTCCCTCTATGGCAATAATGTCCTTCCTCAGATTTGGAGACCAGAACTGTACGCAATACTCCAGGTGTGGCCTCACCAAGACCCTATACAACTGAAGTAGAACCTCCCTGCTCCTATACTCAAATCCTTTTGCTATGAAAGCTAACATACCATTGGCTTTCTTCACTGCCTGCTGTACCTGCATGCCTACTTTCAATGACTGGTGTACCATGACACCCAGGTCGCGCTGCATCTCCCCTTTTCCTAATCGGCCACCATTTAGATAGTAGTCGGTTTTCCTATTTTTGTCACCAAAGTGGATAACCTCACATTTATCCACATTATACTGCATCTGCCAAACATTTGCCCACTCACCCAGCCTATCCAAGTCACCTTGCATTCTCTTAGCATCCTCCTCACAGCTAACACTGCCACCCAGCTTAGTGTCATCCGCAAACTTGGAGATATTGCCTTCAATTCCCTCATCCAGATCATTTATGTATATTGTAAATAGCTGGGGTCCCAGCACTGAGCCTTGTGGTACCCCACTGGTCACTGCCTGCCATTGTGAAAATGACCCGTTAACTCCTACTCTTTGCTTCCTGTTTGCCAGCCAGTTCTCTATCCACATCAATACTGAACGCCCAATGCCATATGCTTTAAGTTTATATACTAATCGCTTATGTGGGACCTTGTCGAAAGCCTTCTGGAAGTCCAGATACAGCACATCCACTGGTTCTCCCCCATCCACGCTACTAGTTACATCCTCAAAAAATTCCATAAGATTCGTCAGACATGATTTACCTTTCGTAAATCCATGCTGACTTTGTCCAATGATTTCACCACTTTCCAAATGTGCTGCTATCCCATCTTTAATAACTGACTCTAGCAGTTTCCCCACTACCGATGTTAGACTAACTGGTCTGTAATTCCCCGTTTTCTCTCTCCCCCCCTTCTTAAAAAGAGAGGTTACGTTTGCTACCCGCCAATCCTCAGGAACTACTCCAGAATCTAAAGAGTTTTGAAAGATTCTCACTAATGCATCCACTATTTCCGGAGCTACTTCCTTAAGTACTCTGGGATGCAGCCTATCTGGCCCTGGGGATTTATCGGCCTTTAATCCATTCAATTTACCCAACACCACTTCCCGACTGACCTGGATTTCACTCAAGTACTCCTTTGACCTGCGGTCTCCTACTATTTCCGGCAGATTATTTATGTCTTCCTTAGTGAAGACGGAACCAAAGTAGTTATTCAATTGGTCCGCCATATCCTTGTTCCCCATGATCAACTCACCTGTTTCTGACTGCAAGGGACCTACATTTGTTTTAACTAATCTCTTTCTCTTCACATATCTATAAAAACTTTTGCAGTCAGTTTTTATGTTCTCTGCCAGTTTTCTTTCATAATCTATTTTTCCTTTCCTAATCAAGCCCTTTGTCCTTCTCTGCTGGTCTCTGAATTTCTCCCAGTCCTCTGGTATGCTGCTTTTTCTGGCTACTTTGTACGCATCATCCTTTGCTTTGATACTATCCCTGATTTCCCTTGTTATCCACGGATGCACTACCTTCCCTGATCTATTCTTTTGCCAAATTGGGATGAACAATTTTTGTAGTTCATCCATGCAGTCTTTAAATGTCTTCCATTGCGTATCCACCGTCAACCCTTTTACAATTGATTGCCAGTCAATCTTGGCCAATTCACGTCTCATACCCTCAAAGTTACCTTTCCTTAAGTTCAGAACCACTGTTTCTGAATTAACAATGTCCTAATGAAGAACTCGACCATATTATGGTCACTCTTGCCCAAGGGGGCACGCACAATAAGACTGCTAACTAACCCTTCCTCATTACTCAATACCCAGTCTAAAATAGCCTGCTCTCTCGTTGGTTCCTCTACATGTTGATTTAGATAACTATCCCTCATACTTTCCAAAAAATCCTCTTCCTCAGCGCCCCTGCCAATTTGATTCACCCAATCTATATGTAGATTGAAGTCACCCATTATAACTGTTTTGCCTTTGTCGCACGCATTTCTAATTTCCTGTTTTATACCATCCCCAACTTCACTACTAGGTGGCCTGTACACAACTCCCACTAGCGTTTTCTGCCCCTTAGTGTTTCGCAGCTCTACCCATACCGATTCCACATGCTCCAAGCTAATGTCCTTCCTTTCCATTGCGTTAATCTCCTCTCTAACCAGCAACGCTACCCCACCTCCTTTTCCTTTCTCTCTATCCCTCCTGAATATTGAATACCCCTGGATGTTCAGCTCCCAGCCTTGGTTACCCTGGAGCCATGTCTCCGTGATCCCAACTATATCATACTCATTAATAGCTGACGATGCGCTGGCAGGGCTGCTGCCTACTAGGACGGCATCCTTTACCCAGGGCCTAGATACACTCAGTCCCAACCGGAGCATCTGTCAGGAACCATGCCTGGGGATCTCGGTCTTGTCCAACTGTCAGGTTCCACTCCATCAGGTCCCATACTTCAATAATGGATCCTCTCCACGGCCAACGTGAGCTCATCAGTGGTCCGCCACAGACCCAACAGTTAGTCACATTCAGGGTTCCAGCTATCCGGAGGGCCAAGTCCACAAACAAGTTTTTCCCTCCTTCAGGGATCTCAATCTGCCTCTTTATTTCTTCATACATTGTCTGGTGCAATTGAGGCTGAGTAGGTAGGGGAGGGGGAGGCTTGGTGACTACTACTTTTGTTAACCTTTGTATTACTTCCTCCTTCACTTTGTCTAATGTCCATCTTAGGGCATGAAAAGGGAGACCTAACTGTCCTATCCTAGTCATACAAACCCATCTCTCCCCTTTGGGCAGGTAACGTGCCCAAACCTCCCTACATATCCCCTATTCTCGACCATATAATACTTCTTTCCCCCGTCCTCACAATTAGTTCTAGTCCTCAGGTTATAGCAAGCATCGTTCACATGGGAATGATAGGTAAATGATCTGGTTGTCTGATAGGATGATAACATTTATCACAGTTATTAATACTTTTTACCATGATTACATGCAGAGCAAACAATACCACAACTGCTCGTTTCATACTGCTAGTTATACATTTATTTTTTTCTATAAGTTAATGTTAGGGGCTTATTCCCCGGCTTCACCATCCACTGTTCCTCTTTATCAGGAGCGGGTGGGTCAACGGGCCCTCTAACTCGGGTCGTGTGGGTCCACCCTTTTTCTTTTGTTCGTGCTGCTGTCTCGGTTGTCAGTAATACTAGGTATTGGCCGGTCCACCGGGGCTGGAGTTTCTCCTCCTTTCAATTCTTGACCAGTACCCAGTCGCCGGCCTTTACAGCATGTATCGGAAAGTCGAGTGGTGGGCTTTGAGCCAATAATCCTTTAGCTTTTAATTCTGTAAGAGAATGAGATACTGCCAGTAAATAGTTCCTTAAGAATACTTCACTGCCCTCTATGGTGGGTATTCCTTCTATCTTTCCCAAATAAGGTAACCCACACAACATTTCATAGGGGGATACTGCTAACTTTACATGGAGTCTCCGTTGTTTCTCTCAAAGCCTTTCTGTTTCCCTACTGCTCCAAACATGTGCCAGACTCCATGTACATATGCTGCTCTTAAAACCTTAATTTCTGCCAACTGAGCTAAGCAAGATTGCAGGCAAGCTTCCAATTTGATTACCTTAAAGTCTAATTCATCTGATGCATCACTTCAAACCCTGCATACTTGCTATTATGATCCCTTTAACAAGAAACATCCACAAGCAAAACCTTTTTGTCCCCTTCATTCAAAGGCTCTGACTGTAAAACATTTCTCAGACTTGTGTGTCCTTCCTCCTTCATTATTTTCCTTAATGGCATCACAATTTCAACTTACTTTCCAATCTAGTCTGAACTATATTCTGCCATTCCCAAGATCATCATCATCTGTCCTACTGTCTGAGGTTTGGGAACTTCAATTATCCCTTCAATTTGATCCTGCGCTATAGCTTTTACTTCTTTATATATTACTCGTCCAAAATATTCTACCTGCTGCTGACAACTTCTTCCTTGATACTTTATGACCTCCTGTGCCATCTTTTCCAAGATAATTACAATGTCTCTCTCACATTGCTTCTCACTTGTGGAACAAACCAACAAATCATCCACATACTACATCAACACCTTCCAAATCTGCCGATAACATCTGATTAAAAACATGGGGCTAGTATTTAAAACCCTGCCACATCCTACCCTAGGTGTATTTAATACCTCTTCTTTATGTTCACCATTATCTTAATTATTATTATTTCCTGATGACCATACCTGTCCACATCCCCAACACATCTTATCCATTACCTGTTTCCTTACTAGCCTTTCTTGACCTCTTCCCTGAGATCCCTCCTTCCCTTGGGGATCCCAGCCTGTCTGGGCTTATATCCAGATTTATTTCACTCGTGATAGGGCATTTGAGGAAACACTCTTCCAAATACATTTAGTATTGGCATGGAATTCTCTGGCCCCTGTTTGGCTCTGTCATAGGACTCATTGTGTGTCGGTGCATCACTTATTTCAGACTTTTCAACCAGGTCTGTTGTTACTGACAATATTGTCTTTTCTTTTTCACGTTCTTTCTTTTTGAGCTCTTCAAGTTACATTTGCATCACTTTTCTCTGCACCTCTTCCTGCTGGTCTGCAAGTCTTTTTCCTATCTTTGCGATATTTCTCAACCTCATTGGCCAAATGATCACTGAATCATGTTCAGTTTCCAGTTTCCACCTTTTCAGCTTGTTGTCCAGATAGGCTGCTGGATTATTGTCTGAGGGCCTGCCATACCCTCTGCCTGACTGTGCCAAACAGCATGCCATTGTTTAATGCATTGTTCACAGCATTTTTATACCAGCCATCTTCAGGAGTTCTGTCAGTTTAGTGGTTCCTATCACTTTCACCAACAGTGCCTTCAAATCTCCCATAGCCAATAATCGTCCCACGTTCTCCTCCTCCAAAGCCATAATCCATTTCCTGCCCCATCAGGAATATTGGGTAAGGTATTTTTTTTAGCCCTCTCAGTTTATGGGTGCCCCAAAGGATAATCTGAGTCTGGCCTGCTCTTGTCGTTTTAAAACAATCTCATCAATTTATCCCTCTGCTTCCCACTTTAATCCTTTCTGATATTGCCTTCTTTTTCATTCTAACCTCAATTTGTTCACATACACCTTTTGCCTCCACAAAAGCTGTTTGACCCATATAACCATATAACCATATAACAATTACACCACGGAAACAGGCCTTCTCGGCCCTTCCAGTCCGTGTCGACCATTTACTTCCTAGTCCCATCTACCTGCACTCAGACCATACCCCTCCATTCCTTTCCCGTTCATATACCTATCCAATTTATTTTTAAATGTTAAAATCGATCCTGCCTCCACCACTTCCACTGGAAGCTCATTCCACACAGCTACCACTCTCTGAGTAAAGAAGTTCTTCCTCATGTTACCCCTAAACTTCTGTCCCTTAATTCTCAAATCATGTCCTCGTGTTTGAATCTTCCCTACTCTCAATGGGAAAAGCTTATCCACGTCAACTCTATCCCTCTCATAATTTTAAAGACCTCTATCAAGTCCCCCTTAACCTTCTGTGCTCCAAAGAATAAAGACCTAACTTGTTCAACCTTTCTCTGTAACTTAGTTGCTTTAACCCAGGCAACATTCTAGTAAATCTCCTCTGTACTCTCTCTATGTTGTTGACATCTTTCCTATAATTTGGCGACCAGAATTGTACACCATACTCCAGAATTGGAGTACAGAATTTCTTACTTCTCAAATAGTTTATCCTACTTTGCAAATGTATTCACCTTTCTTTTAAAATCTTCCACTGACTCCTCCTGATTTATTACTTTCACACCTGTCGTTACCTCCTTTCTCTCTCTCCTCTCTCTCCTTTCTCTCTAAACTGCCTAAGCACATCTAATTCCTTTGCTTTCCCCTTTCTCACCTTTCCACCTTATCTGTGACATATAATTCATAATTAGCACTTCCATCTTGTCACACATTTATCTTGAAAGTGCCTTCCTTGGGCCACTTCCTCACAACTGTTTCTGAAAATCTCAGCAAACAATCATTACCCTTCTCCAACCAGAATGCTTATCTAAACAAACCACAAAAGCTGGTCATGTTTCAGCAATTAACTTATTTGCAATTATTTCAACACATTCTCACCACTATTTAGTACTAGTAACAATTTTCCAACTTAACTTTACGGAAAAGAAATCTATAGAAACATCAGCAAAACCAAGCCACCTACATTTTCCAACTTTCCCCTTTTAAGTTGCAATGTTACAAAGCGTTGTTCGTTAGCTTACAGCTGTTCGTAAACTCCCCCATTGCTTAGAATTTCTTAAAGGAACACACACCTACCCTTACAGCATGTGGCCTACAACAAACAAACTTATCACATATATGAACTTCCTCATTCATTCAAAACCGGTTTTTACACACAAATCATATTCGTTCCATTCTTACTTCAATGAAATTATGCAATTTCCTGCACAGATTAAAGTTTCAAAATTAACATTTATATAATTCTTATTGCTACTCTACCTTCTGCTATTCTATAATATTTTGCACTAACTCCTCATGTACCTGACCAATCTGTGTATGAGTTTCTTCTATTTCCTGAAATTGCTTTGAGGTTTCTGTCAATTTTTGTTCAAAATCTGTTTTTCCACATATGATTTATAGGTTTCTGTAGCTTTTTTGTTTTTTTAAAAAGATTTGACAGTTGCCTCTTCTATGTCTTTCTGTGTTGCTCCTTCATTTTTTAAACTTTTCGTACTCAAAACATTTGGCACTGTGATTTTCCTTAGATTTTTGCAATGTTTGAGTGATACTCTGAATATTCTGTTCAGCATCCAAAGTGCCCAATCCTCATCGGAGCCCAGCTGTGGCCACCAGACTGAACTCCCCCTTATTGGTTCCTTTGGTTAATCAAAAATACACAACTTAATCATAGTTTACTTATCTTTACCCCCCCCCCCCCCCCCCCGGGGCTTCCTTCTCCCCAAAATTGCCACATTCACCCCAACGGACTATCAGGCGGACTGTGCGGCTCTTCACCATTGAGCCTTTTTAATTTCCCCCGGACTCTTACTTTTCCTGTTCCGGTTATCCATTGTCTTATCGGACTATTCCCGTCCGACAGACCCTCGGTCGCCTGGGCAATACTTAATAGTCAGTTTTCTTACCCGGGTCCTGTGCACAAGAATCGCTCGACCGTCCCTTGTTTATTTTTCCAACACTCCCTCTTGTTTCCTGATTCTCTTGGCCGGATATCACTCGCTCAAACCGCTGATGGCAAGCAAGGAGATCAGAGACTGCTGAAATCAGCAGGGTACACCTTCCCTTCCTTCCATGCTTCTGCCGAGCGGCCGGAGTGGCAATCCCGGATGAGGCCCCACTTTGTGAGATATAGGTTGTGCTCACAATCACTGCTCAGAGACTAAATCATCGAAACAAGAAATGCTTTATTTGCGAGTCTGCAGAATCGGGTGCCTTTCCAAGTTGAGACACACCGAAGTCAGAAAAATAAAGCCCCTTTATACACAAAATTCTGCTGGCATAACCTCCCCTTCTGGCTCTTCCCAATCAGAGCACTGAGGTGCACAGTCTATGGGCACATCCCCCAGTACCTCCCACATCATTCATAGCATGTTCATGATAATGAGCAATTTCTCAACTAGGGGTGTGTATTTAATATTCATTTATTTCATTAAGCATGCCCAGTTGCAATTGACCTGGCCTAGTTTGCTCACCTCCAACTGACCAGTCTCAGTTTTTTTATATCTGAACTACCATATAACCATATAACCATATAACATTTACAGCACGGAAACAGGCCATCTCGGCCCTTCAAGTCCATGCCGAACAACCTTTTTCCCTTAGTCCCACCTGCCTGCACTCATACCATAACCCTCCATACCCTTCTCATCCATATGCCTATCCAATTTATTTTTAAATGATACCAACGAACCTGCCGCCACCACTTCCACTGGAAGCTCATTCCACACCGCTACCACTCTCTGAGTAAAGAAGTTCCCCCTCATGTTACCCCTAAACCTCTGTCCCTTAATTCTAAAGTCATGTCCTCTTGTTTGAATCTTCCCTATTCTCAAAGGGAAAAGCTTGTCCACATCAACTCTGTCTATCCCTCTCATCATTTTAAAGACCTCTATCAAGTCCCCCCTTAACCTTCTGCGCTCCAGAGAATAAAGACCTAACTTATTCAACCTATCTCTGTAACTTAGCTGTTGAAACCCAGGCAACATTCTAGTAAATCTCCTCTGTACCCTCTCTATTTTGTTGACATCCTTCCTATAATTGGGCGACCAAAATTGTACACCATACTCCAGATTTGGTCTCACCAATGCCTTGTACAATTTTAACATTACATCCCAGCTTCTATACTCAATGCTCTGATTTATAAAGGCTAGCATACCAAAAGCTTTCTTTACCACCCTATCTATATGAGATTCCACCTTCAAGGAACTATGCACGGTTATTCCCAGATCCCTCTGTTCAACTGTATTCTTCAATTCCCTACCGTTTACCATGTAGTCCTATTTTGATTTGTCCTGCCAAGGTGTAGCACCTCACATTTATCAGCATTAAACTCCATCTGCCATCTTTCAGCCCATTTTTCCAACTGGCCTAAATCACTCTGTAGACTTTGGAAATCCTCTTCATTATCCACAACACTCCCTATCTTGGTATCATCTGCATACTTACTAATCCAATTTACCACCCCTTCATCCAGATCATTGATGTACATGACAAACAACAAAGGACCCAACACAGATCCCTGAGGCACCCCACTAGTTACCTGCCTCCAACCCGACAAACAGCCATCCACCATTACCCTTTGGCTTCTCCCATTCAGCCATTGTTGAATCCATCTTGCTATTCCTGCATTTATACCCAACAGTTGAACCTTCTTAACCAACCTTCCATGAGGAACCTTGTCAAAGGCCTTACTGAAGTCCATATAGACAACATCCACTGCTTTACCCTCGTCAATTTCCCTAGTAACCTCTTCAAAAAATTCAAGAAGATTAGTCAAACATGACCTTCCAGGCATAAATCCATGTTGACTGTTCCTAATTAGACCCTCTTTATCCAGATACTTATATATATTATCTCTAAGTATCTTTTCCATTAATTTGCCCACCACTGAAGTCAAACTAACCGGTCTATAATTGCTAGGTTTACTTTTAGAACCCTTTTTAAACAATGGAACAACATGCGCAGTACGCCAATCCTCGGGGACTATTCCCGTTTCTAATGACATTTGAAATATTTCTGTCATAGCCCCGGCTATTTCTACACTAACTTCCCTCAATGTCCTAGGGAATATCCTGTCAGGGCCTGGAGACTTATCCACTTTTATATTTTTCAAAAGTGTCAGTACTTCTTTTACTTTGAAACTCATAGTATCCATAGCTACTCTACTAGTTTCCCTTACCTCACATAATTCAATATCCTTCTCCTTGATGAATACCGAAGAAAAGAAATTGTTCAATATCTCCCCCATCTCTTTTGGCTCTGCAGATAGCTGTCCACTCGGTCTCTCCAATGGACCAATTTTATCCCTTGTTATCCTTTTGCTATTAATATAGCTGTAGAAACCCTTAGGATTTACTTTCACCTTACTTGCCAAAGCAACCTCATATCTTCTTTTAGCTTTTCTAATTTCTTTCTTAAGGTTCTTTTTACATTCCTTATACTCCCCAAGCACCTCATTTACTTCCTGCTGCCTATAATTATTGTAGATCTCCCTCTTTTTCCGAACAAGATGTCCAATTTCCCTTGAATACCAGGGCTCTTTCCAATTTTTACTGGTTCCTTTCAACCGAACAGGAACATAAAGATTCTGTACTCTTAAAATTTCCCCTTTAAATGTCCTCCATTTCTCCTCTACATCTTTCCCATAAAACAAAATGTCCCAGTTCACTCCTTTTAAATCATCTCGCATCTCGTTAAAGTTAGCCTTTCTCCAATCAAAAATCTCAACCCTAGGCCCAGTTCTGTCCTTCTCCATAATTATATTGAAATATATTGAACTAAAGCGAGTCTCCACTGACAAGGGTCCCATTCATCCATTGTCCCTACTGACAAGGGTCCCATCCATCACCCTCCTTCTACCGCTATACAATGCCATCCATCCTCACTCAAGGACAGTTCTTATAACCTCATTGCCAGCTATGTCAGCATCCTCTCCCTGGCCTCTATCGGTTAGAATCCTGTTTACAAGTTAGAATCCTCTCCTGAATCCTTACAATAGTGGGGTTTAATCACTTTATCCCTCACATTACTGAATAAACTTTAAAAAAATTAAACAACTTTGAATATAAAAAAATTAGATTCAACTGATGACATCACAATTACTTGGCTAGCAGAGAGCAGCTTCACTGAAGATATCTTCCCATATTTCACGTTATCCATGATTAAAACTTTAAAAATGGCAACTTTCACAAGATTTTTAATATTAAAATCATTCCTACCAGCTTCCATCACTTCGATATAATGTTACGACATGGAAACACTCTGAACTTTTCACCTTGCAGGAGGGGGAGGGTGAATTGCTATTGCAACACGCAGGGGAAGTGCAATTGGAATTTTTTATAATGCCCACTGCTGAGGGAGGAGGGGAGTGGTGGAATCTTATGGGAACAGCTCTATCCCCATCCCCACTCCCCTCCCCCTCCCCCTCTAACTGCTCCCCCCCCCCCCCCCCTCAATCTAGGCTTGCCACTTCTTCCCTGCGCCACTGATAGCACATAGCCTACCCAGGCTCAGAAAGGCACCAAACACCCCCCGACACCTCCCCCTGGGGTATTCACACCTCGCCACACCCTCCCCCCCCCCCCCCCCACTCCAATAAAAAAACAGTGAACACCCCCCTCTCTACCCCTTCCCTCTGTTCCCCCTCTACCCCTCCCCCTCCCTCTCTACCCCCTCCATCTCTACCCCCTCCACTCCCCTCTCTAATCCTCCCTCTCCCTATACTCCAATCCCCTTCTACCCTCTCCCCTTCCCTCATTACCCACCCTCCCTCTCTGCTGCCCTCCCTCTCTGCCCCCTCTCTCTACCACCACACCCTCTCTACCCCCTCACCCTCTCCTTCTCTACCCCCTCGATCTCCCTCTCTAGCCCCGCCTGCTCAGTCAGGGCCGTGCGTGGGTGGATAGGGCGGGGTATGGGGTAAAAGGACCTAATTAATAATATTAATATCGTATCAAGGGGGGTTAATGTGTGTGTGTGTGATGCTGCTGCCCACCCCGCAAGCGCTCGTTGAAGAGGTGGGTCCCAACAGATCCCACGTGGTCTCTTACCTTGTTTGTGTACATATGGTTGTCTTTATATCTTCACAAAAACACTATGCAGTAACAATCACATTTTTACATTTTTAAAAAAAATATATTTTTATTAGAAGCAATGCATATTGCCAACAATATAACAGTTTTTCAAATACACATTTAACTTGTTTCAAAAATTATACAAATATTACAAAATGATTTATGTATGCTTCTGTTTTTTTTTGGAAAGTTAAGAAGTAAAAGAATAGATCTATAATCAATAGAGATAGTGATTAAATAATAATGATTATGATTATATAAGAAAAATAAATAAATAAAAAAATAAAGAATAATAAAAGAAAACAATTATTATATTATTTTAAAAAAGTATACATCTTAACAATGAATGGAACAATTTCACATAACAATATCTATAGAGACGTGTATACAAATCCCAGAATAGATCTTTTCATCTAATCCTACAACTGGTTACAATGCTGAGCTCAGCTACCCCTTCCGATAGTCAGTGAATGGAGACCATATTTGTTTTTAATTGTGGGAGATAATGTTCCCTTCCAGAATTTTAATATTATTTTTTTCCAATTATCAAACAGTAATAACCATATAACCATATAACAATTACAGCACGGAAACAGGCCTTCTCGGCCCTGCCAGTCCGTGCCGACCATTTATTTTCCCCAAGACCCATCTACCTGCACTCAGACCATACCCCTCCATTCCCTTCCCGTCCATATACCTATCCACTTTACTTTTAAATGTTAAAATCGATCCTGCCTCCACCACTTCTGCTGGAAGATCATTCCACACAGCCACCACTCTTTGAGAAAATTTCTTTGATTTACTGTTAATATTAGGTTTGAATCAGGAACTCCTAATATTATTAGCTTTGGGTCGGGGTCCAATTTAATTTTAAGAGCTTCAGAAATGATATTCAAAATATCAGCCCAATAACTATTAAGTTTTATGCATGTTACAATTATGCGTTAAATTAGCTTCTGAATTCTGACATTTATCGTAAATAGAAGAGAGCAAAACTTATATTTAATTTCGTTTTTGAATAGTGTAATCTATGTAATACTTTGAATTGTATCAGGGGATGTCTGGCATTTAAAGAGCAACGGTGTATACGTTGTAAACTTTCTTCCCAAGTAGCTTTCATTACAGATAGGCCTATTTCATTTTCCCATATTTGTCGGTATGATTCTATTGTTGGGATTTCCCTATCCAAAACAGTATTATATATGTATGCTATTCGTTTTTCTGTATTTGGGTGATTGTTAAGCAATTCATCCGGTAATACTCTTGTATAAACAAGAGTATTATATATGTACGCTATTCGTTTTTCTGTATTTGGGTGCGTGTTAAGCAATTCATCCGGTAATCCTGGTTCTCTATTCTTATATTCTTGCATGTTTGGCTTGATATAGTCTCTAATTTGTAAATACCTAAACAAGTTATTTGGGTGCAATCCATAGATATCTTTTAACTCTTGAAATGAGATAAATTTTCCTTTCCTGTAAAGGTGTTCTATCCTTATAATTCCTACGTTTTTCCAGTGTCAAAACACCTTATCCAATATAGAAGGTTTAAATAAAGGATTATTCATAATTGGTAAACAAAGCGACATATTATCCAAATGTAAAGTCTTAACTATTTGTTTCCAAATACGTCTATTGCTATGAATTATAGGGGGGTTTTTTGTACTTCCCTTGGAGAAAAGAGAATCGAATGTGTATCAAAAGTCTTCCTTTTCCATCTTTAGCCAAGCTGGTTCCTGATCCATATTTACCAACCAAGAATTCATATTCTTAACCTGAACCGCCCAAAAATAATATAAAAAATTAGGTAGTGCTAATCCTCCATTTATCTTAGATGTACATAAATGTTTTTTACTTATTCTGTGATTTTTATAATCCCAAATAAAGCTGTTAACAATAGAATCGATTTAAAAAAAAAAAAAAAAGTTTTAGGGAGGTTATAGAGGGATAACTTGAACTAAATATAATAATTGTGGTAAAAAAAAATCATTTTTATAGCATTTATTCTGCCAATCATTGATATTGATAATGTTTTCCAGTATAGAATATTCTTTTTTAGTTTATTCAATAATTGAGGGTAATTTGATTTGAATAAAAAGTTATAAGATTTGGATACATTAATTCCTAGATATTTAATTTTGTCCGTAACTATTTTAAATGGGAATTGTTGTAATATATTTGATTTTATTCCAGTTATAGGCATAATTTCACTTTTATTCCAATTAATTCTATCTCCTGAAAATGTACCAAACTTATTTATAACATTAAGTGGATTAGACATACTAATCTCAGGTTTTGTAATATATATTAAGGCATCATCTGCATATAAAGGTATTTTATTCGTTGTGGAATTGGTATTATATCCATATATTTCTGGATCTGATCTAATCCTTTTGGCTAATGGTTCTATTGCAAGAGCAAATAATAAGGGTGATAACGGGAATCCTTGTCTACAACCCCTAAAGGGATTAAATTTGGCTGATAACATTTGATTTGTTAATATTCTTGCTGTTGGGTTAGAGTATAAAATTTTAACCCATTTACAAAATCGATCCCCCAGTTGAAATTTCTGCATTATCTTAATTTCCGCATCTAAGGAAATGACAGCTAATTCAATATCATTAATTCTTTTTGAATATATGATATTGCATAGACGTCTCAAGTGGAATAACGTTTGGGAATCAAGCCTGTTTGATCATGATGTATTAATTTGTTAATCACTAAACTTAACTTTTGAGATAAGATTTTAGTTAATATTTTTTTATCAGTATTTAGAAGAGCAATTGCGCTGTATGACCCAGGATCTTCCAGATCTTCCAGGATCTTCCAGATCTTCCAGGATCTTCCAGATCCTTATCTACTTTAGGAATGAGTGTGATTGTAGACTCATTTAGAGTTTCTGGTAACTTTCCTTGTTCGTAAGCATATTTGTATATTGTTTGTAAACGTGGGGAAATCAAGTCGTGAAACTTCTTATAAAATTCAACACTTAGACCATCGGGGCCAGCAGCTTTTCCATTTTTCAACGATCTGATTGATTCCTCAATGTCTTTTACTGATATTTCAGCATCTAACAAGTCTCTTCCTGACTTCCGGTGGTGCTATGGAGTAGGAGGAACCAGCACCGTCCAGCTCCGTAAAATTGTATTAAAAAAAAGGATAAAACGGGGTTATTTATAGCTACTTATCAGAGAGGAGTGTTTGTGAACGGCACCGGCAGCAGATAAGGCCTCTGACGTTATCAGGCGAGCGACTTTTAAAGCAGTAATGTCGATGAAAAGAACTCCTCCTTCCAAAGAGAAAAAATCTGTGCTGAAAAAAGAGGTAGGCCCAATTGAAGCCTCGACCTCGAGTTTGACTGGCTCTCTGGAGGATATCCCAAGGAAGAAATCTGAAATGGAGGATCTGAAAGCCACCATGAAGGGTGAGTTTAAAAATATGAAGAAAGAATATAAGGAAGAATTTAAGCTGCTCAGAGCTGACATCGAAATATTTAAAGAACAATTTAAAGAGGAGTTGAAAAATGAAGTTGTAACCACAGTAAAAATTATGATGGATGAATGGAAGATAAAAGCAGATGCTGATCTAAAACAACAGATGCATGAAGTTAATCAGAAAGTTGGTGGTTTGGAACTCTCAGTTGATCGCAAGTTGGAACCTATTATGAGAACACTTGATCAACAACACGAAGCAATAAAGGAACTGACCAATATTGCGGATTCAAGTGCTAAGGCGAATGAGAAACTTCTCTCCGAGAACAAGCGTTTAACAGATTTATTGAATAAAATAACTGAGAAATGTATTGACTTGGAGGGAAGGCAACGACGTAAGAACTTGCGTATCGTGGGTATGCGTGAAGGCAAGGAGGGAGCTCAAGACACCAGAGAGTTTGCTGCAAATCTTCTGAAGAATGTCTTGAATCTGGATCAAGCACCCCTACTTGGCTGAGCGCACAGAGCACTGAGACGACGCCCAAAGACGGGTTCGCCACCAAGACAACTGATTGTGAAAGTGGTCTACGATCATGTTTTGGAAGATATGATGAAGATAATAATTCGCAAACAGAATCTATTTTATGATGGTGATAAGATCAGCATATTCAGAGATTATCCTGCGGAAGTTGCCAGGAGAAGAGCCCTTTTTACTGAAACAAGGCACATCCTCAGGAATATAAAGGGCGTGAGATATGGCCTGATGTATCCTGCTACACTACGAGTGAGCTACGACAACAAAGAGCACCACTTCACTAAACATACCGCAGCTCTGGAGTTCGCACGTAAAATCGAGAAGGATGAGGAAGAAGAAGATGCAGAGGGAATACAGAGAGAAGACGATGGTGAAGAAGAGGAGGAAGAATAACGAACTTGAATTATACTCAACACTTACCTGATGCCGATCCACAACCAGCATTAAGGAGGAAGAATGATGATCTTGTAAAATTATTGGACTTGAAGAGCACAATGATTATTAATAATAAACTAATATATAATAGTATTAGTTCAGTACTAACCATTATTAATAAATATATGCAATACCTCCTTAAATAACCTAAAACGATAACAGCAAATTAAATCAATAAAGTATTAATAAGAATGGAAATGTAATACCCCGCCCCTAAATATATTGCCCTTAAGGCATTTACGGTACTGGAAATACAAACATCTTTTTTTTCCCAACGGAAGTCCGTAGTTTAACAGCCACGCTAGTGTGGCTTACACTAACACCACTTTATGTAGCTTTAGCCACTCTTTCTTTCCTGCACCTTTCCAATAATATTACTAACTTTTTCTTTTCTCTTTTTTATATTATTTTTTTATATATATTATATGTGGAATTATATTATTTTACTTTTGAATGGAATTATACCGTAGGCTGGAGAGGATATGTATGCCAAATAATGTTATTAGTATTAGTTGATCATAAACTAGGGTGCGAAATTAGGATATATGTGCTGAGACATCTACCTCATTATAATCCACCATAACATCCTAATGCAAGACACTAACAAGAAAAAGGGGGGTGATGGAATCACCTTCTGTAGTTGGAATGTAAAAGGTATTAATGAACCAATCAAAAGAGGTAAGGTTTTGGCGCAATTAAATAGAATACAAGCTGACATAACCTATCTTCAAGAGACTCATCTAAAAAAGGAGGCACAATATAGGTTAACGGCAAATTGGATTTCTAGGGTGTATCATTCATCATTCACTCATAAATCTCGAGGAGTTGCCATTCTTATTCGTAAAGGTATTCAATTTAAACATAGTTCAATAATAGAGGACCCAGAAGGTAGATATATAATAGTCACGGGTGAATTATACTCGAAGAAGGTTGTACTTATGAATATATATGGCCCAAATTTTGATAATCCACTATTCTTTAAGAAAATATTTAATACTATCCCTACAGTAACACAGAACAATCTAATAATTGGGGGCGACTAAAATTGCACTTTGGATAATTATTTAGACAGATCTTCAATCAAAAGGAAGGTTATTTCTAGATCAAGCGAATTCATAAATTCTTTTATTAGATCAGCTAATGTCAAAGATATTTGAAGAAATGCAAATCCTAATGGCCGAGAATACTCATTTTACTCGCCGGTATTTGGAACATACTCCAGGATAGATTATTTTCTAATAGATTCAAAACTTGTCCCATTTACGTATGACTCAAAATACCATAATATTATTATTTCGGATCATGCTCCATTAACATTTAAGGTTAACTTAAAGGGTATAACTAAAGGATATTCGCAATGGAGACTTAATCCTCATATATTAAACGATAAAAGGTGCTCAGATTATCTGGTTAAACAGATTGAATTATTTTTTTAAACCAATGACAAACCTGGAATTTCATCATCTCTCTTATGGGACACATTTAAAGCTTTTAAACGGGGTGCTACAATCTCAGCGCAGACATATTTGAATAAGGAAAATAGAAAGATTCAACAGAAATTGGAAAATGAAATAAGGCAGTTGGACATGGAAAATGCTATGTCTCCATCTAGGGTTATACAAAATAAAATTGTAACATTAAAATACAAATTAAATGAGATACATTCAAAGTACGTTATTAAACTTTTTCAAAAGACCAAACAAATACATTTTGAATTTGGGGATAAACCGCATAAATTGTTAGCTCGGCAACTAAGAAAAACAGAAGAAGAAAAAATGATATATAAGGTCAAATCTGAACAAGGAGATATATTAACTTTACCAAAAGATATTAATGATAGATTTCAATAATACTACCAAAAACTATATACATCAAAAGTGACGGATCAACCCGAGACAATAGAAACGTTTCTCCAGAAATGTAACATTAATGGATTAGATCGGGAAGGTAGAGAATTATTAGATGCCGAAATATCAGCAAAAGATATTGAGGAATCAATTAGATCATTGAAGAATGGTAAAGCTGCAGGACCCGATGGTTTGGGGGTTGAATTTTATAAGAAGTTTCATGATTTGATCGTCCCACGGTTACAAATTATGTACAAAGTTGCCTACGAACAAGAACAACTTCCAGAAACCTTAAAAGAATCCACAATTACACTTATTCCTAAAGCAGACAAAGATCCAGAAGACCCAGGATCATACAGAGCAATAGCTCTTTTAAATACAGATCAAAAAATATTAACAAAAATTTTATCTCAACGGTTAAGTTTAGTGATCAATAGATTAATACATCATGATCAAACAGGTTTTATTCCTAAACGTTATTCTACTTATAACTTAAGACGTCTGTTTAATATTATCTACTCGAAAAGAATGACTGATGTTGAACTAGCAGTTATATCCCTGGATGCGGAGAAGGCGTTTGACCAGGTCGAATGGCCTTATTTATTTAGGATAATACAGAAATTTCAACTGGGAGAAGGATTTTGCAAATGGGTTAGAATTTTATATTCAGGCCCAACAGCAAGAATCCTAACAAACCAAATGTTATCAGCAAAATTCAATCTTTCTAGGGGTTGTAGACAAGGTTGCCCGTTATCACCGTTACTATTTGCACTCGCTATAGAATTATTAGCCGAAAGGATTAGAGTAGAACCAGAAATTTATGGATATAATACTAAAACTACAATTAATAAAATATCTTTATATGCAGATGATGTTTTATTGTATATAACAAAACCAGAGGTTAGCATCCCTAAAGTACTTGAAGTGATAAATGAATTTAGTGAGTTCTCAGGATATAGAATTAACTGGAACAAAAGTGAAATTATGCCTATAACAGGAATTAAATTGAATAAATTACAAAAATTTCCATTTAAAATAGCTAATAATCAAATTAAATATCTTGGAATTAATGTATCAAATTCTTATAATTCTTTATTTAAATCTAATTTTCCTCAATTATTAAATAAATTAAAAACAAATATTTTATATTGGAAAACATTACCGATATCAATGATCGGTAGAATAAATGCCATTAAAATGATTTTTCTGCCTCAATTACTATATTTATTTCAAGCCATTCCATTATATCTTCCTAAATTTTTTTTTTTTTTAATTGATTCTATAGTTAATAGCTTCATTTGGGATTACAAAAATCATAGAATAAGTAAAACACACTTATGCAAATCTAAGATAAATGATGGATTAGCTTTACCTAATTTTTTATATTATTTTTGGGCGGTTCAGGTTAAGAACTTTAATTATTGGTTGATACAGATGGAACAAGACCCAGCTTGGTTAAGAATTGAAAAGGAAGATTGTTTCCCTTTAGACATAAGCACAATACTCCTTGCCCCTGCGTGGTACAAAAAAAATTATATAAGGAAAACCCTATAATTTTAAATAACATACGTACCTGGAAACAAATCATTAAGACTTTACATTTAGAAACTATACCACTTTGTTTACCAATTATGAATAATCCTATGTTTAAACCTTCGACATTGGATGTGGGGTTTAGACATTGGAAAAACTTAGGAATGATAAGGATAGAACATCTTTACAGGAATGGGAAATTCCTCTCATTCCAGGAGTTGAAAGAGATTTATGGACTGCAAGCAAATAATCTATTTAGATATTTACAAATTAGAGATTATGTCAAATTAAATACGCTAAATTACAGAAATAGAGAGCCAGTTATACTGGATGAAGTACTTAACAAGCATCCAACAACAGAAAAATTAATAGCATATATATATAATATTTCTTTGGACAAGGAAATGCCAAAAACGGAACTATTCCGACAAAAATGGGAAAATGAAATTGGTTTACCTATAACAGAAGATTCATGGGAAGAAAGCTTACAACAAATTCATCGCTGTTCGTTAAATACCAGACATACTTTGATACAATTCAAAGTAATACATAGATTACACTACTCAAAAAAGAAATTAAATAGAATTTTTCCTACTATATCACCATTATGTGATAAATGTCAGCACATAGAAGCCGATTTAAATCATAGTTTTGTAATATGTACAAAACTTAAAAGTTATTGGACTGAGATTTTTAAAATTATTTCCACAGTTTTAAAGATCACATTAAGCCCTGACTCAAAATTAATTATATTTGGGGTTTTAGATTCAAATCAAATTTTAACAGTAAATCAAAGAAATTTTCTGGATTACTGTTTAATAATTGGAAAAAAATTAATATTACAATTTTGGAAGGGACCATTATCACCGACAATTAAAATGTGGACAGTGGAAATGTTGGAGACATTACAATTGGAGAGAATTAGATTTATCCTAATGGATAAACCTGAGTTTTTTGAACAAATATGGTCTCCATTCACTGATTATATGAAGGGGTAGCTGGGCTCAGCATCGAAACTCAATGAGTACCCGGTGGAAAGATCAAACAAAAATGTTTAAGATCAGATTTATATACTTGTCTCTATATATTATAATTAGAAATTGTTCCACTCATTGATAAGTTGTATACCGTTTTCTTTTCCACAAGTATTTTTTTTGTTTTTTTGTTTTTTATTTTTGTTTATTTTATTTTATTTTTATTTTTTTTCTTCTCTCTCTTCTTTATATTAATCAACTATTATCATACTCTTATAATTATTCACTATTCTTTCTTTATACTTTTTTCACTCTATAAAAAAAAAGTGAGGCCAATATATATATTTTGTTAACATTTATATAATTTTGGAAAGATGTATCAACTATATTTGGAAAAAAATGCTATATTATTTGTTATATGTATGGCCTCTAATAAAAATATATTCAAAAAAACCAAAAAAAACAAGTCTCTTCCTTCCTGATCCAAACCTTTAATATGACATTCATGTAGGAATGTTTCCATTCCATCAGGTTGTCCCGTCAGTTTAGTTGAGTGAAGGTTTTGATAGTAATGCAGAAATCTGTCATTAATATCTTTTGGTAAAGTTAATATTTCTTCTTGTTCAGATCTGATTTTATATATCATTTTTTCCTCACCTAATTTTCTAAACTGGTGTGACAATAGTTTTTGTGGTTTATCCACGAATTCAAAGTGTACTTGTTTAGTCTGTAGAAAAAGTTTAATAACATGATTTGAGTATATTTTATTTAGTTGATATTTTAATGTTGCAATTTTATTATATATCACCTTAGATGGAGATATTGCATTTTCAATATCCAATTGCTTTATTTCATTTTCCAACGTTTGTTGAATCTTTCGGTTTTCCTTATTAAGGTGTGCTTGCGCGGATATTATAGCACCACGCACAAATGCTTTAAATGTGTCCCAAAGAAGTGTCGAAGAAATTCCAGGTTTGTCATTAGTCTCCAAAAACAATTTAATCTGTTTTACCAGATAATCATAACAAGCCTTATCATTTAATATTTGAGGGTTGAGTCTCCATTGAGAGTATTTATTAGTTAAACCCTTTAATTTTATCTAAAATGTTAATGGAGCATGATCCAAAATAATAATATTATGGTATTTTGAGTCATACATAAATGGAATTAACTTTGAGTCTATTAAAAAATAATCTATCCTTGAATAGGTTCCGAATACAGAATAAAATGAATATTCCCGACCAGAGGGATTATCAGTTCTCCAGACATCCTTAACATTTGCAGTTAAAGAATTTGCATTAAAATAATTTATGAATTCGCTTGATTTAGATATAGCTTTCCTTTTAGTTGATGATCTATCTAGATAATTATCTAAAGTACAGTTTAAATCACCCCCAATTATTAGATTATGTTGTGTAGATATAGGAATAGTATTAAATATTTTCTTAAAAAACAGCGGATTATCAAAGTTAGATTCATATATGTTCATAAGACCGATTTTCTTTGAATATAATTCACCCATAATTATTATGTATCTACCCTCAGTATCTTCTATTATTGAGCTATGTTTAAATGGTATGCCTTTACGAATAAGTATTGCGACCCCTCTAGACTTATGTGTAAATGAAGAATGAAACACTTTAGAAATCCATTTTGCTATTAGTCGATGTTGTGCATCCTTTTTAAGGTGTGTCTCTTGAAGAAAGACTATGTCTGTTTTAAGTCTATTTAACTGAGCTAAAACCTTACCTCTTTTAATTGGTTCATTAATTCCCTTTACGTTCCAACTGCAGAAGGTGATTCCATCACCCCCAGTTTTCGTATTAATGTCTTGCATTTTGTTATTAAGGTGAATTATAATGGAGTAGCTGTCTCAGCACATCCATCCCAATCTCATACCCATGCTTCAGATCAATGAATTTTAATCCTTCTAACTTTATCTTAAATACATCTCTTCAAACCAACTGTATAATACCAATCATAACTAAAATAATATAGTACATTATATAAAATATAGGAGACAAAATATATTTTTTAAATGTTACAGATTCTGATTGACATTTTCCCCAAACACCTTCATTGAACATTTTATGCTTTATTTCTTGACTTATTCTTGGTTTACTACTGATTAATGTTTAAAAAAATCAAACAACTTTGAATATAAAACGATCAACTTCAACTGATGATGTCACAATTACTTGGCTAGCAGTGACCAGCTTCACTGAATATTTCTTCCCATATTTCACATGATTTGCGATTAAAGTTTTAAATATGGCAAATCTCACAAGATTGTTAATGTTAAAATCATTCCTGCCAGCTTCCACCATACTTTGATATAATGTTGCGACACAGGAACACCTTGAACATTTCACCTCACAGGAGGGGGAGGGTGAATTACTATTGCAACACGCAGGGGAAGTGCAATTGGAATTTTTTATAATGCCCACTGCCGAGGGAGGCAGGGGTGTGCTGGAATCATATGATCAGGAACGACTCGAGTTGGTGGACCAAGCCTCCCGTGGGGGCTATGGGTTGAAAACGGATGCGATGGGGGAGCAGAACCATTGTGACATCATCAGCGAGAGCTTCTCATTTAAATTCAAAGTCTTTTGATATTTTTAAACTTTTTCAGTAATAATTCGAGAAATGAAGCATGACATTTTCAGATAAGATGACTTTGGACTCGCCAGGATAAATGTCAACAGGAATGTGTAAATATTTTATCCTTACAGTGTAGATTTTTCGCAAAGATGTAATAACACACAAACAAACAGACACAGACATACACATTCAAGATCAGGATTTTAACCAAGTGCGACCCATTGGGTCCCGTCCCCTCAACGCACGGTTGTGCGGGGGGGGGGTGATGCGGCCTTCAGTGTCACACACACACACACACACACACACACACACACACACACACACACACACACACACACACACACACACACACTCAGACTAATCATCCCTCCCCCCGTGCGCACACACACACTAAACCAACACCCCTGTTACACTCACACTGCCCCCCCCTTGATATCATATTAATATTATTAATTCACTCCTTTTACCTCATCCCTTGCCCTATCCACACACACATAGCCCCCAACTGCGCAGGCGCAGCAAGAGAGGGCAGAGAGAGAGGCAGAGAGAGAGAGAGATCGCAGAGAGAGTGAAAGGGCAGAGAGGGAGGCGGCAGAGAGAAACAGTGGGCAGAGAGAGAGAGAGAGGGGCAGAGAGAGAGGGGGCAGGGAGAGAAAGATGCAAAGAGAGAGAGAGCGGGCAGACAGCGAGGGGGCAGAGAGAGAGAGAAAGGGGCAGAGAGGGAGAGAGGGGGCAGAAACATATTGAGTACCCAAGGACCAGAGGACCCACCTGAGAGTTCGGCTGCTCCAGTGCTGGGCCTGACTTGTTCTTTCTGCATCCTATGAATAACGGGGGGTGGGAGGGGTCGGCAGTTGACGTCACTCACAACGTCTGGAAAACAGCGCAGAGCATCAGCAAAAGCTACTCGTTTAAATTCAGTCTTTTGATATTTTTAAACATTTTCAGTAATGTCAAGGAATAAAGCATGATATTTTCACATAAGGTGACTTTGGATGACGGGAAAATGCCACCTGGAATATGTAAATACTTAATTGTTATTGCATAGATTTTTTGCAAGATGCAATAACACACAAACACACAAACACACATTCACACATTCAAAATCAGAATTTTAACAGTTACTAGACTCAACACATGGTTGCGGGGGGGGGGGGGGCGTTGTGGTGCGGCCTGCTGTGTCACACACACACACACACACACACACACACACACACACACACACACACACACACACACACACACACACACACACACACACACACACACACACACCACCCCCCCCCCACACGCACACGCTACACCCACAACCCACACACACACTAATCCCCCCCATTCATATCATATTCATATTATTAATTTGCTCCTTTTACCCCATCCCTCACTCTATCCACTCACCCATCGCCCCCAATTGCACAGGCGAGGCTAGAGAAAGCCGATAGAGAGGCAGAGACAGTGAAAAGGCAGAGGGAAGGGAAGGGCAGAGAGGGGGAGCTAAGTCAAATCAAGTTTATTCGTCACATACGCATATGAGATGTGCAGTGAAATGAAAACTGGCAATGTTTGCGAATTGTGCAAAAAATTACAAAACAGAATGGAACAGGATCAGTAATTACGTATTTGTGGGAGAGAAAAAAAAGCAGAAACAGCTATTGAAAAAGACACCACACAACAGCAAATTGGTACAGTAAAGTTAGTCCCTGACGAGATAGGAGTTTACAGTTCTAATGACCTCTGGGAAGAAACTCCTTCTCATCATCTCCGTTTTCTCAGCATGGCAACGGAGGCGTTTGCTTGACCGTAGCAACTGGAGCTGTCCGTTGCTGGGGTGGAAGGGGTCTCCCATGATCTTGTTGGCTCTGGAGTTGCACCTTCTGATGTGAAGTTCCTGCAGCGGGGCGAGTGTAGTTCCCATAGTGCATTCGGCCGAATGCACTACGCTCTGCAGAGCCTTCTTGTCCTTGGCAGAGCAGTTCCCAAACCAAATTGTGATGTTTCCGGACAAGATGCTTTCCACAGCCGCTGAGTAGAAGGACGGGAGGATCCGCAGAGGCACTCAAATTTCCTCAATTGCCTGAGGTGATAAAGGCGCTGCCTTGCCTTACTAACCAGTGCTGCAGCGTGTGATGTCCATGTCAGATCCTCTGGATGTGGACTCCCAGGTATTTAAAGCAGCTCACCCTATCCACAGTATCCCCATTTATCCTCAATGGTGTGTACGTCCTCGGATGTTGTGTCCTCCCAAAGTCCACAATCAGCTCCTTAGTTTTTTTGATGTTCAAGAGGAGGCTGTTGTCCTGACACCAGAGTGCCAGATCAGCCACCTCCTCCCGGTAGGCCTTCTCATCATTGTCTGAGGGGGATCCTGTGGTCAGGGTGAGGGACTTCGATGTATTCACTCCCATCTTGACTACCTGTGGCCTGGCGGTGAAAAAGTCCAGGACCCAGGCACAAAGGGGGGCGTTGAGCCCCAATTCCAGCAGCTTCTCAGCCAGTCTGGTGGGGACTATCGTGTTGAAGGCTGAACTGAAGCCTATGAACAGCATCCTCACGTAGCCCCCCTTCTGGCTGTCTAGGTGAGAGAGAGCGGTGTGCAGAACCTGGGAGACCGCATCATCCGTGGATCTGTTCGGACGGCATGTGAATGATAGCGGGTCCATGTTGCGAGGGAGGAAGGCGCAGATGTGTTTCTTAAGCAGCCTCTCAAAGCATTTCATGACTACCGATGTGAGGACAATGAAGCATCTTTTGAAGCAGGCAGGGACCACGGACGTGGCCAGGGAGAGGTTGAATATTGCAGTGAGCACCGGAGCTAGCTGCGTAGCACAAGACTTTAGTACTCGCCCTGAGATGCCACCTTGGCCTGCAGCTTTCCTCATGTTCACACATGTCAGAGCCGAGAGAGAGGGCAGAGAGCAGAGAGAGAGGGCAGAGAGAGAGGGCAGAGAGAGAGAAGGCAGAGAGAGAGGGAAGAGAGAGAGAGATGGCAGAGAGAGAGAGCGAAGGACCAAGAGAGAGAGAGGGGCAGAGAGAGAGAGAGACAGACAGAGAGAGGCGGGGCAGAGAGGGAGAGAGAGAGAGAGAGAGAGAGAGAGAGAGAGGGGGCAGAGAGAGGGCAGAGAGAGAGAGGCAGAGAGAGATGGGCTGACAGGGGCAGAGAGGGACAGAGAGGGAGAGAGAGGGGCAGAGAAGGAGAGAGAGGGCCAGAGATGGAGAGAGTGGGGCAGAGACGGACCGAGGACCCGAGTACATGAATATCTGACCGAAAGCTTGGCTGCTCCAGTGCAGGGCCCGACTTGCTCATTCTTTCTGCGCCTTTTGAATAACTGGGGGGGGGGGTAGGGGGCAATTGACGTCACTCGCAGCGCATGGAAGAATGCCGCAGAATGGACCCATTGTGACATCATCAGCGAAGGTTTTGTCATCTCTTTTGATATTTTTCAATATTTTCAGTAATGTTGAGAAATAAAGCATGATATTTTCAGATAAGCAGTTTTGGACCCAATGGGAAAAATGTCAACCGGAATATGTATAAAAGTCATCGTTACCACGTTGATTTTCACGAAAATGTGATAACACTAAAACAAATAAACACATACACAGACACAAACACACATGTACGCATGTAAGATCAGACTTTTAATGGTTACTAGACCAAGTGGGACCCATTGGGTCCCATCCCCTAAATGCGTGTTTGCGTGGGGAGGGGTTGCCATGCGGCATCACACACACAGGAACCACCCCCCATACACAAGCACGCTAACCATCCTCTAAACACACACACACACACACACATAAACCACCCCCTTGATATTATATTAATGTTATTATTTCGCTCCTTTTACCCCATCCCCTGCCCGAACCACTCACGCATAGCCCCCAACTCACAGGCGCAGCTACAGACAGAGAGCGCCATGGACAGAGAAATGGCTGGGGCTGGGGCAGGGGCAGGGGCAGAGAGGGAGTGGGGAGGGCAGAGAAGGAGCAGGGGCGGAGAGAAAGAGAGCAGGTGGGCAGACAGGGAAGGGGTAGAGTTTGGGTGGTGGGGAGGTGCGGCGGCACAGGGGAGAGAGAGAGAGGAGGATGGAAAGTGTGAAAGAGAGCGATGGATATATGTATGGATATATATCCATATAGGCCCGTACGAAGCTTTTCAAAAAGGGGGGTGTCATGACAGGATTACAAAAAATGTATGTGAAATAATGTGCGCACAACGCACATCACGAGCGTGAAGCCCCTCGTGGCCGTGAAACTCTGGGGTTTTAGATGCTCTCCAGTGTATTCACAGCCTTATTTGGAGCATTTTTGCCCAAATGTCTGACCAATATTTGAGATATAATTTTGGTTGAGTCAAGAGTAATCAGTGGGTGGAATGGGATGATTGGGATCATTACTGTATACATTTTTTTAAATCAAGAATTGTTGTCCGTTTTAATAATCAAGTGGTACTGTTGTAAAATGTTATAAAGGAGCATGCAAAAACTGCAAATAAAATACCGAGTTTTGCAGTGAGTTTTTGCAGTGAAGTTTTTGCAGTGAAGAAAGCCTTTTTTAAGAAAATGTTTTGTGTGTTGATTTGATTACCTGTTACTGTTAGACTGGGTTAGTGTGTGCAATGCACCTTAATGGTCCTCCTGACCTAACAACTTCACATCATATCACTTTCAACATGGGATAGTGATGGGAATACAACATTTAGTTCGACTTCAATTTCCATCATGAAAATTGTTACTATGATCGTATGATCGATAACATTACTATGATTGCTTTCAAACGAACCTTTTTTACTGTCACTTTATTATAACAAATTCTAGTTCCATGATGACATAAACAAGATCACAAATCACATTTTGAATTCTCAAACATTATGCAATTGTGAATTATTCGTAATTTATAAATTCGTAAATTATACGTAATTTCGTTTGGAACTGCATGTATCAATGTATTTCTAAATGACAATAAAGTTTGTTTGACTTTTGACTGACTTGACTTATTGCAGAGCTGCCAGGTTTCACCGCGCATTTCAGTATTTTGATGGCTGAAAATCAGTATTTTGTTGGGGAAATAGGTATTTCTCACATAAATGCAATAGAATGTACTACACAGAAACAGGATTTTTGAAAATCAGTATTTTGCATGCAACCTCGTGTATTCTCAAATATCAGTATGGAATACTGAAAATCAATATTGCTGAATTGTGTCCAAGTCATGAGTCAAGAGAGTTTTATTGTCATGTGTCCCAGATAGGACAATGAACTTCTTGCTTGCTGCAGCACAACAGAATATATAAAAATAATCCAGAACAGCAGATAAAATTTCAATGTGTTTATACACCATAGTCTATATATATATACACAATAAATAAACAGATACAATACAATAGGCTGTTATTGTTCAGCCCTCCACCACTTCCTGCGGACCAGGAAACCAGAAGCAAGAGTTACTACAGGGAGTAACTCCAGATCCAGGGACAGTGAGTGATTCTGCGTAGATTTTCAGCGGTCATGGCGAGGCAGCGATCGGACAGCAATGGCAGCCAGATCTCCCACAATTCAAAGCAAGGGAGAAAGTGCCCAGCGGTAACACTTACCATGGCAGTGCGCATGCGCAGGGCGGCCGATGATGCGCTGGCCGTAGCAGTGCGCATGTGCAAGGTGGCCAGTTGTGCCGGTGGATGAGAAGCGAGCGGAGAGCGGAGACCCGGTGGCCCGGACATGGATACGGATGTCAGGCAGAGATGGAGAGTGACAAAGAGAGAGAGATAGAGAGGGGGGCCTGCCCCGAGGTGAATGGCAGGTGTCCTGCCTTGGCCGGAGGCCGCCTAGATTTCAAGGCCCTAGTCTTCAGCCTATGATGCCTTGTGGTAAATCCAGCTCTGCGAGGCCCCTCTAGATCTCGTGCCCTATGTTTAAGCTTGTCAAGTTTATATGTAAATCCGGCCCTGTCCAGCAGCACCCTAGGATGCACAAGTAACCACACCAGCAGCACCCAAGGGTGCACAAGTAACCACACCAGCAGCACCCAAGGGTGCACAAGTAACCACACCAGCAGCACCCAAGGGTGCACAAGTAACCACACCAGCAGCACCCAAGGGTGCACAAGTAACCACGCCAGCAACATCCCAGGGTGCACAAGTAACCACACCAGCAGCGCCACGAGAAGCAGCAGCAGGTCACCGCAAGGGACCGCTCAAGCGGCAGGTTTGTAAAGGCAGATTATGGTGCTCGCACTCCGACCTCAGCTGCCGTGTCACCCGAGCCTGCTCGGGCTTGGACAGTTTCTTCGAGCACTGCGGACTCGAGCCTAAGGTGATCGAGATCCTGGCCAGGGAGACGTTTGCCGCCGACGTCGCCTTCGAAAGCCTTGTCCTCAAGATTTGCAGCGTGAAAGGCCTGTCCCACTTGGGTGACATTTTCGGTGACAGCCTGAAAAAAGGTTGTCACATTGTGGTTGGGTCATGACGTGGCTTGATGCACGGTGATGCATGTAGTGACGCGCGATGACTCCCTGTCGCCCCTGGATTTTGGAATGTTCAATGAAGCATTCAACTCTTTTTACACATTGCAATTGATGCAATTTCGATTATTTCTTTCCACTTCCAAACAATGTGGTTGGATTATTCAGCATATGATCAACCTGTGTCAATAAATCCTGGACCATAGTAACATATATGCTTAACCATTCACACTACAGGTTGATGCAAACATGTTTTCTGTGAAGGACCGAAAATTATCATGACATGGCCATAGCATGGATCGTTATTGCTATTGGTACAGAAACACTCTGGCTTCCCAAATAATTTATCCACAACAAAATATACAGGTTGGAAGGAAATTTCTGAAGGCATTTTATGATAATAGCTTTTAAAACCGACTATACCCCTCTGACAGGTTAAACATTACACTAGCTGACAAGAGATGGCCAAAGGGCATAACTGCAGCAAATGTTCTTTTGGTAATATTAGATTAGATTAGATTTGATTTTATTACTTGTCATTCGAACCTCAGAGGGGCTCAAACGAAACTCCGTTTCTACAGCCATACAAAGAAAACAATTCCTACAAAACATACAAACACTTCAATTCACACAAACATCCATCACAGTGAATCTCCTCACTGTGATGGAAGGCAAAGTTCTTTTCTCTCCCCTGCACCATTTCTCTCCTGATGTTAAAGCCCCAGGCATGCGATGTTAAGTCCCGTGGCCATTGAGGCCTCGCCAGGCGATGTACGGCCGCGCTCTGGGCCCAAAAGTCACAGGTTGGAGCCGCTGGCAGGCACTGGAATGTCCCGTGGCCATTAAAGCCGCGCCGGGCTATGTATGGCCCTGCTCCGGGTCATTCCAACCCCGCGACATGGGCAGGAAAGGTTGCGTTGCAGGAGCTCCGGAAAGCGGTCTCCCACCCGGACCCGCAAGCTCCCGATATCCCGACAGTGCACCTGCAGTAATCTGCAGCTGGAGCTCGAGCTCCGGAGTCGGTCGGCCCGTCCCACGATGGCAAGTCCACAGCTCCACAGCCTCCATGACTGAAGCCCCCGGGTCATCCCGATCGGAGGCCGCCCCACGGTCCTAGGCCCCAACGACAACGGAGACCCGACAGGGAAAAAGTCGGGTCTCTCGTACTGGGAAGAGATTTTTAAAGTTTCCCCCCTCCCCATCCCCCACATACAAACAGTTAGAAACAGTAGAAAAAAACCATGAACAACTACATTTAACTAGACAAAAATATTTAAAAAAAAATTAAATATATATGTTTAAAGGTGTCAAAACGTCACATTACCTGACATTCAGATTAGATGTATGTGTTGTGAACAGCAATGAAGATCCCCAGTTTGTACGCACTAGACTTTTTAAAAATTATTGATAAATGCTGTTTCCATCATTCCCACTTCAGAATTAACGTTAAAATTTCAACTGAAATATCTCCTGTCCAAATTTTTGATGTATATGACTGACTGTAGAAGCAAAACCTGGATAAATCCAACGTGTAGTTGTGAATGTTGCTCATTAAATAACTACAGTCCTGATACTCCATATTAAGAGCAGTGAATTGCCGTTAAAATGAATTCTGTAATAACGTGTCAACGGTAGCAGTGACAATCCAACACTGCTAATGTTTCACTTGTTCACAATTTAATTAATTCATCTTTATGGACTAAAACAAATAATAACATTGGGAATTAAAACACATTTGATTGCATTCCGTTATCAAACATTGTCAATGTTCGCTCTGAAGACATTTCCAGTGCAGTAGGGTCAGGGGGTGAATCAGTGTGGGATGGTTAGATGGCGGGGGGTGGGGGGGTGGGGGGGACGAGGGTGAGAAGGCAAGGTGCAGATTGGATGGATTGAGGCAGGGGAATTAGTGCGTGTTGGTTGGAATAGGTAAAATTATAAGGGGAGAGCGCGGGGGATGTAAGTGGGATTGAATGGGGGGGATCAGTACAGGATGAATGGGGGGTTCAGTACAGGATGAATGGGGTGGATCAGTACAGGATGAATGGGAGCTTCAGTACAGGATGAATGGGGGGTTCAGTACAGGATGAATGGGGGGTTCAGTACAGGATGAATGGGTAGGTCACTACCAGATTGATAGTAGGTAAGTAAGTAATTTTTATTTATATAGCACTTTTTAAAAATCAAATTGCGTTGAAGCCAAAGTGCTTTGCAGAGAAGAAATTAGGTTTCTATAAATCCATGTAAAGTAAAAAATAAAAAAGATACAGTACACTATAGGATTCAACATGAAACGTGCCCCCACAGCAGAATCCACTGTGAGGGAAGGCACCAAAAAATCCAGTTCTCCTCCTCCTCATAGTCCACCCGAAGTCAGGGCCTGTTTGTGGCCTCCGCAGCCAGCCCGATGCTTTCAGGCCCTCTTTGCCGGGAAGTTGGAAACTCCGGCGTCGGGTGAACATTCCTCTGCGGCTTGGAAATGTCTGAAACGGCCGCTCCCTCCCCGGAGACTGCGGCGCTCGTAGTCCACGGGCCACGCTGGATTGGAGCTCCGACTCTGGCGATCTCGGATACCAGTCTCCGCGGTGTTTTTAACTCCAGTGCCGCCCGCGGATGTACGCCCGCAGCCACAGCTCCTCGACGTTGGAGTCGGCGGTCACAGCACTCCGGAGCTTACCGCACGGCGACCCGGTAAGGCATCGTCCGCTCCGTGTTGATGTCCCAGCGCTGTGCCGCCGCCAAAGTTGTAGTCCCGGTCCGAAACACCGCTCCAAAACCGCAACAGTTTCCCCCTTTCTCCCCCCCACATAAAAAGATGGGAAAGAGAGGGAGTGAAATATGGAGAGAGAGCAATGGAGTGAGAGAATGAGAGATAGTCATGGAGAGAGAGAGGGAGAGAGAGGGAGAGAGAGGAAGAGATAGAGAAACAGAGAGAGAGACGGAGAGATCGGGAGAGAGGGAAGTGAAAGAGAGAGAAAGGGAGAGAGAAAGAAGAAAGGGAAAGGAAGAGGTAAAGAGAGAGAGAGAAAGAGAAAGTCCCGTGTGCGTGACTTTGGCGCCTTGCAGAGGGGGGCGGGTTTAAAATGCCGTTTTTCCCTAGACAGTCCAAATCGATCCATGTCGGGCGATTTTGTCGCTAAAGAGAAATCGCTCTGACATTTCATTCATGAAGCTATTTTTAAACTATGCTAGATTATTTATTAACTAGAGTAGTTTAAAAATCATCTTCTAAAGCTCTGAACGCTGACAGCGGAGCGGACGTAACGTAGGCGATAAAAGAAGGAACCCAATTTATTTTTACATAAAAACGTGGTTCTTAGGAAGCATTTAATCATATTTTCATGTTGCGAAAAGGTTACCAAAAAAATGTATGAACGGCAGTGTTTTTCATACCGACTTAACCGCAAACCACAACGTTCCAATCCACCGCATTCCACTAAAACCCACTCGCAAGTTGATTTAAATGGCCATTAATTTACAGGCATTAAACACTAAATTCCTTCCACTTGGCCTATAAATTCATGAAACTGAGATTTAAAAATCATGTTATATTGTGGATTATTGTGTGAATGTTATTAGGCCACTTAGGCAATTTAAAAAAGTTTATCTTTTCTTAAGAAATGGATAGATGTTTAGATCTAGTAATTGAATTTTGTAATTAGCTACAATTAGATAACTAACTAATTATATGCTTTAATTTCAGGTCATCCAAGTAAGATTGTTTCATATTTGTTTCAGAATGCTTCAATCTATAATAACTGAAAATTTCACTGAGTTCTCTTAATTTTTAAGAAAGTTATGGGCTTTTGACTGTTCTGGGTCACAGCTTTTGAGTTAAGTCAATGGAAAGGAAATGGGGAACAAGATGCTAATTTCCGAGTATGACAATGGCCATAACTATTTTAATACTGAAAATATGAAAGTGAATTAGGTGTCAAATTAAACTTCTTTTCATGCTTTATCTGATGGGATAAATTGCAGACTTGATTTATAAAATCTCAAAATGTTGTAACATTGCTAAACTATGGTTTGCAGTGCCGCACTGGTTGGGGAGCCTCTGGAAGAAGAGTTCACAGCCAACATTAATTATCTGGCTTCCCACCAGTTTCAGGAACATGTTATGATGGAGACAGCCATGAGGTACCACGCCCCCAGAAACTGTCTTGCCCTTAAGGTACCCATGGTGAATAGTTCCATCTGGAGCTACATTGGCGGCAACATTGACCCAAGAGGTCAAGCTGCAGAGAATTTTAAACCTGCTGGCATCGGGGTTGACAGCATTCGCCAGGTCGGTTGATGAATTGTGCACTGCGCAACAATGCCATTGCATCCCCTTGAGCCTCTGATAATGCGCATTATCGGAAGCTCAAGGGGATGCAATGGCATTGTTGTGCAATGCACAATTCAAAATTAATAGCTTTTGTAAGAATGTCATTCGTCCTGTTCTCAACCCCAAGTTTGCTGGGTTGTGAAAGGCCAGTAACGTGCAGCCGCCCAATCTGCTGTTTGGAGAAGACCTGTCCAGGCAGGTGAAGGACTTGGACGATGAGTCGAAGGCTGTGTGGCTACTTCGGGCTCCACCACCTAACAGACAGTTGTCGTTCCAACGCCAGCACCCCTACGCCTCGACCAGTGCAAGACCAACTGCGGAGACCACCTCCAACTTGAAGAACCAAAGAACCGGCCGGAGGTCTTTTTTAAGACATGGCCCGAACCGGCCGACAGCCAAGATGCGCAGCTGGCGCACACCAGCACCTCAACTCCCCAAACATCGGGGAAGGAAATAAATGTCCAGAATCCACCGACTAATATGGAGGTAGGTGGGTCTGGGTCTCAATGTAACATACCGGGTATGGGTTCATTGCATGTTGTTGGTAGGTTACGTTTCTTTGTGCATGAGTGGCGGTGGTTAACTTCTGACTTGTTCATACTGCACAGTATAGACGGGTTCCAAATTGAATTTGCGGGCTCTCTCCCAACCACGCAGCATGCTCCAAACCGTACCTTTGCACGTTCAAAACGGGATGATTTGGAAGTTCAGGCTGAAATTGAAAAGTTATGTGCTAAAAGAGTGATTGAAAAAAAACAGTCATGAACCTCATGAATTTGTATCCAATATTTTCCCTCGGGAAAAGAAGGATGGGGGGGGGGAGGGGGGCGCCGCATCATTTTGGACTTGACCCAACTTAATACCTTTGTGCAGTACAAACATTTGAAAATGGAAAGTTTTGTAACAGCAAAACAGCTAATTTCCAGGGGATGTTATATGGCATGCATACATAAATCACATGGGTGGTATCAAGTCAGTATCCTGTGATAAATTAGCATATCTCATTTGGAAATGGTGTATTATTCGACATATTTGGGTTTCAGACATCTACCTTCCAGGTGGCGGACACCAGGTCACGTAAATTCAATGACAACACAGAATGGGTGTTGAATCATAGTGTTTAAGGATATTATTTCTAGGTATGGAACACCGGATATGGATTTGTTCGCTTCAAGATTAAATCATCAATTACCCAAGTATGTTGCATGGGAACCAGATCCAGGGGCAGTAGCGATAGATGCCTTCTCGCTACATTGGGGTGCAATGTTTTTCATTGCATTTCCCCCATTTTGCCTTGTCAGTCGCTTTTCTGTAAAAAATTCAACAGGACTCTGCCTCCGGCATTCTGGTCGTCCCTGACTGGCCGACAGTCTTGGTATCCTCTGGTTCTGAGCATGGTTGTAGAACCTGTGTGGCAGGTTCCTGAAGGCAGGACTTTGTTAACAAACCCAGTGTCTGGTGAAGTACATCCTCTGCATGATCGGCTCAATTTATTGATTTGCATGTTTTAAGAAGACCGTTCCTCTGACTGGGACTAGCTGATCGTACAGTGGATGTGCTAACTGCGGCGTGGAGAGGCAGTACTCAAAAACAATATGCCTCATACATTATGAAATAGGAAGTGTTCTGTGCACAGGCCGATATTTCTTATGAGGCAGTGCAGATTACAAATGTTCTGGAGTTCCTCTCGAAATTGCACTTCGATGACAAATTAAGCTACAGTGCCATCAATAGTGCCAGAGGTGCGCTGTCATCTTACTTGCTGCCACTTTCAGAACACCAATCAGTGGGGTCTCACCCTCTAGTGTCTAGATTCATGAGGGGAGTCTTCAATTCAAACCCTCCTAGGCCCAGATATTCAGAAATTTGGGATGTAGGGGTGGTGTTAACTTTACTCCGGTCATGGTCTCCGCCACCTTCCCTGTCTCTACTCCGACTCACGCACAAGGTGGCTATGCTGATGGCGTTAGTTTCAGCACAGAGAGTCTAGTCCTTGCAAAAGCTTCGTTTAGACAGGATGCTCACCTCTGCTGGTAGTTTCACCCTTTTTGTGTATGACCCTATAAAACAGAGTAGACCAGGTACCTCAGGTTTGAAATTACAGTTCCTGTCATATCCTTTGGATCCAAATGTGTGTGTAGTTGCTCACCTCCGGCAGTACATCACCCTCACCAAGGGGCTTCGGTGGTCTGAGTTAGCATTACTGAATAGCCACAGAAAACCACATAAACAGGTCTCAACTCAGACCATTTCCAGGTGGTTAAAGCAAGTTTTAGTAGAGGCTGGGATTGATAAAAAAATGTTTAAATCGCATTCCACCAGGTCTGCAGCTACATCAGCGGCGAGGGTCATAGACGTCCCGCTAGACCAGATATTGTCGGCTGCAGGGTGATCCTCAGCACGCACGTTTCAGAAGTTTTATAACAAACCTTTAGCCGGAACTAGCGTGTTTGATAACCCAGTTTTAAGTTTGCCTTAATGTCCTCTTGGGTAGAAGGGGAACTGTTGTTGTTTTGTTATTGTTAACTACACATTAAATTCAATTTGTTCATTATGTCACGTTTCCACAGTTTTGTCCGCTCTTCTTCGTCAACTAGACATTGTGTGAAGCATGGATTCGTTCCACGGCATGGAGTCACAGAGCTTTAAGATCTTCACGTAGTCACTCACGTGACTCTAAAGTAAAATAGTAAGATTAAACGAGCTTACCAGTTTGAAGTTTGATCTTTATTTTATGCGGAGTTACGATGAGGGATTACGTGCCCTCCGCTCCCAACCCCTCCTCATAAAACCAGCTGGTAGTTCTAGTTTCTTTAATCTTACTATTCTCAGGTCAACGTTCCTGTCTGTGACTCCACACCGCTGCTTTGAAGGTTGACGCGCATGCATGGCTGACAGGTTCTTCACGTAATCCCTCATCGTAACTCCTCATAAAATAAAGATCAAACTTCAAACTAGTAAGTTCTCATTTAATCTTACTATTAAAATGTGGCTTAAAATATTTGACAGTGTAATCGAGCCTACTGCACTTTATGGTAGTGAAGTATGTGGTCCGCTCAGTCACCATAGTTATAGTAAGTGGGAAAAACATACAACGGAGACCCTGCATGCGGAATTTTGTCGGAACATCCTCCGTATAACCATATAATATAACCATGTAACAATGACAGCACGGAAACAGGCCTTCTCGGCCCTTCCAGTCCGTGCCGACCATTCATTTTCCCCTAGTCCCATCTACCTGCACTCAGACCCCTCCATTCCCTTTCCGTCCATATACCTATCCACTTTACTTTTAAATGTTAAAATCGATCCTGCCTCCACCACTTCTGCTGGAAGATCATTCCACACAGCCACCACTCTCTGAGTAAAGAAGTTCTCCCTCATGTTACCCCTAAACTTCTGTCCCTTAATTCTCATGTCATGCCCTCTTGTTTGAATCTTCCCTACCCTCAATGGGAAAAGCTTATCCACATCAACTCTGTCTATCCCTTTCATCATTTTAAAGACCTCAATCAAGTCCCCCCTTAACCTTCAGCGCTCCAAAGAATAAAGACCTAACTTGTTCAACCTTTCTCTGTAACTTAGTTGCTGGAACCCAGGCAACATTCTAGTAAATCTCCTCTGTACTCTCTCTATTTTGTTGACATCCTTCCTCTAATTAGGCGACCAAGATTGTACACCATACTCCAGAATTGGTCTTACCAATGCCCTGTACAATTTTAACATTACTTCCCTACTCCTATATTCAATGCTCTGCTTTATAAAGGCCAGCACACAAAAAGCTTTCTTTACCACCCTTTCTACATATGATTCCACCTTCAGGGAACGATGCACAGTTATTCCTAGATCCCTCTGTTCCACAGCATTCCTCAAATCCCTACCATTTACCATGTACGTCCTATTTTGATTTATCCTGCCAAGATGTAGCACCTCACACTTATCAGCATTAAACTCCATCTGCCATCTTTCAGCCGTTCTTCCAAATGGCCCAAATCTCTCTGTAGACTTTGAAAATCTACTTCATTATCCACAGCACCCCCTATCTTAGTATCATCTGCATACTTACTTATCCAATTTTCCACCCCATCATCTAGATCATTGATGTACATGACAAACAACAGTGGACCCAACACAGATCCCTGAGGCACCCCACTGGTCACCGGCTTCCAACCTGACAAACAGCCATCCACCATTACTCTCTGGCATCTCCCATTCAGCCACTGTTGAATCCATCTTGCTACTCCACCATTAACACCCAAAGATTGAACTTTCTTAAGCAACCTTCCATGGGGAACCTTGTCAAAGGCCTTACTGAAATCCATATAGACACAACCACTGCTTTACCCTCATCAATTTCCCGAGTAACCTCTTCAAAAAGTTCAAGAAGGTTTGTCAAACATGACCTTCCAGGCACAAATCCATGTTGACTGTTCTTGATCAGACCCTGTTTATCCAGACGCTTCTATATATCATCTCTAAGTATTCTTTCCATTAATTTGCCCACCACTGACGTCAAACTAACAGGTCTATAATTGCTAGGTTTATTCTTTGAACCCTTTTTAAACAATGGAACAACATGCGCAGTACGCCAATCCTCTGGCACTATTCCCGTTTCTAATGACATTTGAAATATTTCTGTCATAGCCCCTGCTATTTCTACACTAATTTCCCTCAATGTCCGAGGGAATATACTGTCAGGACCTGGAGACTTATCCACTTTTATATTTTCCAAAAGTGTCAGTACTTCCTCCTCTTTGAATCTCATAGTTTCCATAGCTACTCTACTTTTTTCCCTTACCTCACAGAGTTCAATATCCTTCTCCTTGGTGAATACCGAAGAAAAGAAATTGTTCAATATCTCCCCCATCTCTTTTGGCTCTGCTGATAGCTGTCCATTCTGGCTCTCTAATGGTCCAATTTTATCCCTCGTTATCCTTTTGCTATTAACATAGCTGTAGAAACCCTTTGGATTTACTTTCACCTTTCCAAAACAACCTCATATCTTCTTTTAGCTTTTCTTATTTCTTTCTTAAGATTCTTTTTACATTCTCTATACTCATCTTGCACCTCATTTACTCCATGCCTCCTATAATTATTGTAGATACCTCTCTTTTTTCGAACCAAGTGTCCAATTTCCCTTGTAAACCATGGCTCTTTCCGATTTTTACTATTTCCTTTCAACCGAACAGGGACATAAAGATTCTGTACTCTTACAATTTTGCCTTTAAATGTCTTCCATTTTTCTTCTACATCCATCCCATAAAACAAAATGTCCCAATTGACTCCTTTTAAATCATTACGCATTCCCTCAAAGTTAGCCTTTCTCCAATCAAAAATCTCAACCCTAGGTCCAGTTCTGACTCTCTCCATAATTATATTGAAACTAATGGTATTGTGATCATTGGTCCCGAAGTGCTCACCAACGCATACCTCCATCACCTGACCTGCCTCATTTCCCAATCGGAGGTCCAGCACTGCCCCTTCTCTGGTCAATACCTCTATGTATTGCTGCAAAAAAACTATCCTGCACACATTTAACAAACTCCAAACCATCCAGCCCATTTACAGAATTTGTTTCCCAGTCTATTTTTGGAAATTTGAAATCTCCCACAATCACTACCTTGTGCTTACTACTAATATCTGCTATCTCCTTACAAATTAGCTCTTCCAATTCTCGCTCCCCATTTGGCGGACTATAATACACCCCTAACAGTGTTGCTACACCATTCCCACTTCTCAGTTCCACCCAAATAGCCTCCCTAGACGAGCCCTCTAATCTATCCTGCCAAAGCACTGCTGTAATATCTTCTCTGACAAGCAATGCAACCCCTCCACCTCTGGTCCCTCCAATTCTATCACACCTGAAGCAACAAAATCCTGGAATATTTAGTTTCAAATCACAACCCTCCCACAACCATGTTTCACTGATTGCCACAACATCATATTTCCAGGTGTCAATCCAGGCTCTAAGTTCATCAACCTTTCTTACAAAGTATCCAAAGGAAAACACCAACAAATGGCAGATACCCACTGATAATAAATATCCAGAAAGTAGCACTAAATATTTGGAATCACCTTAAATCTGCCCCCCAGATTACCTCCAGTTTAAAGCCCTTCAAACACAAAAGGGGAGCCCACAAAATAGTTCACTGTGTCAGTTGGTAATGAACTATCTCTATTCAGTTAAAGCCTATCCAGCTGAACCCTGACCAGCCTCAGATCAATACTGATCCCCAATCACCAGCTGGAGTGAACCAAATTATCAAACAATATAAAGAATCGTATTTGGAACATTGGGATAAAGAAACCAAAAGTCAAAGCAGATTAGAATGTTACCGTGCCCTAAAAAGAGATTATAAATTGGCAGACTATCTCTCAACTGTTAGAGACGTAAAGCAGAGACAGACCCTCACCAAATACAGGTTAAGTGACCACTATTTGGCAGTTGGAAAAGGAAGACAGAAGAGATTCTGGCAACCAAGAGAAAATAGAATATGCGCCACTGTTTGACAGATGTGTGACAAACTCAAATGTGGGTCCCTTGAAGGCAGACACGGGTGAAATTATTATGGGCAACAAGGAAATGGCAGAAGAGTTGAATAAGTACTTCGGATCTGTCTTCACTAAGGAAGACACAAACAATCTCCCAGATGTACTGGAGGACAGAGGATCTAAGGGGGTAGAGGAACTAAAATAAATTTTCATTAGGCGAGAAATAGTATTGGGTAGGATAATGGGACTGAAGGATGATAAAGCCCCTGGGCCTGATGGTCAGCATCCCAGCGTCCTCAGGGAGGTTGCTCAAGAAATAGTGGACACATTGGTGATCATTTTCCAATTGTAGATTCAGGATCAGTTCCTGTGGATTGGAGGATAGCTAATGTTATCCCACATTTCAAAAAAGGAGCGATAGAGAAAACGGGGAATTACAGACCACTTAGCCTGACTTCGGTGGTGGGAAAGATACCGGAGTCAATTATTAAAGAGGTAATAATGGGGCATTTGAATAGCAGTAAAAGGATTAGTCCAAGTCAACATGGATTTATGAAAGGGAAATCATGCTTGACTAATCTTCTGGAATTTTGTGAGCATGTGACAAGTAAAATGGATGAAGGGGTGCCAGTGGATGTAGTGTATCTAGACTTTCAGAAAGCCTTTGAACAATATGCACGTACACGCTAATTGACGTTAACTGACACTAAGAAATTAATATTGAATTGCTAAACTTGCTATTCTGTTGTACTGCTTACAGCTGCAAGAACATGTAGCATCAATAGAGGGCTATAGGCCTATTGCGAGTTTATGTACAGGGACATATCTATCCATGAACTGTATACTTGTGTTTATACTTATGCATTTTAAATATGTATGTCATGTTTTATACTTTGGCAATATAATGATGTATTTTATCATGCCAATAAAGTTTTTTAGTTGAAAAATTGAAATTGAAAGAGAGAGATGGAGAGAGAGAGAGAGAGAGAGAGAGAGAGAGAGAGAGAGAGAGAGAGGTCGTGTTTTCTTCTCAGCTCTGCAGTTGAGAGGGATTGGAGCAGCCTTTCCAGGATTTTGCCGTTGGAGAGGGCACAGACCCAGGGGGGCTTCATAGTTCAACTTATTGTTGGGCTGTTGAAGCTTTTCTCTGGTCTGGGGAGCCTCCATCTGTGTGAAGATTCCTGAGTTTCTCCACATTGTCGAGGGTGCGGTTGGCGTTGGCGGATTGCCAAGAGTGCCTGTGATCTCAGTGGGTTGAAGTTGTGCGGTGTCTTTGTCGTTTTTGGCACCGCTTCTCTGCCCTAAAGTCATTTTGCTCAGTGCGGCTGCCTGGCTTAATGTGAAGAAGGTACTTTTGCTTCCAGCGCGACTGGGATCGAGTTTCCCGTAAGCTGCTCTTGGCTGTGGACGAACCTGGGGACTTTCCTGCATCAGCTGGAGGTTTCTGTTTTCTGCTGCCTGTCTTTGACTGTGACTGTCTCTGGGACTTAACTTGGAGCTGTGCTGCTGAGGGGCTTGGAGCTGGTTTGTGCCTCTGTGAGGATGGCGATGGAAGGGGCGCGGCCGAAGGTCCGGACCTACGCAGCGACGGCATCAGTGGCGGGTGCGAGGCCATCTGAGCTTGAGCCTCATGTTGACTTGGATGGGGACAGTTTTGGTATTTCTGTTCAAACTGGGCCTATGATGTCGAGGGGGGTAATTACGAAGGCCATGAATGAACTTCTTGGGAGGGGGGCTATTGTCTCTTCTGAGCTCGAAAGGGGAAAGGTGGAGATGATACTTAAGACCCGGGAGTGTGTGGCCCGAGCGTTGGAGGAGGGGATCTCAGTGGGGGGGGTCCACGTACAGGTGGATCCGTGGGTATCAAGGGTGAGACCGGTTCTCCTGCGGAGCTGCCCCACTTATTTTTCGGATGCAGTGCTTTTTCCACACCTGTCCAAGTTCGGGGAGGTGCGGTCTAAATGTTATCGTCTCTTGCATCCCGGGGGGGACCCGGAGGAAAAAGGGGTCTTCAGTTTCAAGAGGAGGGTGTTCATGAAGGTGGGTGAGGGGGATGGTGCCGAGGGGAGTTTTGAGGTGGTGCATAAGGGTGTCCCAAGAACCGTGCGTTGGAGTTGGGGAAAGGCACGGTGTCATGCGTGCGGCGAATTTGGACATCTCCGTAGGGAGTGTCTTTTTCGCGGGGGCACTGCTAGAGGTTCTAGTGCAGTGGCCCAGGAAAGCGCTGCTGGCCCATCTGGGGTGGCTTGTCAAACCTCAGCGGCGCGGGGTGGTACTGCTGACCCGGCTAAGGTTGCCAGTTCTGCCTTGGTGTCCCGGAGAGGCAGTGCGAAGCCTTCTGGGTCCGTAGGTTCCGCTTTGGGGACCCTGGGCGGTGAGAGCCCAAGCCCCCCACGTCCCCCACGTCTTGCGCCTGTGGTGGCGGATGGAGGTGGGGCGCAGGAGGAGGGGAGTGTTGAGGGGGGGTTTTGGGAGAAGCAGGGGAAGCACAACAAGAAGAAGGAGAGGGATAGGGCCGCCCGAGCGAAGAAAGTGCAATCGGGTGAGTTTAGCTCCAGTGTGGTGCAGACTGCACCTGCTGGGGCCCAGGGGGGAGTTGGGGTGGCTCGGAAGGGGGTAAAGAAGCCTAAACGTGTGGGTGGCAAAGTGGATGGGGGTAATGTGGAGGCGGATGACCCTTCCCTTATGGAGGTTACCGCACCTCCGCATGCGAGTGGGACTAAAAGGAGGCATCTGCCTGGTGAAGATGAGGAAGGGCGTGGGTCCAGAGCGAAGGGGATGTCTTTCTCCGGGCTTTCCACCACTGAGGTGGCTGAAAGTGGTCTTGACCCGGTGTCTTCTGGGTCGGTGGTTGGGCCTTCTCTTCATGGATCTACAGCGGGTGTCACAGGACTGGGAGCTGAAGTTGATTCCGGTGGAGTTGTGTCCACTGGGCGGGAGTCTGTCCCTTCATCTCAGGGGCCCTCTGAGGGAGTTATCTCGGCGGGTGCTGTGGTTAGCTCCCTTGGGTGTGTACCCTCTGGGTCGGATGAGGTCCCCTCGTTTCAGAGGCCTACTGAGGGTGCTAGCACGTTAGGTGACGTGGTTGGCTCCTCTGGTAGTGTGCCCTCTGTGACGGGGGATGTGCAGAGTCGGGCTGAGGGGGGAGTTTCGGGGGTGTTGTCGTTCAAGTCTGTGCTCCATATCAGTGCCAGTGGAGGTGCTGGGGGGCGGGATGCCTCACCGGATGAGCTGTCTGGGGTGAGGTTAATAGCAGGTGGTGATTCTCTGGGTGATGCCTGTGGAGAGGGCACTCTGGATGATGTGGAGGTCAGGGCTGTTATGGGTCGTGATCCTCTTTCAGACTCCGAGGGTACCAGTGTTCCACAGGCCCTGGGGATGCCTCTTGTTGTTGCTTCCCCAGGCCCAGAAGAGGAGGGTGATGGTAGCGTGCAGGAGCCCAGCCATTCAGAGGGCTGCGAGTCTCAGGCAGGGGTGTCGGGACCCACCCCCAGCATTGATCCGGGGGGTCATGTCATGGCTGTGGAGGAGGACAGCGATGCTGCCAGTGGGGGGGGCACAGAGAGTGATTTGTCAGAGAGTTCTGGTCTTTCTGAGGTTGTTGATTCAGGTGCGAGCGGGTTGGCTGTGAGCCCAGACTCCAAGGCCGTGTCTGAGGCGAAGTTTATTGTTGAGGTGCGAGAGTTCCTAAAAACGAGCCGCACTTCCAAAACATTATGGTTTGCTGCTGAAAGGCGGTGGGGGGACTGTCTAGATGTGCAGGCGAGTCTCGAGGCTATCCTTAGTAACAAGGATAGTGGTCTTTCTGACTCGGATTTGGGGCAGTTTCGGGGTTTTTTGAAGGTCCTCAGCAAAGGAGCTCCTGTGACTACAGGGAGTGTGAGGGTCACAATCTAATGTGCCTACACATTCACAGTAGCTACATTAAATTTAAATGGGAGTAGAGCGAGTTTTCGAAGATTTCAGCTCTTATCGGCCCGAAGGGAGGGGAGATTTGCAGTTTGTTATCTGCAAGAGACACATACCGTTGCTAGTGATGAACCTACCTGGCATCTGGAGTGGGAAGGGAGGGTTTATATGAGCCATCTCAGCTCAAATTCGAGTGGGGTGGCTTTTCTGTTGGCCCCAAATTTTCTGCCAAGCATTTTAAAAGTGCAGGAAGTGGTGCCAGGACGTTTGCTCCATCTGGCCGTGAGCCTGGATGGCATGCCGTTGCATTTCATTAACGTGTATGCCCCTAGCTCCGGCACGATGCAGGCCGGCCTACTTCGGGAGGTGAATGCTCTGTTGGGCACTATTGATAGGGGAGAGTGTGTCTTCCTTGGTGGGGACTTTAATTGCACACTTGAGGTGCGGGACCGTTCTGGTACTCAGTGTGCGCCTGCTGTAGCGAAGAAGCTGAGAGGCTTGATTGACTCTTTTGAGTTGGTTGATGTTTGGAGGGACCTTCACCCTGATTCCATTGCTTTTTCGCGGAGGTCTGAGGGCGGTGGTTCCCGCATTGATCGGTTTTATATTTCCCGAGCGTTTGTTTCCCGTGTCTCAGCGGCCTCAATGCGGCTGGTGCCGTGCTCGGACCATTGTCTGGTGCGTGTGGATTTCAATCCAGCGTGCGCTCGGGCTGGGTCCGCGTACTGGCACTTTAACAACAGGCTGCTGGAGGATCGGTGTTTCCGGGAGTCATTCACTCGGTTTTGGGTGAAGTGGAGAGAGAGGCAGAGGTGCTTCTCTTCCCTTAGGCAGTGGTGGGATGTGGGTAAAGCTCACATCCGTCTCTTTTGTAAGGAATATACATGGGGGTCGACTGGAAGGCGGGACTCAGCGGTCGAGAAGCTGGAGAGGGAGATACAGGATGCTGAGTCTCGCCTTGGTCAGTTTGGTGAAGACTCCAGCGAATGGGGAGAGTTTCAGAGGAAGAAGGAGGTTTTGAGGAGTCTGCTGCTTGAGCGATCTCGAGGCGCTTATGTGAGGTCTCGGGTCCAGATGCTGCACGAGCTGGACCGAGCGTCGCCTTTCTTTTTCTCTTTGGAGAAGGGGCGGGGAGCTCGAAAACAGCTCGTGGAGTTGCTTGCAGATGACGGCTCCTCTGTCACTGATCCAGAGAGGATTAATGCCTTGGTTAGGTCCTTTTATGGGTCCCTGTTCTCTGCGGAAGGATTCAGTGTGGAGGCTCAGCAAGATCTGTGGGAGGGTCTACCGACCGTAGATAGGGGGGAGGCTGATCTTCTTGATGGCCCCTTATCTTTGGAGGAGTTGACTCGCGCCTTGCATCAGCTCAGGAGGGGTAAGTCCCCCGGGCTGGATGGGTTGACGGTGGAGTTTGTTAGAGCATTCTGGGACGTCCTAGGGGGTGACTATATGTTGGTTCTGGGGGAGAGCCTGGCGACTGGAGTGATGCCTCTCTCGTGGCGTAGGACGGTTGTTGTCTTGCTGCCTAAGAAGGGCGAACTCCGTTTGTTGAAGAACTGGCGTCCAGTCTCTCTCCTTTGCACAGAATATAAAATTTTTGCACGGGCAATGGCAAATCGCCTGGGCTCCGTGCTGCATCAAGTGATTCATCCTGATCAATCTTATACAGTCCCTGGCCGGTCCATCCAGGATAACATCCACCTGGTTAGGGACCTGATTCATTTAGTCCAGGGTACTGGTGAGTCAGCTGCTTTTCTGTCTCTTGATCAGGAGAAGGCTTTTGATAGGGTGGAGCATGAATACCTATTTGGGACGTTGCAAGCGTTTGGGTTTGGACCACACTTCGTGGCCCGGGTCCGGCTTTTGTACGCTGCTGCGGAGTGCCTTGTAAAGGTTAATGGCGCGGTGCTAGCTCCTTTTCATTTTGGGAGGGGGGTCCGCCAGGGGTGCCCTATGTCGGGCCAGTTGTATTCGGTCTGTGTGGAGCCGTTCCTGTGTCTTCTTCGGAGGAGGTTGACAGGCCTGGCCCTACCTGGCCCGCGGGTTGAGGTGATTCTATCGGCGTATGCCGATGACGTACTTCTTATGTTCACTGATCCTGGTGACCTGCGGAGGATGCGTGAATGCCAGGAGATTTTCTCGGCTGCATCTTCTGCTAGGATTAACTGGAGTAAGTGCTCTGGACTTTTGGTGGGTCAGTGGCGGGTAGACTCCCTGCCGGAGGAGATGGCATTGTATGCGTGGAATACCACGCACCTCCTCTATCTGGGGGTGTACCTGAGTCCCACTGAGGATGTTTGGCCGGCAAACTGGCAAGAGTTGGAGACGAAGGTGGTTGCTCGGCTGGGGCGCTGGTCAGGCCTGCTTGGAGTTCTCTCCTTTCGGGGGAGGGTGCTGGTCATAAACCAGCTGGTGGCCTCTATGTTATGGTACCGGCTGGCTACTCTTGTCCCGCCCTCTATATTTGTAACTGCTATACAGAAGAAGCTGGTGGATTTCTTTTGGGGAAATAGGAAGCATTGGATTTCCGCGGCGGTCCTGAGTCTTCCGTTAGAGGAGGGCGGCCAGTCCTTGGTGTGCGTGCGCACCCAGGTGGCGGCTCTCCGTCTCAGGACTCTGCGGAGATACATGTATGTAGAGAACCCTCCCAGATGGCACGCTCTGGCCACGTATTTTTTCCGTCAGGGTCGTTGCCTAAGGGGGGTCTCGCGGCTCCCGGTGGCGGGTGTCAGTCGACCCGCTCTAAGGGGCTTGCCTGTTTTCTATAGGGATGTGTTAAGAGTGAGGAATTTGGTGGTGTTCAGCCAGAGTGTTGTTCCACGAGGAGAGGGGGATGTTGTGGCTGCGGGTGTGGCTGGTCCTCATCCTGTCATGGTGGTTGTCGAGGAGAGGCGCGAGCCTAGAGTGGTTCAGATAGAGCTTACCCCCGTTCCGTCAGATCTGCTCATCGGGCCTAGGCTTCGGGATATTTCTCGGCCTCCGGCTCCGCATAATCTGAGCTGCCTTTCTGAGATGACCAGCATGCCATTTTGTGAGGCAAGGAGACGCGCACTGTACAGGATGCTCCTGCACATTCTGAACCACCGTGCCTTCGTCTCCCGTCCTGACTCACCATGGAGGACGGTGTTACCATCCGAAGGCGGCGGGGGGCCCCAGTGGGGGTCCTTCTATAAGGGAGTTGTACCCCTTTATATTGGGGACCTGGGGTGGAGAGTGCTGCATGGAGCGGTGGTTTGTAATAAACTTTTGAGTCGGTTCACGGGCTCGTCTGCCGCATGTATTTTCTGCGGAGAGGAGGAGACCGTATTCCATGTGTATATGGAGTGTGTGAGGTTACTGCCCCTGTACCAATATCTGAAGGGGCTGTTCCTCAAGTTCTGGCTGCATTTTACCCCCACAATCCTGGTGTTTGGACACAAGGCAGGGAGTGGGGAGAGCCGAGTGTGGGGGGGGGGACTTACCTGTCGGTTTGCTCCTCGGCCTGGCCAAGATGGCCATTCGTGGGTCCAGGCAGCGGGCGGTCGACGGTCAGGCGAGAGTCGGCTGCCTGCCCCTCTTTCGGGCCTACGTCCGTGCACGTGTGTCCCTGGAGAGGGAACACGCGGTGTTCACGGGGACTGTGGGGGCCTTTCGTCAGCGCTGGTCGCCGCGTGGGGTTGAGGCGATTATAAATGAATGTACTGTTGTACTACAATGATCTGTTCATTATAGTGTGATTTTTGATTGTGTTTTGATGTGTTGTATTTTATGTTTTGTGTTGAATAAAGTTTTTGAAATGGAAAAAAAAAAAAAAAAAAAGAGAGAGAGAGAGAGAGAGAGAGAGAGAGAGAGAGAGAGAGAGAAAAGAAAGAGGGAGGAGGGGTAGGGAGGGAGAGAGAGGGAGAGAGGGAGAGAGGGAGAGAGGGGGGAAGCGAAAGAGTGAAAGAGAGATATAGAACGAGTGAGAGAGGAAGAGCGCACACTAGTGTGTGTGTGAGAGAGCGAGAGAGAGAGGGGGAAAGAGATAGAGAGTGGGGACAGAGAAAGGGGAAGAGAGAGAAAGAGAGAAAGGTAAATTGAGAGAAAGAGAGAAATAAAGAGAGATAAAGAGAGAAAAAAGAGAGAGAAAGAGAGTGAGAGATAATGTGAGAGAGAGGGAGAAAAAGAGAGATGGAGAGAGGGAGGGAGAGAAAGGGAGAGGAAGAGCAATAGCAAAAGGGAGAGAAAAGGGAGAAACAATGTGAGAGAGAGATAGATACAGAGAGAGAGAAAGAGAGAGCGAGAAGGGGAGAGAAAGAGAGGTGGAGAAAGAGAAAGAAATAGATAGATAAAGAGAGTGAGAGAGAAATGGAGAGATAAAAATAGAAAGAGGCAGAGAATGAGAGAGGGGGGAGAGAGGGAGAGGGAGAGAGCAGAGAGAGGGGGAAGGGGAGAGGGGGAGAAAAAGAGATATGGAAAGAGAGAGAGAGAAAGGGAAAGAGAGAGGAGAGAGGAGAGCTAGAGAGAGAAAGAGAGAGAAAAAGGGAGAGAAGTAGATAAAGTAGAAAGAGAGTGCAAGGAAGAGAGAAATGGTGAAATAATGAGAAAGACAGAAAGAGAAGGAGAGAGACAGGAGGGGCACGGGGAGAGAAAGAGCATGAAAGAGAGGAAAAGAGTGAGAGAGAGAGAGAGAGAGAGAGAGAGAGAGAGAGAGAGAGAGAGAGAGAGAGAGAGAGAGAGAGAGAGAGAGAGAGAGAGAGAGAGAGAGAGAGAGAGAAAGGGAGCAGGAGAGAGAAAGAAAGAGAGTGAGAGAGAGTGCAAGAGAGAGAGTGAGAGAAGTGCAAAAGAGAGAGAAAGAGAAAGCGAGAGAGACAGAGAAAACGAGTGAGAGAACGAGAGAGAAAAAAAGAGAGTGAAAGAGAGAGAGAGGGAGAGAGCGAGAACATGTTTTATGTATCAATATCACACTGCTCATGTTATCTGTCATCATCAAGGAACGGGGATGGGCACATTTTTTAACAAGTGCTGGTCCGTGGGAAAGCCTGCAAGAAAGGGAGAGAGAAAGAAAGAGAAAAGAGAGAGAGAGACAAAGAGATAAAGGGAGAGAAAGCGAGAAAGCGAGACAAAGAGAGAAAAAGAGAAAGAGAGGTGGAGAAAGAGAGAAAGAGAGAGTGACAGAAAGAGAGAGAGTAGAAAAGGAGAAAGGGAGAAAGGGAGAGAGAAAGGGAGATAGAGGTAGATAGAGATAGACAGATAGAGAGAGAGAGAGAGAGAGAGAGAGAGAGAGAGAGAGAGAGAGAGAGAGAGAGAGAGAAAGAGAAAGGGAGAGGGAAATAGAGAGAGAGAGAAAGGGAGAGAAGAGAGAGAGAGAGAGAGAAAGAGAGAGAGAGAGAGAGAGGTCGTGTTTTCTTCTCAGCTCTGCGAAGAGGATTGAAGCAGCCTTTCAAGGATTTTGTCGTCGAAGAGGCCACAGACACGGGGGGGCTTCATAGTTTAACTTATCGTTGGGCTGGTGAAGCTTTCCTCTGGTCTGGGAAGCCTCCACCAGTGAGAGAATTCCTGAGTTTTCTCCACATTGTCGAGGGTGCGGTTGTCGTTGGCAGATTGCCAATAGTGCCTGTGAGTGGGTATGAAGATCGCGGTGTTTTGTCGTTTTTAGCACCGTTTCTCTGCCCTAAAGTCATTTTGCTCAGTGCGGCTGCCTGGCTTAATGTGAAGAAAGTACTTTTGCTTCCGGCGAGACTGGGATTTGAGCTTCCCGTAAGCTGCTCTTGGCTGTGGACGAACCTGGGGACTTTCCTGCTTCAGCTGGAGGTTTCTGTTTTCTGCTGCCTGTCTTTGACTGTGACTGTCTCTGGGACTTAACTTGGAGCTGTGCTGCTGAGGGGCTTGGAGCTGGTTTGTGCCTCTGTGAGGATGGCGATGGAAGGGGCGCGGCCGAAGGTCCGGACCTACGCAGCGACGGCATCAGTGGCGGGTGCGAGGCCATCTGAGCTTGAGCCTCATGTTGACTTGGATGGGGACAGTTTTGGTATTTCTGTTCAAACTGGGCCTATGATGTCTAGGGGGGTAATTACGAAGGCCATGAATGAACTTCTTGGGAGGGGGGCTATTGTCTCTTCTGAGCTCGAAAGGGGAAAGGTGGAGATGATACTTAAGACCCGGGAGTGTGTGGCCCGAGCGTTGGAGGAGGGGATCTCAGTGGGGGGGGTCCACGTACAGGTGGATCCGTGGGTATCCAGGGTGAGACCGGTTCTCCTGCGGAGCTGCCCCACTTATTTTTCGGATGCAGTGCTTATTCCACACCTGTCCAAGTTCGGGGAGGTGCGGTCTAAATGTTTTCGTCTCTTGCATCCCGGGGGGGACCCGGAGGAAAAAGGGGTCTTCAGTTTCAAGAGGAGGGTGTTCATGAAGGTGGGTGAGGGGGATGGTGCCGAGGGGAGTTTTGAGGTGGTGCATAAGGGTGTACCCAGAACCGTGCGTTGGAGTTGGGGAAAGGCACGGTGTCATGCGTGCGGCGAATTTGGACATCTCCGTAGGGAGTGTCTTTTTCGCGGGGGCACTGCTAGAGGTTCTAGTGCAGTGGCCCAGGAAAGCGCTGCTGGCCCATCTGGGGTGGCTGGTCAAACCTCAGCGGCGCGGGGTGGTACTGCTGACCCGGCTGAGGTTGCCAGTTCTGCCTTGGTGACCCGGGGCGGCAGTGCTAAGCCTTCTGGGTCCAGAGGTTCCGCTTTGGGGACCCTGGGCAGTGAGAGCCCAAGCCCCCCACGTCCCCTACGTCTTGCGCCTGTGGCGGTGGATGGAGGTGGGGCGCAGGAGGAGGGGAGTGTTGAGGGGGGGTTTTGGGAGAAGCAGGGGAAGCATAATAAGAAGAAGGAGAGGGATAGGGCTGCCCGAGCGAAGAAAGTGCAATCGGGTGAGTTTAGCTCCAGTGTGGTGCAGACTGCACCTGCTGGGGCCCAGGGGGGAGTTGTGGTGGCTCGGAAGGGGGGAAAGAAGTCTAAACGTGTGGGTGGCAAAGTGGTTGGGGGTAATGTGGAGGCGGATGACCCTTCCCTTATGGAGGTTACCGCACCTCCGCATGCGAGTGGGACTAAAAGGAGGCATTTGCCTGGTGAAGAGGAGGAAGGGCGTGGGTCCAGAGCGAAGGGGATGTCTTTCTCCGGGCTTTCCACCACTGAGGTGGCTGAAAGTGGTCTTGACCCGGTGTCTTCTGGGTCGGTGGTTGGGCCTTCTCTTCATGGATCTACAGCGGGTGTCACCGGACTGGGTGCTGAAGTTGATTCCGGTGGAGTTGTGTCCACTGGGCGGGAGTCTGTCCCTTCATCTCAGGGGCCCTCTGAGGGAGTTATCTCGGCGGATGCTGTGGTTAGCTCCCTTGGGTGTGTACCCTCTGGGTCGGATGAGGTCCCCTCGTTTCAGAGGCCTACTGAGGGTGCTAGCACGGTAGGTGACGTGGTTGGCTCCTCTGGTAGTGTGCCCTCTGTGACGGGGGATGTGCAGAGTCAGGCTGAGGGGGGAGTTTCGGGGGTGTTGTCGTTCAAGTCTGTGCTCCATATCAGTGCCAGTGGAGGTGCTGGGGGGCGGGATGCCTCACCGGATGAGTTGTCTGGGGTGAGGTTAATGGCAGGTGGTGATTCTCTGGGTGATGCCTGTGGAGAGGGCACTCTGGATGATGTGGAGGTCAGGGCTGTTATGGGACGTGATCCTCTTTCAGACTCCGAGGGTGCCAGTGTTCCACAGGCCCTGGGGATGCCTCTTGTTGTTGCTTCCCCAGGCCCAGAGGAGGAGGGTGATGGTAGCGTGCAGGAGCCCAGCCATTCAGAGGGCTGCGAGTCTCAGGTAGGGGTGTTGGGACCCACCCCCAGCATTGATCCGGGTGGTCGTGTCATGGCTGTGGAGGAGGATAGCGATGCGGCCAGTGGGGGGGGCTCAGAGTGTGATGTGTCAGACAGTTCTGGTCTTTCTGAGGTTGTTGATTCAGGTGCGAGCGGGTTGGCTGAGAGCCCAGACTCCAAGGCCGTGTCTGAGGCGAAGCTTATTGTTGAGGTGCGAGAGTTCTTAAAAATAAGTCGTGCTCCCAAAACATTATGGTGGGCCGTTACAAGGAGATGGGAGGATTGGCTAGATGTGCGGGAGAGTCTCGAGGCTATCCTTAGTAACAAGGATAGTGGTCTTTCTGACTCGGATTTGGGGCAGTTTTGGGGTTTGTTGAAGGTCCTCAGAAAAGGACCTCCTGTGACTACAGGGAGTGTGAGGGTCACAATCTAATGTGTCTACACATTCACAGTAGCTACATTAAATTTAAATGGGAGTAGAGCGAGTTTTCGAAGATTTCAGCTCTTATCAGCCCTAAGGGAGGGGAGATTTGCAGTTTGTTATCTGCAAGAGACACATACCGTTGCTAGTGATGAACCTACCTGGCAACTGGAGTGGGAAGGGAGGGTTTATATGAGCCATCTCAGCTCAAATTCGAGTGGGGTGGCTTTTCTGTTGGCCCCAAATTTTCTGCCAAGCATTTTAAAAGTGCAGGAAGTGGTGCCAGGACGTTTGCTCCATCTGGCCGTGAGCCTGGATGGCATGCCGTTGCATTTCATTAACGTGTATGCCCCTAGCTCCGGCACGATGCAGGCCGGCCTGCTTCGGGAGGTGAATGCTCTGTTGGGCACTATTGATAGGGGAGAGTGTGTCTTCCTTGGTGGGGACTTTAATTGCACACTTGAGGTGCGGGACCGTTCTGGTACTCAGTGTGCGCCTGCTGTAGCGAAGAAGCTGAGAGGCTTGATTGACTCCTTTGAGTTGGTTGATGTTTGGAGGGACCTTCACCCTGATTCCACTGCTTTTTCGCGGAGGTCTGAGGGCGGTGGTTCCCGCATTGATCGGTTTTATATTTCCCGAGCGTTTGTTTCCCGTGTCTCAGCGGCCTCAATGCGGCTGGTGCCGTGCTCGGACCATTGTCTGGTGCGTGTGGATTTCAATCCAGCGTGCGCTCGGGCTGGGTCCGCGTACTGGCACTTTAACAACAGGCTGCTGGAGGACCGGTGTTTCCGGGAGTCATTCACTCGGTTTTGGGTGAAGTGGAGAGAGAGGCAGAGGTGCTTCTCTTCCCTTAGGCAGTGGTGGGATGTGGGTAAAGCTCACATCCGTCTCTTTTGTAAGGAATATACATGGGGGTCGACTGGGAGGCGGGACTCAGCGGTCGAGAAGCTGGAGAGGGAGATACAGGACGCTGAGTCTCGCCTGGGTCAGTTTGGTGAAGAATCCAGCGAATGGGGAGAGTTTCAGAGGAAGAAGGAGGTTTTGAGGAGTCTGCTGCTTGAGCGATCTCGAGGCGCTTATGTGAGGTCTCGGGTCCAGATGCTGCACGAGCTGGACCGAGCGTCGCCTTTCTTTTTCTCTTTGGAGAAGGGGCGGGGAGCTCGAAAACAGCTCGTGGAGTTGCTTGCAGATGACGGCTCCTCTGTCACTGATCCAGAGAGGATTAATGCCTTGGTTAGGTCCTTTTATGGGACCCTGTTCTCTGCGGAAGGATTCAGTGTGGAGGCTCAGCAAGATCTGTGGGAGGGTCTACCGACCGTAGATAGGGGGGAGGCTGATCTTCTTGATGGCCCCTTATCTTTGGAGGAGTTGACTCGCGCCTTGCATCAGCTCAGGAGGGGTAAGTCCCCCGGGCTGGATGGGTTGACGGTGGAGTTTGTTAGAGCATTCTGGGACGTCCTAGGGGGTGACTATATGTTGGTTTTGGGGGAGAGCCTGGCGACTGGAGTGATGCCTCTCTCGTGGCGTAGGACGGTTGTTGTCTTGCTGCCTAAGAAGGGCGAACTCCGTTTGTTGAAGAACTGGCGTCCAGTCTCTCTCCTTTGCACAGAATATAAAATTTTTGCACGGGCAATGGCAAATCGCCTGGGCTCCGTGCTGCATCAAGTGATTCATCCTGATCAATCTTATACAGTCCCTGGCCGGTCCATCCAGGATAACATCCACCTGGTTAGGGACCTGATTCATTTAGTCCAGGGTACTGGTGAGTCAGCTGCTTTTCTGTCTCTTGATCAGGAGAAGGCTTTTGATAGGGTAGAACATGATTACCTATTTGGGACGTTGCAAGCGTTTGGGTTCGGACCACACTTCGTGGCCCGGGTCCGGCTTTTGTACGCTGCTGCGGAGTGTCTTGTAAAGGTTAATGGCGCGGTGCTATCTCCTTTTCATTTTGGGAGGGGGGTCCGCCAGGGGTGCCCTATGTCGGGCCAGTTGTATTCGGTCTGTGTGGAGCCGTTCCTGTGTCTTCTTCGGAGGAGGTTGACAGGCCTGGCCCTACCTGGCCCGCGGGTTGAGGTGATTCTATCGGCGTATGCCGATGACGTACTTCTTATGTTCACTGATCCTGGTGACCTGCGGAGGATGCGTGACTGCCAGGAGATATTCTCGGCTGCATCTTCTGCTAGGATTAACTGGAGTAAGTGCTCTGGACTTTTGGTGGGTCAGTGGCGGGTAGACTCCCTGCCGGAGGAGATGGCATTGTATGCGTGGAGTACCACGCACCTCCTCTATCTGGGGGTGTACCTGAGTCCCACTGAGGATGTTTGGCCGGCAAACTGGCAAGAGTTGGAGACGAAGGTGGTTGCTCGGCTGGGGCGCTGGTCAGGCCTGCTTGGAGTTCTTTCCTTTCGGGGGAGGGTGCTGGTCATAAACCAGCTGGTGGCCTCTATGTTATGGTACCGGCTGGCTACTCTTGTCCCGCCCTCTATATTTGTAACTGCTATACAGAAGAAGCTGGTGGATTTCTTTTGGGGAAATAGGAAGCATTGGATTTCCGCGGCGGTCCTGAGTCTTCCGTTAGAGGAGGGCGGCCAGTCCTTGGTGTGCGTGCGCACCCAGGTGGCGGCTCTCCGTCTCAGGACTCTGCGGAGATACATGTATGTAGAGAACCCTCCCAGATGGCACGCTCTGGCCACGTATTTTTTTCGTCAGGGTCGTTGCCTAAGGGGGGTCTCGCGGCTCCCGGTGGCGGGTGTCAGTCGACCCGCTCTAAGGGGCTTGCCTGTTTTCTATAGGGATGTGTTAAGAGTGGGGAATTTGGTGGTGTTCAGCCAGAGTGTTGTTCCACGAGGAGAGGGGGATGTTGTGGCTGCGGGTGTGGCTGGTCCTCATCCTGTCATGGAGGTTGTCGAGGAGAGGCGCGAGCCTAGAGTGGTTCAGATAGAGCTTACCCCTGCTCCGTCAGATCTGCTCATCGGGCCTAGGCTTCGGGATATTTCTCGGCCTCCGGCTCCGCATAATCTGAGCTGCCTTTCTGAGATGACCAGCATGCCATTTTGTGATGCAAGGAGACGCGCACTGTACAGGATGCTCCTGCACATTCTGAACCACCGTGCCTTCGTCTCCCGTCCTGACTCACCATGGAGGACGGTGTTACCATCCGAAGGCGGCGGGGGGCCCCAGTGGGGGTCCTTCTATAAGGGAGTTGTACCCCTTTATATTGGGGACCTGGGGTGGAGAGTGCTGCATGGAGCGGTGGTTTGTAATAAACTTTTGAGTCGGTTCACGGGCTCGTCTGCCGCATGTATTTTCTGCGGAGAGGAGGAGACCGTATTCCATGTGTATGTGGAGTGTGTGAGGTTACTGCCCCTGTACCAATATCTGAAGGGGTTGTTCCTCAAGTTCTGGCTGCATTTTAGCCCCACAATCCTGGTGTTTGGACACAAGGCGGGGAGTGGGGAGAGCCGAGTGTGGGGGGGGGACTTACCTGTCGGTTTGCTCCTTGGCCTGGCCAAGATGGCCATTCGTGGGTCCAGGCAGCGGGCGGTCGACGGTCTGGCGAGAGTCGGCTGCCTGCCCCTCTTTCGGGCCTACGTCCGTGCACGTGTGTCCCTGGAGAGGGAACACGCGGTGTTCACGGGGACTCTGGAGGCCTTCCGTCAGCGCTGGTCGCCGCGTGGGGTTGAGGCGATTATAAATGAATGTACTGCTGTACTACAATGATCTGTTCATTATAGTGTGATTTTTGATTGTGTTTTGATGTGTTGTATTTTATGATTTGTGTTGAATAAAGTTTTTGAAATGAAAAAAAGAAAAAAAAAAAAAAGAGAGAGAGAGAGAGAGAGAGAGAGAGAGAAAGGGAGCAGGAGAGAGAAAGAAAGAGAGTGAGAGAGAGTGCAAGAGAGAGAGTGAGAGAAGTGCAAAAGAGAGAGAAAGAGAAAGCGAGAGAGACAGAGAAAACGAGTGAGAGAACGAGAGAGAAAAAAAGAGAGTGAAAGAGAGAGAGAGGGAGAGAGCGAGAACATGTTTTATGTATCAATATCACACTGCTCATGTTATCTGTCATCATCAAGGAACGGGGATGGGCACATTTTTTAACAAGTGCTGGTCCGTGGGAAAGCCTGCAAGAAAGGGAGAGAGAAAGAAAGAGAAAAGAGAGAGAGAGACAAAGAGATAAAGGGAGAGAAAGCGAGAAAGCGAGACAAAGAGAGAAAAAGAGAAAGAGAGGTGGAGAAAGAGAGAAAGAGAGAGTGACAGAAAGAGAGAGAGTAGAAAAGGAGAAAGGGAGAAAGGGAGAGAGAAAGGGAGATAGAGGTAGATAGAGATAGACAGATAGAGAGAGAGAGAGAGAGAGAGAGAGAGAGAGAGAGAGAGAGAGAGAGAGAGAGAGAGAGAAAGAGAAAGGGAGAGGGAAATAGAGAGAGAGAGAAAGGGAGAGAAGAGAGAGAGAGAGAGAGAAAGAGAGAGAGAGAGAGAGAGGTCGTGTTTTCTTCTCAGCTCTGCGAAGAGGATTGAAGCAGCCTTTCAAGGATTTTGTCGTCGAAGAGGCCACAGACACGGGGGGGCTTCATAGTTTAACTTATCGTTGGGCTGGTGAAGCTTTCCTCTGGTCTGGGAAGCCTCCACCAGTGAGAGAATTCCTGAGTTTTCTCCACATTGTCGAGGGTGCGGTTGTCGTTGGCAGATTGCCAATAGTGCCTGTGAGTGGGTATGAAGATCGCGGTGTTTTGTCGTTTTTAGCACCGTTTCTCTGCCCTAAAGTCATTTTGCTCAGTGCGGCTGCCTGGCTTAATGTGAAGAAAGTACTTTTGCTTCCGGCGAGACTGGGATTTGAGCTTCCCGTAAGCTGCTCTTGGCTGTGGACGAACCTGGGGACTTTCCTGCTTCAGCTGGAGGTTTCTGTTTTCTGCTGCCTGTCTTTGACTGTGACTGTCTCTGGGACTTAACTTGGAGCTGTGCTGCTGAGGGGCTTGGAGCTGGTTTGTGCCTCTGTGAGGATGGCGATGGAAGGGGCGCGGCCGAAGGTCCGGACCTACGCAGCGACGGCATCAGTGGCGGGTGCGAGGCCATCTGAGCTTGAGCCTCATGTTGACTTGGATGGGGACAGTTTTGGTATTTCTGTTCAAACTGGGCCTATGATGTCTAGGGGGGTAATTACGAAGGCCATGAATGAACTTCTTGGGAGGGGGGCTATTGTCTCTTCTGAGCTCGAAAGGGGAAAGGTGGAGATGATACTTAAGACCCGGGAGTGTGTGGCCCGAGCGTTGGAGGAGGGGATCTCAGTGGGGGGGGTCCACGTACAGGTGGATCCGTGGGTATCCAGGGTGAGACCGGTTCTCCTGCGGAGCTGCCCCACTTATTTTTCGGATGCAGTGCTTATTCCACACCTGTCCAAGTTCGGGGAGGTGCGGTCTAAATGTTTTCGTCTCTTGCATCCCGGGGGGGACCCGGAGGAAAAAGGGGTCTTCAGTTTCAAGAGGAGGGTGTTCATGAAGGTGGGTGAGGGGGATGGTGCTGAGGGGAGTTTTGAGGTGGTGTATAAGGGTATCCCCAGAACCGTGCGCTGGAATTGGGGTAAGGCACGGTGTCATGCGTGCGGTGAATTTGGACATCTCCGTAGGGAGTGTCTTATTCGCGGGGTCACTGCTAGAAGTTCTAGCGCAGTGGCCCAGGATTGCACTGCTGGCCCATCTGGGGTGGCTTGTCAAACCTCAGTGGCGCGGGGTGGTACTGCTGACCCGGCTAGGGCTGCCACCTCTGCCTTGGGGATCCGGGGCGGCAGTGATAATCCATCTGCGGTTATGAATTATTCATTAAGAAAGAGGGGCAATAATGGACATGTTGTTATAGCTTGGTATTAATTAGTAAATTTTTAATTGTCCCCCTAATATAGTATTACCTACTATAATATTAATTATACTAGAAATTAATAACTGGTAATTAGAAATATGAATAATAGAAATATTTACTAAGTACTTAAAGTTAGTACTCCACCCCAATATACATAGTATTATAGACAGGAGCTGGAACACTTAACATCTCTTTTCTTAAAAAAAACGGAAGTCAGTAGATTAATAGCCACGCTAGTGTGGCTTTCACTAGTGCACACTACACACTATACCAGTGTAGTTTCTTTTTTTTCTGGGCACCCTGTTAACACCCCTTTCTCTTTTTTTAATTACACTCTGTACTTTTTCTTATATATTAAATATTTGATTCTGTGTTATATATTATATGAATGTAGTTATGAACGATATTGTATAATCGCTCTAAGAAGATATGTATATGGATTACTGAAGATAGAAATTCTCATCGGATTGGCGTTTGGGTATACCGCTGGGCTGGAGGGGTCGAGAAGGCTACTCCAAAAAAAACCACCCTAATAGTAAAATGCAAGATATGAATGTGAAGACCGGGGGGGGGTGGAATTACCTTCTGAAGTTGGAATGTTAAGGGAATTAATGAACCAATTAAAAGGGGAAAGGTACTAGCACAGTTGAATAGATTGAAATCAGACGTGATCTTCCTCCAAGAGACTCATCTCAAAAGAGATGCTCAATATAGATTAACAGCGAAATGGATTTCCAAGGTATATCACTCTTCATTTACACACAAATCTAGAGGAGTTGCAATAATTATCCGTAAAGGTATACCTTTTAAACAAAATTCTATAATAGAGGACAAAGAGGGTAGATATGTAATAATTACAGGGGAATTATATTCACAGAAAGTAATTTTGGTGAATATATATGCCCCTAATTTTGATAATCCACTATTTTTTAAGAAAATATTTAATAATATTCCTATTTCCACACAATATAATTTAGTTATTGGGGGTGACTTTAATTGCACTTTAGATAGTTACCTAGACAGGTCTTCTACAAAAAGGAAAGTTACCTCTAATTCAAGTAAACTTATAAATTCTTTTATTAATACATCGAATGTTAAGGATATTTGGAGATTAGATAATCCATCCGGACGAGAATACTCGTTTTTTTCGCCCGTACACGGAACTTATTCTAGGATAGATTATTTTTTAATAGATTCAAAATTACTACCTTTTACGTATGACGCAAAATATCACAATATTATTATTTCAGATCACGCGCCTCTTACATTTAAGATAAAACTCAAAGATATACTTAATAAAACGACTACTTGGAGATTTAATCCCCAGATATTAAAGGATAAGGACTGTTGTAAACATGTGACGGAACAGATTAAATTATTTTTTGAAACTAATGACAAATCGGAGACTTCACCATCGTTACTCTGGGACACATTTAAAGCATTTATGCGTGGTGCAATAATATCTGCACAGGCTTATCTTAATAAAGAAAATAGAAAGATGGAACAAAAGTTAGAACACGAGATAAAACAACTAGATAGTGAAAATATAAAACGCCCTTCTAAAGAGCTAAGTAACAAAATTGCAATAGCAAAATATAGACTAAATAAAATATATTCTAACCAAGTCATCAAACTATTTCAACAAACCAAACAAGTGCATTTCGAGTTTGGAGACAAACCACAAAAACTATTAGCAAGACAACTTAGAAAATTAGAGGATGAAAAATTGATACATAGAATTAGATCGGTGGATGGAAATATATTGACGATACCAAAAGATATTAATGACAGATTTCTACAATATTATCAAAATCTTTATTCATCTAAATTAACAGGACAAACAGTGGATATGGAAACATTTCTACAAAAGTGTCAAATTAACAGTTTAGATCAGGAAGGTAGACATTTGTTAAACGTCGAAATAACAGTAAAAGATATTGAAGAATCAATTAGTTCGTTAAAGAATGGAAAAGCAGCGGGCCCCGATGGCCTAAGTGCAGAATTTTATAAAAAATTTCTAGATCTGATTTCCCCAAGATTATATACAGTATATAGATATGCATATGAACAAGGTAAATTACCAGAATCTTTAAACAAATCTACAATTACACTTATTCCTAAGGCAGATAAGGATTTGGAAGATCCAGGATCATATAGAGCGATTGCACTTCTAAATACAGACCAAAAAATACTAACAAAAGTTTTATCTCGGAGATTAAGTTTGGTGATTTCTAAATTAATACATCAAGATCAAACAGGTTTTATTCCAAAACGCTACTCATCCCATAATCTCAGACGCTTGTTTAATATTATATATTCAAAAAGAGTACGGGACAGGGAATTAGCAGTTGTATCGCTAGATGCAGAAAAGGCATTCGATCAGGTGGAATGGTTATATTTATTTAATATAATGGAAAAGTTTCAATTGGGGGATAGATTCTGTAAATGGATAAGAATTTTATATTTGAATCCAACGGCAAGAATCTTAACTAATCAAATATTATCAGCTAAATTTAAGCTCTCTAGGGGTTGTAGACAGGGTTGTTCGTTATCGCCTTTACTATTTGCTTTGATGATAGAGCCTTTGGCGGAAAGAATCAGATCAGAACCTGAAATCTATGGCTATAATACTGACACAACAACTAACAAAATATCTTTATATGCAGATGATGTTTTGATTTATATTACAAAACTGGAAATTAGTATACCTAAGTTATTTAATGTTATAACTATCTTTGGCACATTTTCAGGATTTAGGATTAACTGGAATAAAAGTGAAATTATGCCTATAACAGGAATTAACTTATATTTGTTCCAGGCTATTCCTTTTTTTCTCCCAAAGACCTTTTTTAAAAAAATAGATAATATTATTTATAGTTTTATTTGGGATTATAAAAATCATAGAATAAGTAAAAAACATTTATGTAAATCTAAGATAAATGGAGGATTAGCACTTCCAAATTTTTTATATTATTTTTGGGCAGTCCAGATTAAGAATATGAATTTTTGGTGGGTAAATATGGATTTTGAACCAATGTGGTTAAAGATGGAAAAGGAAGATTGTTTACCCTATAATGTAGGCTCGGTTCTCTTTGCCCCAAAGGAAGTACAAAAAAAAATGTATAGGGATAACCCTATAATTTATAATAATAGACGTATTTGGAAACAAATAGTTAAGACTTTACAGCTAGATAATCTTTCACTTAGACTACCAATAATGAATAACCCATTATTTAAGCCCTCTATATTGGATGGAGGGTTTAGACATTGGGATGATTTAGGAATTAAAAGGATAGAGCACCTTTATCGAAAAGGAAAATTCCTTTTATTCCAAGAGTTACAAGATATTTACGGATTGTCTCCGCAACACTTGTTTAGGTACTTACAAATTAGAGATTATATAAAATCAAACACACTAGATTATAAAAATAAAGTACCAGGATTATTAGATGATTTGTTTAATTTACACCCTAATACAGAAAACTTAATAGCCCATATATATAACATAATCTTGGATAAGGAGAATCCAACAACGGAAACATATCGGCAAGCATGGGAAAAGGAAATTGGTTTATCCATAACAAAAGAAAATTGGGAAGAAAGTTTACAGCAAATACATCGGTGTTCGTTAAATGCCAGACATACATTGATACAATTCAAAGTATTATACAGATTACACTATTCAAAAACTAAATTAAATAGTATCTTTCACAATCTCTCTTCAATTTGTGATAAATGTAAGAACTTAGAAGCAAATTTAACACACAGTTTTGCTACATGTCCCAAACTGAATTACTACTGGACAGAAATTTTTAAGGTTATTTCTGAGGTTCTAAAAATTAGATTGGATCCAGACCCAAAGTTAATAATACTTGGGATTTTGGATTCAAATTCGGTACTTACAGGAAATCAAAGAAATTTCTTTGATTACTGTTTGATAATAGGGAAAAAAATCATATTGAAATTTTGGAAGGGAACATTATCCCCCACAATTAAAATGTGGGCAGCAGAGATGTTGGAGACGTTACAATTAGAAAGAATCAGATTTGTCCTATTGGACAAATATAATACCTTCGAACAAATATGGTCTCCATATATACAGTATCTAGAGAAGTAGCTGTTCTTGACGTCACAGCCTGACGGGTACCCAGCGGGATTTAATGAGAATAATTGATTCTTATACTAGGATTAATAGGCATGTCTTCATTGATATTATTATTGTAATAGTTTTAGATACAATATATTTTGTTGATTTTCATTGATATATATATATATATATATAATATTTTTTCACTTTTTGTTAATCTATAATCTTTTTTCCTTGCTCTATTTTCTTTTTCTTTTCTATATAATCAAATTATTATTTAATCACTTTCTTATTGATTTAAAACTATTCTATTCTTTTCTTCATTTCCAAAAAAATAGAAGATGATAACTGTCAATGGGTTATTTAAAAAATGTGTAATTAAGTTGAGGTTTGTAAAGCTGTTTACATTATTGTAAATAGATTATAGATAAATAAAGTAAAAAAAAAAAAAAAAAAGATCCGGGAGTGTGTGGCCAGAGCATTGGAGACGGGGATCTCAGTGGGGTGGGGTCCACATACAGGTGGATCCGTGGGTATCTAGGGTGAGACCGGTTCTCCTGCGGAGTTGCCCCACATATATTTCGGATGCGTTACTTATTCCACACCTGTCCAAGTTTGGGGAGGTGCGGTCTAAATGCTGTAGGCTCTTGCACCCCGGGGGTGACCCGGAGGAAAAAGGGGTCTTCAGTTTCAAGAGGAGGGTGTTCATGAAGGTGGGTGATGGGGATAGTGCTGAGGGGTGTTTTGAGGTGGAGTATAATGGTATCCCCAGAACCGTGCCTTGGAGTTGGGGAAAGGCACGGTGTCATGCGTGCGGCGAATTTGGACATCTCCGTAGGGAGTGCCTTATTCGTGGGGTCACTGCTAGAAGTTCTAGCGCAGTGGCCCAGGAATGCACTGCTGGCCCATCCGGGGTGGCTCGTCAAACCTCAGTGGCACGGGGTGGTGCTGCTGACCCGGCTAGGGCTGCCAGCTCTGCCTTGGTGATCCGGGGCAGCAGTGATAGTCCATCTGGGTCCGCAGGTTCCGCATTGGGGACCCTGGGCAGCGATGGCCCACGCCCCCCACGTCCTGCTCCTGTGGTGGCGGATGAAGGTGGGGCACAGGGGGAGGGAAGAAAAGAGGGGGGAATTTGGGAGAAGCAGGGGAGGAAGAACAAGAGGAAGGAGAGGAGAAAGGCCGCCCGAGTGAGTAAAATGCAATCGGGTGTGCACCTGCCGAGTTCTGTGACCACCCAAGGGGCGCCTGGCAGTTCCAGTGAGGTCCAGATTGCACCTGCCGTGGCCCAGCAAGGAGCTGAGGTGGTTCAGAAGGGGGCAGGGAAGCTAAAACGTGCGGGTGGCAAAGTGGTTGGGGGTAATGTGGAGGCGGATGACCCTTCCGTTATGGAGGTTACCGTACCTCCGCATGCTAGCGGGACAAAAAGGAGGCATTTGCCTGGTGAAGATGAGCAAGGGCGTGGGTCCAAAGCTAGGGGGGTGTCTTTCTCCAGACTTTCCACCACTGATGTGGCTGAAAGTGGTCTTGAACTGGTGTCTTCTGGGTCGGAGGTTGGGCCTCCTTTTCATGGATCTACAGTGGGTGTCACAAGACCAGGTGCTGGGGTTGATTCCGGTGGAGTTGTGTCCTCTGGGCGGGAGTTTGTTCCTTCATCTCAGGGGCCCTCCGAGGGAGTTATCTCATCGGGTGTTGGGGTTAGCTCCCTTGGGTGTGTGCCCTCTGGGTCGGAGGAGGTCCCCTCATTTCAGAGGCCTACTGAGGGTGCTGGCACGCTAGTTGATATGGTTGGCTCCCCTGGTAGTGTGCCCCCTGAGATGGGGGATGAGCAGAGTCAGCCCGAGGGGGGAGGTTCGGGGGCATTGTCGTTCAAGTCTGTGCTCCATATCAATGCCAGTGGAGGTGCTGGGGGGCGTGATGCCTCACCGGATGAGTTGTCTGGGGAGAGTTTAAAAGCAGGTGGAGATTCTCTGGGTGTTGCCTGTGGAGAGGGTACTCTAGGTGCTGAGGATGTCCTGGGGATGCCTCTTGTTTTTGCTTCCCCAGGCCCTCCTGCACTCTACCATCACCCTCCATGGAGGGTGATGGTAGAGTGCAGGAGCCCAGCCATTCAGTGGGCTGCGTGTTTCAGTCAGGGGTTTCAGGACCCTTCCCCGGCATTGATCCTGGAGGTGGTGTCCTGCCAGAGGAGGGGGAGAGTGACGGGGCCAGTTTGTGTAGTGGGGTTAGCGAACTGTCAGAGAGTTCTGGTCTTTCTGAGCTTGTTGATTCAGTTGTTGGTTGGCTGCGCGCCCAGGCTCCAAGGCCGTGTCTCAGGCAAGTGTTATCCGGGAGGTGCGAGAGTTCCTAAAAACAAGCCGTACCAGCAGAACCAAAAAGGAAGTTGCTAAAAGACGGTGGGAGGACTGGCGAGCTTTGATTAAGAGTCTCGAGGCTATCCTTGGCAACAAGGATAGTGGTCTTCCTGACTCTGAGAAGAGCCAGTTTGGGGATTTTTTGGAGTTCCTCAGAGAGAGAGTTTTTGAGTCTAAACGGAGTGGGAGGATCTCAATCTAGTGTGCCTACACATTCACAGTAGCTACATTAAATTTAAAAGGGAGTAGAGCGAGTTTTCGCAGATTTCAGCACTTATTAGTCCTAAGAGAGGGGAAATTTGCGGTGTGTTTTCTGCAAGAGACGCATACCGTTGTTAGTGACGAACCCACCTGGCGACTGGAGTGGGAAGGGGGGGTTTAATTGAGCCATCTCAGCTCAAATTCGAGTGGGATGGCCTTTCTGTTGGCCCCATATTTTCTGCCAAGCGTTTTAAAAGTGCAGGAAGTGGTGCCAGGACGTTTGCTCCATCTGGCCGTGAGCCTGGATGGCATGCCGTTGCATTTCATTAACGTGTATGCCCCTAGCTCTGGCACGATGCAGGCCGGCCTACTTCAGGAGGTGACTGCTCTGTTGGGCACTATTGATAGGGGAGAGTGTGTCTTCCTTGGTGGGGACTTTAATTGCACACTTGAGGTGCGGGACCGTTCTGGTACTCAGTGTGCGCCTGCTGTAGCAAAGAAGCTGAGAGGGTTGATTGACTCCTTTGAGTTGGTTGATGCATGGCGGGACCTCCACCCGGATTCCACTGCTTTTTCACGGAGGTCTGAGGATGGTGGTTCCCGCATTGATCGAATTTATATTTCCCGAGCGTTTGTTTCCCGTGTCTCAGCGGCCTCAACGCGGCCGGTGCCGTGCTCGGACCAGTGTCCGGTGCGTGTGGATTTTAATCCAGCGTGCGCTCGGGTTGGGTCCGCGTACTGGCACTTCAACAACAGGCTGCTGGAGGATCGGTGTTTCCGGGAGTCATTCAGTCGGTTTTGGGTGAAGTGGAGAGAGAGGCAGAGGTGCTTCCCTTCCCATAGGAGGTGGTGGGATGTGGGGAAAGCTCACATCCGTCTCTTTTGCAAGGAATATACGTTGGGGTCGACTGGAAGGCGGGACTCAGCGGTCGAGAAGCTTGAGAGGGAGATACTGGACGCAGAGTCTCGCCTGGGTCAGTTTGGTGAAGACTCCAGCGAATGGGGAGAGTTTCAGAGGAAGAAGGATGTTTTGAGGAGCCTGCTGCTTGAGCGGTCCCGAGGCGCTTACGTGAGGTCTCGGGTCCAGATGCTGCACGATGCTGGAGAAGGAGCGGGGAGCTCAATAACAGCTCGTGGAGTTGCTTGCAGATGACGGCTCCTCTGTCACTGATCCAGAGAGGATCAATGCCTTGGTCAGGTCCTTTTATGGGTCCCTGTTCTCTGCGGATGGATTCAGCGTGGAGGCTCAGCAAGATCTGTGGGAGGGTCTACCGACTGTAGATAGAGAGGTGGCTGATCTTCTTGATGGCCCCTTATCTTTGGAAGAGTTGACTCGTGCCTTGCATCACCTCAGGAGGGGTAAGTCCCCCGGGCTGGATGGGTTGACGGTAGAGTTTGTTAGAGTTTTCTGGGATATCCTAGGGGGTAACTACATGTTGGTTCTGGGGGAGAGCCTGGCGACTGGGGAGATGCCTCTCTCGTGGCGTAGGGCAGTTGTTGTCTTGCTGCCTAAGAAGGGCGAACTCCGCTTGTTGAAGAACTGGCGTCCAGTCTCTCTCCTATGCACAGAGTATAAAGTTTTTGCACGGGCAATGGCAAATCGCCTGGGCTCCGTGCTGCATCAACTGATTCATCCTGACCAATCTTATACAGTCCCTGGCCGGTCCATTCAGGATAACATCCACCTGGTTAGGGACCTGATTCATCTAGCCCAAGGTACTGGTGAGTCAGCTGCTTTTCTGTCTCTTGATCAGGAGAAGGCTGAGGATGCTTGGCCGGCAAACTGGCAGGAGTTGGAGACGAAAGTGGTTGCCCGGTTGGGGCGCTGGTCAGGCCTGCTTGGAGTTCTTTCCTTTCAGGGTAGGGTGCTGGTCATAAACCAGCTGGTGGCCTCCATGTTATGGTACCAGCTGGCTACTCTTGTCCCACCCACTATCTTTGCAACTGCTTTACAGAAGAAGCTGGTAGATTTCTTTTGGGGAAATAGGAAGCACTGGGTTTCCGCAGTGGTCCTGAGTCTCCCGTTAGAGGAGGGCAGCCAGTCCTTGGTATGCGTGCGTACCCAGGTGGCGGCTCTCCGTCTCAGGACACTGCGGAGGTACATGTATGTAGAGAACCCTCCCAGATGGCACGCTCTTTGTCACGTATTTTTTTCCGTCGGGGTCGTCTCACAGCTCCCGGTGGCGGCATCAGTCGTCCCGCCCTAAGGGGCTTGCCTGTCTTCTACCGGGATGTGCTAAGAGTGAGAAATTTGACTGTTTTCAGCCAGAGTGTTGCTCCACGAAGGGAGGTGGAAGTCGTGGCTGCGGGAGTGGCCGGTCCTCACTCTGTCATGGCGGGTGTCGAGGAGAGGCGTGTACTTGGAGTGGTTCTGATGGAGCTTTCACCCGTCCGTTAGTTTTGCTCATCGGGCCTAGGCTCCGGGATATTTCTCGGGCACCGGCTCCACATAATCTGAGCCGCCTTTTTGAGATGACCAGCATGCCATTTCGTGATGCGAAGAGACGCACACTGTACAGGATGCTCCTGCACATTCTGAACCTCCTTGCCTTCGTCTCCCGTCCCAACACACCATGGCAGACGGTGTTACCACCCGAAGGCGGGGGAGGTCCCCAGTGGGGGTCCTTCTATAAGGGAGTTGTTCCCCTTCACATTGGGGACCTGGGTGGAGAGTGTTGCACAGATCAGTGGTATGTAACAAACTTTTGAGTCAGTTCACGAGCTCGTCCGCCGCCTGTATTTTCTGCGGCGAGGTAGAGACCGTGTTCCACGCTTATTTTTATTTATTTTTTAATATTTTTATTAGAAGCAATGCATAATGTCCACAGTATAACAGTTCTTCAAATACATATTAAACTTTTTTCAAAAATGATACAAATATTACGAAATAATTTATGTATGTTTCTGTTTTTTTTGAAAAGTAAATAAGTAAAAGAATAGATCTATAATCAATTGAGATGGTGATTAAATAATAATGATTATGATTATATAAGGAAAATTAAAAAAATAAAAATAAAAAATAAAATAAAAATAAAAAATTATAAAAAATTATAAACAAATAAGAAAAAAAAAACAATTATTAAAAAATTAAAAAACGAAATATACATCTCAACAATGAACGGAGCAATTTCTCATAACAATATCTATAGAGATGTGTATACAAATCCCAGAATAGATCTTTTCATTTAATCCTACAACTGGGTATTTATTGAGTTACAATGCTCAGATCAGCTACCCCTTTAAATAATCAATGAATGGAGACCATATTTGTTCAAAAAGTTCATATTTGTCCATTAGGACAAACCTGATTCTCTGCAAATGCAACGTCATTTGCACAGTCCACATTTTAATTGTGGGGGATAATGTTCCCTTCCAGAATTTTAATATTAATTTTTTTCCAATTATCAAACAGTAATCAAGACAATTTCTTTGACATACTGTTAATATTAGGCTTGAGTCAGGAACTAATATTATTAGCTTTAGATCGGGGTCCAATTTAGTTTTAAGAACTTCAGAAATGATTCTAAAAATATCAGCCCAATAACTATTATGTTTTATGCATGTTACAAAACTATGCGTTAAATTAGCTTCTAAATTCTGACATTTATCGCAAATAGAGATGTTAGGAAAAAATCTATTTATTTTCGTTTTTGAATAATGTAATCTATATAATACTTTAAATTGTATCAAGGTATGCCTGGCATTTAACGAGCAACGGTGTATACATCGTAAACTTTCTTCCCAAGTGTCTTTCATTATAGATAAACATATTTCATTTTCCCAAACCTGTCGGTTTGATTCTGTTGTTGGGATTTCCCTATCCAAAAGAGTATTTAATATGTACGCTATTAATTTTTCTGTATTTGGGTGCTTGTTAAGCAATTCATCCAGTAATCCTGGTTCTCTATTCTTATAGACTTTTTCATGTTTGACTTGATATAGTCTCTAATTTGTGAATACCTAAACAAGTTATTTGGGTGCAATCCATAGATATCTTTTAACTCTTGAAATGAGAGAAATTTTCCTTTCCTGTAAAGGTCCTATTCTTATAATTCCTAAATTCTTCCAGTGTCTAAACCCCTTATCCAATATAGAAGGTTTAAATAAGGGATTATTCATAATTGGTAAACAAAGCGACATATTATCCAAATGTAAAGTCTTAACTATTTGTTTCCAAATACGTCTATTGCTGTGAATTATAGGGTTTTCCCCATAAGTATTTTTTTGTACTTCCCTTGGAGCAAAAAGAATCGAACTTGTATCAAACGGTAAACAGTCTTCCTTTCCCATCTTTAGCCAAACTGGTTCCTGATCCATTTTTACCAACCAAAAATTCATATTCTTAACCTGAACTGCCCAAAAATAATATACAAAATTAGGTAATGCTTATCTTCCATTTATCTTGGATTTACATAAGTGTTTTTTACTTATTCTGTGATTTTTATAATCCCAAATAAAGCTGTTAACAATAGAATCAATTTTTTTTTTAAGTTTTAGGGAGGTTTAAAGGGATAGCTTGAAATAAATATAATAATTGTGGTAAAAAGATCATTTTTATAGCATTTATTCTGCTATCGTTGGACTGTTGAAGCTTTCCTCTGGTCTGGGAACCCTCCACCAGTGTGAAAATTCCTGAGTTTTCTCTACATTGTCGAGGGTGCGGTTGTCGTTGGCGGACTGCCAAGAGTGCCTGGAGTTCGAGGATAGGAAGATCGCAGTGTCTTTGTCGTTTTTAGCACCGTTTCTCTGCCCTAAAGTCATTTTGCACAGTGCGGCAGCCTGGCTTAATGTGAAGAAGGTTCACGAGACTGGGATACTGGGATAGAGCTTCCCAAAAGCTGCGCTTGGCTGTGGACGAACCTGGGGACTTTCCTCCTTCAGCTGGAGGTTTCTGTTTTCTGCTGCCTGTCTTTGACTGTGACTGTCTCTGGGACTGAGCTGGAGCTGCTGGAGTGCCTGGAGCTGGTTTGTGCCTCTGTTAGGATGGCGATGGAAGGGGCGCGGCCGAAGGTCCGGACCTACGCAGCGATGGCATCAGTGGCGGGTACGAGGCCATCTGAGCTTGAGCTTGGATGGGGACAGTTTTGGTATCTCGGTTCAAACTGGGCCTATGATGTCTAGGGGAGCAATTACGAAGGCCATGAATGAACTTCTTGGGAGGGGGCTATTGTCTCTTCCGAGCTCGAAAGAGGAAAGGTTGAGATGATACTTAAGACCCGGGAGTGTGTGGTCCAAGCATTGGAGACAGGGATCTCAGTGGGGGGGGTCCACATACAGGTGGATCCGTGGGTATCCAGGATGAGACCGGTTCTTCTGCGGAGTTGCCCCACATATATTTCGGATGAGTTACTTATTCCACACCTGTCCAAGTTTGGGGAGGTGCAGTCTAAATGCTTTAGGCTCTTGCATCCCGGGGGGGACCCAGAGGAAAAAGGGGTCTTCAGTTTCAAGAGGAGGGTGTTCATGAAGGTGGGTGAGGGGGATGGTGCTGAGGGGAGTTTTGAGGTGGAGTATAAGGGTATCCCCAGAACCATGCGTTGGAGTTGGGGAAAGGCACGGTGTCATGCGTGCGGTGAATTTGGACATCTCCATAGGGAGTGTCTTATTCGCGGGGTCACTGTTAGAAGTTCTAGCGCAGTGGCCCAGGAATGCACTGCTGGCCCATCCGGGGTGGCTCGTCAAACCTCAGTGGCGCGGGGTGGTACTGCTGACCCGGCTAGGGCTGCCAGCTCTGCCTTGGTGATTCAGGGCGGCAGTGATAGTCCATCCGGGTCCGCAGGTTCCGCATTGGGGACCCTGGGCAGCGATGGCCCACGCCCCCCACGTCCTGCTCCTATGGTGGCGGATGAAGGTGGGGCAAAGGAGGAGGGAAGAGAAGAAGGGGGATTTGGGAGAAGCAGGGGAGAAAGATCAAGAGGAAGGAGAGGAGAAAGGCCGCCCGAGCGAGTAAAATGCAATCGGGTGTGCACCTGCCGAGTTCTGTGACCACCCAAGGGGCGCCTGGCAGCTCCAGTGAGGTCCAGATTGCACCTGCCGTTGCCCAGCAAGGAGCTGAGGTGGTTCAGAAGGGGGCAGGGAAGCTAAAACGTGCGGGTGGCAAAGTGGTTGGGGGTAATGTGGAGACGGATGACCCTTCCCTTATGGAGGTTACCGTACCTCCGCATGCTAGCGGGACAAAAAGGAGGCATTTGCCTGGTGAAGATGAGGAAGGGCGTGGGTCCAAAGCTAGGGGGATGTCTTTCTCCAGGCTTTCCACCACTGATGTGGCTGAAAGTGGTCTAGAACTGGTGTCTTCTGGGTCGGTGGTTGGGCCTCCTTTTCATGGATCTTCAGCGGGTGTCACAAGACCAGGTGCTGGGGTTGATTCCGGTGGAGTTGTGTCCTCTGGGCGGGAGTTTGTTCCTTCATCTCAGGGGCCCTCCGAGGGAGTTATCTCATCGGGTGTTGGGGTTAGCTCCCTTGGGTGTGTGCCCTCTGGGTCGGACGAGGTCCCCTCGTTTCAGAGGCCTACTGAGGGTGCTGGCACACTTGTTGATGTGGTTGGCTCCCCTGGTAATGTGCCCCCTGAGACGGGGGATGAGCAGAGTCAGCCCAAGGGGGGAGGTTCGGGGGTATTGTCGTTCAAGTCTGTGCTCCATATCAGTGCCAGTGGAGGTGCTGGGGGGCGTGATGCCTCACCGGATGAGTTGTCTGGGGAAATTTAAAAGCAGGTGGAGATTCTCTGGGTGATGCCTGTGGAGAGGGTACTCTAGATGATGTGGAGGTTGGGGCTGTTTTGGGTCGTGATCCTCTTTCAGATTCCGAAGGTGCCAGTGCACCACAGGCCCTGGGGATGCCTCTTGTTTTTGCTTTCCCAGGCCCAGATGTGGAGGGTGATGGTAGAGTGCAGGAGCCCAGCCATTCAGTGGGCTGCGTGTTTCAGTCAGGGGTGTCGGGACCCTCCCCCGGCATTGATCCTGGGGGTGGTGTTGTGCCAGAGGAAGGGGAGAGTGACGGGGCCAGTTTGTGTAGTGGGGTTAGCGAACTGTCAGAGAGTTCCGGTCTTTCTGAGGATGTTGATTCAGGTGCGAGCGGGTTGGCTGTGCGCCCAGGCTCCAAGGCAAGGCTGTGCGTCTCAGGCAAGTGTTATCCGGGAGGTGCAAGAGTTCCTAAAAACAAGCCGTACCAGCAGAACCAAAAAGGAGGCTGCTAAAAGACGGTGGGAGGACTGGCCAGCTTTGATTAAGAGTCTCGAGGCTATCCTTGGCAACAAGGATAGTGGTCTTCCTGACTCTGAGTAGAGCCAGTTTGGGGATTTTTTGGAGTTCCTCAGAGGAAGAGTTTTTGAGTCTAAGCGGAGTGTGAGGATCTCAATCTAGTGTGCCTACACATTCACAGTAGCTACATTAAATTTAAATGGGAGTAGAGCGAGTTTTCGTAGATTTCAGCTCTTATCAGCCCTAAGAGAGGGGAAATTTGCGATGTGTTTTCTGCAAGAGACACATACCGTTGTTAGTGACGAACCCACCTGGCGACTGGAGTGGGAAGGGGGGTTCTATATGAGCCATCTCAGCTCAAATTCGAGTGGGGTGGCTTTTCTATTGGCCCCAAATTAAGTTAAGCTTTCATAGCTACTTTTTTGATGTATATTCGTAATTGCCTCATTTGATACTCAGAACAATTAGGGGCCGGTATGTAGTGGCCATTTGCCTTAATTTTGTGTGTTATAAATTATGGCATTTGTCTTTCAATTTTGTCTACCTGTAATTATGTGGCTTTATTACATAGGTGGGGGGTGTGTTTGCTGCTGGGATTCTTGCGCAAAAGCTTGTAGTCTTTTCATTTAGTTTGGAGGAGGCATGGTGTGAGGCCCATTTTTCGACCATGCGGAGCTTTCGATCATGGGTCAGAGCTACATGCTGAAGTTTGATTACGTGTAAGATTAAAATGTACATATCAAGAAAAAGTCTGGATGAATATCTTATTGTTTTACTTCGACAATAAAGAAACTATTAATCAAGAGACTGTGTTTTGAAGATTTATCTTTTGACGGCTTTGAATGTCTCGTGGAGAGCTCCCATGCGTAAATCGACGCTATCTCACACCGTGTCTTCTCCTAGCGGCTAGAGGGAGCAATTCCTTGAACGATATAATAATCTGCCACTATACTTAGCAATGTTACAAAATTTTGAGATTAAAAAAATCAAGTCTGCAATTTATCCCATCAGATAAAGCATAAAAAGAAGTTTAATTTGACACCTAATTTACTTTCATATCTTCAGTATTAAGAAAGTTATGGCCATTTTCATACTCGGAAATTAGCATCTTGCTCCCCATTGCCTTTCAATTGACTTAACTCAAAAGCTGTGATCTGGAAAAGTTAAAACCCCATAACTTTCTTAAAAATTAAGAGAACTCAATGAAATTTTCATTTATTATAGATTGAAGCATTCTTATACAATCTTACTTGGATGACCTGAAATTAAAGCATATAATTAGTTAGTTATCTAATTGTAGCTAATTACAAAATTCAATGAGTGGATCTAAACATCTATCCATTTCTTAAGAAAAGATAAACTTTTTTTAAATTGCCTAAGTGTCCAAATAACATTCACACAATAATCCACAATATAACATAATTTTTAAATCTCATTTTCATGAATTTCTGGGCCAAATGGAAGGAATTTAGTGTTTGATTCCTGTAAATTAATGGCCATTTAAATCAACTAGCGAGTGGGTTTTAGTGGAATGCGGTGGATTGGAACGTTGCGGTTAGCGGTGAAGTCGGGAGGAAAAATACTGTTGGTTCATACATTTTTTGGGACCCCATTTCGCAACATAAAAATATTATTAAAGCCTCCCGAAAAACCAAATTTTAATATAAAAATAAACTACCTTTTCTTCTCCCCTACGCAAAATCCTTCCGGTTGTCGGTGCTCACGGCTTTTGAAGGTGATTTTTAAATTACTCTAGTTAATAAATAATTTAGAGTAATTTAAAAATACCTTCATTCATGAAATGTCGGAGCGATTTTTCTTCCGCAACGAAATCGCCCGACATTGATCGATTTTCCATGTCTGCAGAAAAACGTCACTTTAAGCCCGCCCCCCTCTGAAAGGCGCCAAAGTCGCGCACACGGGGAGCGGCAGAACTGCAGCCCTGCTCAAGGTAAGTTTTGCAACATACCTACTATACTGATCTTGTTATCTTCTGGCTACGCGGTCATTCTATTTGCACAAAAACATTAAGCAGTAGCGTAACGATTTTTCACCAGCTTACTCACAGCTCTCCATATAACCATATAACAATTACAGCACGGAAACAGGCCATCTCGGCCCTTCAAGTCCGTGCCGAACAACTTTTTTCCCTTAGTCCCACCTGCCTGCACTCATACCATAACCCTCCATACCCTTCTCATCCATATGCCTATCCAATTTATTTTTAAATGATACCAACGAACCTGCCGCCACCACTTCCACTGGAAGCTCATTCCACACCGCTACCACTCTCTGAGTAAAGAGAGTCCTGCACTGTCCTGCACTGCGATTGCACCAAATTTCATTCTGATCAGTGTAAACTTTAGTGAGGTTTAAAAATCTTATAAACCCCGCGTGCGCAGATCGATCTCCTCTCCTGCCGTTCAGCACCGCGTAGATTGGTCTTTTCTCCTGTCACTACGCGGGACAGTCCGCCTCTTCCTGCTCCATCGCGTCTGTACTGGAGCGGTGGATGGCCGGCGGAGGTTTCCAATCAGACACAATTTTCGGAGTGACTGGAAACGGCCCGGCGCGACGCGGGAAATGTCGTCAAAAGGAAAGCGGAGAATCTGATCTCGGCAGAGGAGAACGACCAGCAACCAGCAGACCAGCGACCGCTGTGAGTCCGCTCCATCCATTTCCCCTCTGGTCCCCCTCGCTGGCTCCTGCCCCCCTCCCCTGTGATACCCCCATAACCCCTGCATTTTCTCCGAGCTCTCTCCCCCCCGACCCCACAACCCCACCCCCACAACCCACCCTGACCACACACCAGGCACGTGCCATCAGGGTAGGCAAGGTAGGCAGTGCCGACCCTGACTAAAATTATAAAATATATATAAAACATAAATAAAATGGTAATAAATAGTAAAGGCACGGGAGAATTATGCTTCCCTAAGAGATTGATCTCTTACGGAGGCATAATTCTCCCGTGCCTTTCATGCGCAGAACATTTAAAACGCGGAAGTATGTGCTACTCACGTGCCGTCGACGCTGCTTCAAGCCATCAGTGGGTACGGTCCGTAAAGGCAGCTGAAATTCTGCCTTTACACCGTGGACTGCGTGCATGTGCTGCGCTGTGCACTGCGCATGCGCACCAGCCTACTGCCATGCGCATGCGTAAGTATCCTGGCGGGTTTTTCAAAGATGGATAGTGATTACCTGAAGAGTTTCTCGAAGCAAACCTACGAGGAAAAGACCAAAATAATTGAAAATGGCAGACCAACGCCAGAATTTAAAGAATTTCAACAGCGCAAAGGAACAAAAATCATTAGAACATTTAGATTGGTACAACAGGAAACAAAGAGAGAAGAATGGATTTTGTACAAATAATATGGTAAGTAAATTTCTTTGAGCTATATATTTTTTAATATTTTATTAACAGATAGGACCTATTGAAAACAAATTACTTGATAAAAGTCGAGAGAACAATCTGCGCATGTGCGATTTTCAAGATTTTTAAAAGCGGCTGCCTACCCTGACTAATTACTCACGGCACGTGCCTGCCACACACCTGCCTGCCCACCCCCCCCCCCCACCCACACTTCCCTCCCCCTTGCCCACACCCCCCCCCCCCTCCCCCGCTCACACCCAACTCCCCCCCGCCCACACCTCCCTCCCCCACACACCCCCATCCCACATAAACCCACTGCCCCACATAGTCCCTCCCCCACACCAGCCCTCCCGCCACAGCCCCTTCCCCCCTCTTCCACCCCCACTCCCCCACACACAACTCCTCCCCCACACACACACCCTCCCCCACACTCCCCATACCCGTCAGCTGCAACTGCGCAGTAATACCTGCGTGTTTATGTCACAATGAGAATCCAATGGGCGTGAATGGCTGCATCGCTAAGAGTGGATGGGGGGGGTGTGGGGAGGAGGGGGGATCAGGGGCGTCACAACGGGAACCCGTCAGCCGCGTCTGCGCAGTTAGGGGCTATGGGTGAGTGGTGGAATAATGCATTGGGGGAACGATTTGCGTTGGGGAAACGGGTGAGTGGAGGAATATTGCGTTGGGGAATGGGTTGCGTTGGGGACCAGGCCGCCCGTGTGACTGGGACCCAACGGGTCCCACTTAGTCTAGTATACCCTAATAACCAATTTCCCCAAATGCTATTTTCTGACAGAAATTCGGACATTTCCAACGCCTTAACCTGGATTCCACAGGGCCAGTGCAGAATCATGGTCTCTCTCAAAGTAATTTCAAAAAGAAAAACACAATAAAAAAAACGGATAAGACAGGATAAGCCAAACCTTCAAGCTTTTATTTCTCTTTTTTTACAACTTAAAACCGGAACACTTAGGGCCATTTTAGCCATTGTGGTATTTCACCATAGAGCCATAGCGTCATAGAGCCATCACAGTTATAGAGCCACGTCGGCTATAGAGCCATCACAGCAATAGAGCAATCGGACCACAGAACCATCACACCATAGAACCATCACACCATGGACCCATTGCACAATAGAACAATCACAGCTATAGAGTAATAGAGCAATGGGGCTTTCACAGCCATAGAACCATGTCGGCTACAGAGCCATATCTGCCATTGAGCGATCGCAATCTAAGCCATAATCTGATCTCGGCTATGGAGCTATGCCATATCTGAGTCTATAAAGTCTGAATGTCACCCATTCCTTCTCTCAGGAGATGCTGCCTGTCCCGCGGAGTTACTCCAGCATTTTGTGTCTATGCCATATCCCATTTCGGTTACAGAGCCATCTCAGCCATAGCACCATAGAGCCCTCAGCCATATCACTATATCCATCTCTGCCATAGTACCATAGAGCAATCTCAGCCATAGAGCCAAAGATCAGTATCAGCTATAGACCTGTACAGACATCTCAGCCATGGCGCCATTTCAGGCATAGAGAAATCTTGCCCATAGAGCCATAGCATTATCTCAGCCAAAGCCATCTCAGGCATTGATCCATCACATAGAGCCATCTCTATCATATGCACCTCACAGGCATAGTGCAATCTCAACCATAAATCCGTCTTAGACATAGAGCCATCTCAAACAGATAGAGCTAGACAGAGGTGGCACAGCGGTAGAGTTGCTGCCTAAAGGGCCTGTCACACTTTCACGAGCTACTTCACGACCTCTGCCGAGTTTGCCCTTGACTCATACTCGCAGCATGGTCGTCACGAGGTCGTAGGTAGGTCATAGCAGGCCGTGATGCTAGTCGTAGGTATTCGTGGCATCAAGTAGGTCGGGGCGTTTTTTCTAGCATGATTAAAAATGTACACGAGTAAAAAAGGTTGTGAATTAAGTCGTGAAAGTAGGACAGGCCCTTTGCAGCGCTTGCAGCCCTGTTAGTCACGGAGCCACAAAGCTGTCTCAACCATATGCTCAACATGGCTATAGAGCCATAGACACCCAGAGTCCGCAGAGCCCTGTTAGTCAGCCATGATTGAATGGCAGAATAGACTTTTGATGGGCTGAATTACCTCATTCTGCTCCTATCACATATGAACATCACAGCCACACAGTCATCTCAGCTATGGAGCCCTATCAGTCATAGAGCCATCTCAAGCATAGAGCTATTTCAGCCATAAAACATCTCAAACATCCGATATAGAGCATTGCATACATAGCCATCTAAGACATACAGTGGTAGCATCAGGCACAGGGCCGCACAACTGTCAGTCACAGAACTCTCGAGCCCTCACAGTCAGAGAGTCATCATAGCCAAAGAGCCGTCTCAGCCATAGAGCCACCTTAGCTACACAGACATAGAACCGTCCCAAATATTGAGCCATCTCAGATATAGTGCCTTCTCATATAGAGAAGCATCAGAGATAGAAGAACCATCTCAGCCATAACCCCACAGGGCCAGAGACTTCCGGTGGCACCATGAAGTGGTGAAGGTGCAGCATTGAATTCAGCTCCTGCTAAAATCGTGTAAAAAGTTGTTTCTAAAGTTGGGACTAATTTAAAAACTTCCACCGGCAGCTGCTTGGTGCCGTGGGAGTGATAGCAGCATACAGTGTCGAGAAAATTTGAGTTTTAATAGGACCTGTAGATGAAAAAGGGAAAACATCAACGGGGACCTAAGAAATCGACTATCAGACTCCTGCTGGAAGAAGAATTGGCAGCCCTCCAAACAGCAACTGAAAGCTTAGACGAAGAATCTGATTCTCAACAAGCAATATCTGAAATGGCTACAAAAGTAGAGACAAAAGGGACAGAAAAGGAGAGAGATGAAGCAGTGGGATCAAACGGTAAGAGCTAATCTTACTAAAGATCTTACCACAGATCTCACTAAGGAATTCTCCAAAATGCTCACTAATATGAATAAGACACTGGAGAACAAGTTATCTAAAGTGGAAGTTAATCTCTCCAAGAAAATAGATGCTGCGCGTGATGAATCAAAGGAACAGTTTGACTTTTTGAAGCAACAGCTGTCGGATCTGGAGCAGAGGACAACTCAGGAATTTGCGAGAATGGAATATGATTATAATAAGAAATTTGATGAACTGACTGAAGGAGTTGATAAGTCGATAGAAGATATGAAGGTTGAAATACGTGAGATGTCTCGGGAAATATCGACCCTGAAAGAAGAACAAGGGGTTAATCGGGAGCAATTGAATAAATTGACAGATAAAATTCAAGATTTCAAAGCTAGATCAAGGAGACAGAACTTGAGGATTGTAGGAGTAAAGGAGGGACAAGAGCTAGGAATTTTATTGACCGAACTTGTTACTAAAATACTCAAAGATGTCTTTAAGTTGAAGGAAAACCCGAGGATTGATGTGGCACATTGGGTAGGTCGCTTCAGAAGAGAAACAAATGCTTCCCCAAGACAGATTATTGTGAAATTTTTGGACATTTCAAGTCTGGATAAACTTATGAAAATGATACCACATGGGGAGAGGCTTACATTTGATGGAGAGACTGTCAGATTCTACAGTGACAACCCACGCGAAATATTGGAGAAAAGGAACTAGTTTAAAAGAGCAAGCAGCATTCTGCAAGGTAAATCAGAGGTGAAATACGGAGTTGTGTTTCCCGCGAAGATGAAAATTAATTACAACACTATTCAACGCGCTTTCACGGACCTGGATTCGGCATTTAATTATGCACAAGAAATTGTAAAGAAAATAGAAAGAAAGAGAAGTAAAGTTTGATGATTAAACGTTTATTGGGGAACTGTGCTGTAATTAAGATAGTGGAACTGCTCTAGACATTGACCAGACAGGCTTATCTGTCAGGAGTGTGTATGCAATGAACATGCCCTGGTTTCAACCTTGAACAGATAAGGAGAAGATAAATAATTGAAAGGAGAACATTTTGAACCAACGTGATCAGATTTGAAAGAAAATCAAAGGAAACTAGGGACAAGAAATGTTTTATTTAATACAGTATACATGTAATGTAAAGAATTAACTAATTATATAAACTTAATATTACTAATTAACGGTTATGCTATTATATTAATTTTATACTAATATTAGCAATGTTACAAAATTTTGAGATTTAAAAAATCAAGTCTGCAATTTATCCCATCAGATAAAGCATAAAAAGAAGTTTAATTTGACACCTAATTTACTTTCATATCTTCAGTATTAAGAAAGTTATGGCCATTTTCATACTCGGAAATGAGCATCTTGCTTCCCATTGCCTTTCAATTGACTTAACTCAAAAGCTGTGATCTGGAAAAGTTAAATGTCCATAACGTTCTTAAAAATTAAGAGAACTCAATGAAATTTTCAGTTATTATAGATTGAAGCATTCTGAAACAAATATTAAACAATCTTACTTGGATTACCTGAAATTAAAGCATATAATTAGTTAGTTATCTACTTGTAGCTAATTACAAAATTCAATGAGTAGATCTAAACATCTATCAATTTCTTAAGAAAAGATAAACTTTTTAAAAATTGCCTAAGTGTCCAAATAACATTCACACAATAATCCACAATATAACATAATTTTTAAATCTAATTTTCATGAATTTCTGGGCCAAATGGAAGGATTTTAGTGTTTTATGCCTGTAAATTAATGGCCATTTAAATCAACTAGCGAGTGGGTTTTAGCGGAATACGGTGGATTGGAACGTTGCGGTTAGCAGTGAAGTCGGGGGGAAAAATATTGGGGGTTCATACATTTTTTGGGGAACCCATTTCGCAACATAAAAATATTATTAATGCCTCCCGAAAAACCAACTTTTAATATAAAAATAAACTATTTACCTTTTTTTCTTCCCTACGCAAAATGCTTCCGGTTGTCTGCGGTCACGGCTTTTGAAGGTGATTTTTAAATTACTCTAGTTAATAAATAATCTAGAGTAATTTAAAAATACCACAATTGATGAAATGTCGGAGCGATTTTTCTTCAGCAACCAAATCGCCCGACATTCATCGATTTGTCCTGCCTGTGGAAAAACGGCACTTTAAGCCCGTCCCCCTCTGCAAGGCGCGAAAGTCGCGCACACGGGGAGCGGCAGAAGTGCAGCGCCGGTAAAGGTAAGTTTTGTAACATACCTACTAATATGATTAACCAAGATTAACCTAATGGGTTTAGGGGATAAGGGGCATATAGAGATGATTATTATTAACAGATATATAAGGTTAATTTGGCTGAAAAGAAATAAAATATAATTTAGGATGTATACCAACACACTACAATTAATGAAAAGGGGTACAAGGATATTGTAACATCATAAACTTGTGGGAAGGAAGTCGCATTAATAATCTGGAAAAGTTCCAGAGGCTTGGGCTGGAAGATGGTTGTATTTAAGATAAGAAATGAAACCCTTGAAACAGGCTGGTAATTAAGGTACAGATGAATACTGTATACTTGGACAGGAACAGGGCAGGTGTTCGCATGTTTTTTAATTCTATGATTCGGGGATTACGAGCAAGTAACATAGAAGGTTTAAAATTGGGGTAGAAAAGAGAATATCTGAAAGTAAAGATTACTTTTTTTTTCCTTTAGATATATTAAGACATATTAAGATATATTTAAATGAAACGGCATGTAGTTATAAATGCCATTGTATTTAGGGGGCTGAACTCAATGTATAATTCCATCTACGGAGGTCAATCAATTTTTAGCCATCATAGATATAACATATAACCATATAACAATTACAGCACGGAAACAGGCCTTCTCGGCCCTTCCAGTCCGTGCCGACCATTTATTTTCCCCTAGTCCCATCTACCTGCACTCAGACCATACACCTCCATTCCCTTCCCGTCCATCTTTCTCTTTTTCTAATGGAGGTTCAATATACGGAGGAGAGCTCTACGACAACAAGGAATTCCGTTTTGTTAACCATACCAAAGCACTGGAATTCGCCAGAGGCATACAGAAGAAGGCAGAAGAGGAAGCAGAAGAAGAAGTAAGCGCTGAAGAAGAAGAAGAAGAAGAATGAACTTTTATTACCGACCTGCGGTTATGAATTATTCATTAAGAAAGAGGGGCAATAATGGACGTGTTGTTATAGCTTGGTATTAATTAGTAAATTTTTAATTGTCCCCCTAACATAGTATTACCTACTATAATATTAATTATACTAGAAATTAATAACTGGTAATTAGTAATATGAATAATAGAAATATTTACTAAGTACTTAAAGTTAGTACCCCACCCCAATATACATAGTATTATAGACAGGAGCTGGAACACTTAACATCTCTTTTCTTAAAAAAAACGGAAGTCAGTAGATTAATAGCCACGTTAGTGTGGCTTTCACTAATGCACACTACACACTATACCAGTGTAGTTTCTTTTTTTTCTGGGCACCCTGTTAACACCCCTTTTTCTTTTTTTAATTACACTTTGTACTTTTACTTATATATTAAATATTTGATTCTGCGTTATATATTATATGAATGTAGTTATGAACGATATTGTATAATCGCTCTAAGAAGATATGTATATGGATTACTGAAGATAGAAATTCTCATCGGATTGGCGTTTGGGTATACCGCTGGGCTGGAGGGGTCGAGAAGGCTACTCCAAAAAAAACCACCCTAATAGTAAAATGCAAGATATGAATGTGAAGACCGGGGGGGGTGGAATTACCTTCTGTAGTTGGAATGTTAAGGGAATTAATGAACCAATTAAAAGGGGAAAGGTACTAGCACAGTTGAATAGATTGAAATCAGACGTGATCTTCCTCCAAGAGACTCATCTCAAAAGAGATGCTCAATATAGATTAACAGCGAAATGGATTTCCAAGGTATATCACTCTTCATTTACACACAAATCTAGAGGAGTTGCAATAATTATCCGTAAAGGTATACCTTTTAAACAAAATTCTATAATAGAGGACAAAGAGGGTAGATATGTAATAATTACAGGGGAATTATATTCACAGAAAGTAATTTTGGTGAATATATATGCCCCTAATTTTGATAACCCACTATTTTTTAAGAAAATATTTAATAATATTCCTATTTCCACACAATATAATTTAGTTATTGGGGGTGACTTTAATTGCACCTTAGATAGCTACCTAGACAGGTCTTCTACAAAAAGGAAAGTTACCTCTAATTCAAGTAAACTTATAAATTCTTTTATTAATACATCGAATGTTAAGGATATTTGGAGATTAGATAATCCATCCGGACGAGAATACTCGTTTTTTTCGCCCGTACACGGAACTTATTCTAGGATAGATTATTTTTTAATAGATTCAAAATTACTACCTTTTACGTATGACGCAAAATATCACAATATTATTATTTCAGATCACGCGCCTCTTACATTTAAGATAAAACTCAAAGATATACTTAATAAAATGACTACTTGGAGATTTAATCCCCAGATATTAAAGGATAAGGACTGTTGTAAACATGTGATGGAACAGATTAAATTATTTTTTGAAACTAATGACAAACCGGAAACTTCACCATCGTTACTCTGGGACACATTTAAAGCATTTATGCGTGGTGCAATAATATCTGCACAGGCTTATCTTAATAAAGAAAATAGAAAGATGGAACAAAAGTTAGAACATGAGATAAAACAACTAGATAGTGAAAATATAAAACGCCCTTCTAAAGAGCTAAGTAACAAAATTGCAATAGCAAAATATAGACTAAATAAAATATATTCTAACCAAGTCATTAAACTATTTCAACAAACCAAACAAGTGCATTTCGAGTTTGGAGACAAACCACAAAAACTATTAGCAAGACAACTTAGAAAATTAGAGGATGAAAAATTGATACATAGAATTAGATCGGTGGATGGAAATATATTGACGATACCAAAAGATATTAATGACAGATTTCTACAATATTATCAAAATCTTTATTCATCTAAATTAACAGGACAAACAGTGGATATGGAAACATTTCTACAAAAGTGTCAAATTAACAGTTTAGATCAGGAAGGTAGACATTTGTTAAACACCGAAATAACAGTAAAAGATATTGAAGAATCAATTAGTTCGTTAAAGAATGGAAAAGCAGCGGGCCCCGATGGCCTAAGTGCAGAATTTTATAAAAAATTTCTAGATCTGATTTCCCCAAGATTATATACAGTATATAGATATGCGTATGAACAAGGTAAACTACCAGAATCTTTAAACGAATCTACAATTACACTTATTCCTAAGGCAGATAAGGATTTGGAAGATCCAGGATCATATAGAGCGATCGCACTTCTAAATACAGACCAAAAAATACTAACGAAAGTTTTATCTCGGAGATTAAGTTTGGTGATTTCTAAATTAATACATCAAGATCAAACAGGTTTTATCCCAAAATGCTACTCATCCCATAATCTCAGACGCTTGTTTAATATTATATATTCAAAAAGAGTACGGGACAGGGAATTAGCAGTTGTATCGCTAGATGCAGAAAAGGCATTCGATCAGGTGGAATGGTTATATTTATTTAATATAATGGAAAAGTTTCAATTGGGGGATAGATTTTGTAAATGGATAAGAATTTTATATTTGAATCCAACGGCAAGAATCTTAACTAATCAAATATTATCTGCTAAATTTAAGCTCTCTAGGGGTTGTAGACAGGGTTGTTCGTTATCGCCTTTATTATTTGCTTTGATGATAGAGCCTTTGGCGGAAAGAATCAGATCAGAAACTGAAATCTATGGCTATAATACTGACACAACAACTAACAAAATATCTTTATATGCAGATGATGTTTTGATTTATATTACAAAACTGGAAATTAGTTTACCTAAGTTACTCAATGTTATAACTATCTTTGGCACATTTTCAGGATTTAGAATTAACTGGAATAAAAGTGAAATTATGCCTATAACAGGAATTAACTTAAATATATTACAACAATATCCGTTAAAAATAGTTAAAGACAAATTTAAATATTTAGGAATTAATGTAACCAAATCTTATAATTCACTAATTAAATCTAATTACCCTCTATTATTAGATAAACTTAAAAAAAATATTTTGTACTGGAAAACACTCCCTATATCCATGATTGGTAGAATAAACGCTATAAAGATGGTGTTTTTACCACAATTATTATATTTGTTCCAGGCTATTCCTTTTTTTCTCCCAAAGACCTTTTTTAAAAAAATAGATAATATTATTTATAGTTTTATTTGGGATTATAAAAATCATAGAATAAGTAAAAAACATTTATGTAAATCTAAGATAAATGGAGGATTAGCACTTCCAAATTTTTTATATTATTTTTGGGCAGTCCAGATTAAGAATATGAATTTTTGGTGGGTATATATGGATTATGAACCAATGTGGTTAAAGATGGAAAAGGAAGATTGTTCACCCTATAATGTAGGATCGGTTCTCTTTGCCCCAAAGGAAGTACAAAAAAAAATTTATAGGGATAACCCTATAATTTATAATAATAGATGTATTTGGAAACAAATAGTTAAGACTTTACAGCTAGATAATCTTTCACTTAGACTACCAATAATGAATAACCCATTATTTAAGCCCTCTATATTGGATGGAGGGTTTAGACATTGGGATGATTTAGGAATTAAAAAAATAGAGAACCTTTATAGAAAAGGAAAATTTCTTTTATTCCAAGAGTTACAAGATATCTATGGATTGTCTCCGCAACACTTGTTTAGGTACTTACAAATTAGAGATTATATAAAATCAAACACACTAGATTATAAAAATAAAGTACCAGGATTATTAGATGATTTGTTTAATTTACACCCAAATACAGAAAAATTAATAGCCCATATATATAACATAATTTTGGATAAGGAGAATCCAACAACGGAAACATATCGGCAAGCATGGGAAAAGGAAATTGGTTTATCCATAACAAAAGAAAATTGGGAAGAAAGTTTACAGCAAATACATCGGTGTTCGTTAAATGCCAGACATACATTGATACAATTCAAAGTATTATACAGATTACACTATTCAAAAACTAAATTAAAGAGTATCTTTCACAATCTCTCTTCAATTTGTGATAAATGTAAGAACTTAGAAGCAAATTTAATACATAGTTTTGCTACATGTCCCAAACTGAGTTACTATTGGACAGAAATTTTTAAGGTTATTTCTGAGGTTCTAAAAATTAGATTGGATCCAGACCCAAAGTTAATAATACTTGGGATTTTGGATTCAAATTCGGTACTTACAGGAAATCAAAGAAATTTCTTTGATTACTGTTTGATAATAGGGAAAAAAATCATATTGAAATTTTGGAAGGGAACATTATCCCCCACAATTAAAATGTGGGCAGCAGAGATGTTGGAGACGTTACAATTAGAAAGAATCAGATTTGTCCTATTGGACAAATATAATATCTTCGAACAAATATGGTCTCCATATATACAGTATCTAGAGAAGTAGCTGTTCTTGACGTCACAGCCGATGGGTACCCAGCGGGATTTGATGAGAATAATTGATTCTTATACTAGGATTAATAGGCATGTCTTCATTGATATTACTATTTGTAATAGTTTTAGATACAATATATTTTGTTGATTTTCATTGATATATATATATATATATAATATTTTTTCACTTTTTGTTAATCTATAATCTTTTTTCCTTGCTCTATTTTCTTCTTCTTTTCTATATAATCAAATTATTATTTAATCACTTTCTTATTGATTTAAAACTATTCTATTCTTTTCTTTATTTCCAAAAAAATAGAAGATGATAACTGTTAATGGGTTATTTAAAAAATGTGTAATTAAGTTGAGGTTTGTAAAGCTGTTTACATTATTGTAAATAGATTACTTCTAATAAAACAAAGTATAAAAAAAATTAAAAAAAATAAAAAAATATACGGAGGAGAGGTAAAATAACGTCAGAAGTGTGGGATGATACCCATATACCCAAAAGTCTGATGTACCTAACTACACCACATGAAGTAAAACTACTAAAACCTATTTATAATGCAGGATAATAAGGAAAAAAAGAATGGAGGAGTCACATTTTGTAGTTGGAATATTAGGGGTGCGAATGATCCAATTAAAAGGGGCAAGATTATGGCCCATTTAAAATCTTTAAAGGTGGATATCGCTTTTCTGCAAGAAACGCATACGAAACTACAAACACAGATGAGACTAAGGGCAAACTGGATAGGCCAAACGTATCATTCGTCATTTAATGCTAAAGCTAGAGGAACGGCTATTATTAATGGAAAGGTATACCGTTTATATTAAAGAATACAATATCTGATAAAGAAGGAAGATACACGATAGTGGCGGGAGAAATTTATTCCAGGCCACTGACTCTGATAAATATTTACGCACCAAATTTTGATAATCCCCAATTTTTAAAGAAAATGATGGATAAAATAGATGAGCATAATTTTCAAAATGTAATACTAGGGGGGGACTTTAACTGTGTTATAGATTCATACTTAGAAAAATCAATAAAATTAAGGCAGGGTAGTGAGTAGCCAAGTCTAGTGAGTTCTTAAACACTTATATTAAAAACTAATATAAACTAATATAATTTAACTAATATAACAGATGTATGGAGAATAGCTAATCCAACAGGAAAGGAATATTCGTTTTACTCATCAGTACACAAAACCTATTCAAGAATTGATTATTTTTTAGTGGGCACAAAATTAATACCATATACGATAAATCCTAAATACCACAATAGTATTGTTTCGGATCACTTCCCGCTGACTGTTACTTTAAAACTTGAGGGAATGCCAGGTATAAAATTCTTTTGGAGATTTAACACACAAATAGCTAATGACTCACAAGGTTACGAGTATTTAAAGCAACGAATGACATTTTTTTTTAAACAAACGAGACACCAGGTATTTCACCATCTCTATTATGGGAATCTTTTAAGGCATTCATTCGTGGAGTTATAATTTCGTATCAAAGTTTTCTAAATAAAAAAATCAGGACAGAACAATGGACATTAGAAAAGGAAATTAAATTATTAGAATTAGGAAACGCAAAAGACCCAACTATAGACAAACATAATAAGATAATATTATTGAAATTTAAACTTAATTGAATATTATCGGCAAGAGTAATAAGATTATTTCAGATCACAAAACAAGTACAGTTTGAATTTGGGGATAAACCACATAAACTTCTAGCACGACAATTGAAGAAGCAAAAAAAGGAAAAAACAATTAGTAAAATTAAATCAGAGAATGGGGAATTGTTAACTGTACCTAAGGACATTAACAAAAGGTTTGCTCAATTTTATCAACATTTATATACATCTAAACTAACATTGAAGACAATAAAGTTATAAATGTTTTAGATAAGTGTAACTTGCCAAAATTGGATATCTTAGAACAAGAGGAATTAGGAGCTCAGATTACAAGTGAAGAAATAAGAGAAACAATAAAAGAACTGAAAAATGGGAAGACACCAGGGCCTGATGGTTTTAATAATGAATTCTATAAAAGATTTCAGGAGTTAATGGTCCCACAATTACTTAAATTAGATAGTTATGCTTTCACCGAAAATAAATTACCAGAAACTTTAGCAGAATCTACAATTACGCTTATACCAAAAAAAGACAAAGATCTAGAAGATCCGGGCTCGTATAGAGCTATATCACTTTTAAATACAGATCAAAAAATTTTAGCAAAGATTTTAGCAAGAAGACTGAGCAAATATATTAATAAATTGATAAACCTGGACCAAACGGGGTTTATACCCAAAAGACAATCATTTAACAATTTGAGACGACTTTTTAATATAATGTATTCACATAAAGGGGAAAAGGAAGACTTATCAGTTATATCTTTAGATGCAGAGAAAGGATTTGACCAGGTAGAGTGGCAGTATTTATACATAATACTCCAAAAATTTAATACGGGAGATAATTTTATTAGATGGGTAAAATTATTATATGATAATCCAACAGCAAGAATATTAACTAATAATATGTTGTCTCCAAAATTCCAATTATCACGGGGCAATAGGCAGGGATGTGTTTTATCACCCCTGCTATTTGCCCTTATGATGGAGCCACTGGCTGAAAGGATAAGATCACATCCGAATATTCAGGGATACAATACTAAGGACTATAATAACAAAATTTCATTATACATGGATGATATACTTTTGTATATTAGAAATTCAGAAACGAGTATCCCAAATTTATTAAATGTAATAGAGGAATTTGGCTCCTTTTCGGGATATAGAATAAATTGGAATAAAAGTGAAATTATGTCATTACAGCCCCAGAATTATCGTCGACTTCAGGAAAACCCGGCACAGTCCCACACCACTTCACATCAATGACAGCGATGTGGAGGTGGTCAGTAGCACAAAGTTCCTGGGGGTGCAGATCACTAACAGTCTGACCTGGTCGAATAACATCTCATCAACAGTTAAGAGAGCGCAGCAGCGGTTGCACTTTCTGCGCCGGATGAGAAGAGCTCATCTCCCCCATCCCATCCTCACCACTTTCTACAGGGGCACCATAGAGAGTATTCTGACCAGCTGTATCTCTGTCTGGTTTGGGGACTGTAGAGCCTCCGACTGGAAGTCTGTGCAGAGAGTGGTGAGGACAGCGGAAAAAATCATCGGGACCTCTCTCCCCTCAATCGGGGATATTGCGACCAAACGTTGCGTGTCTAAGGCCAGCAGTATTATAAAAGACCCCACACATCTCCATCACGGACTGTTCCCTCTGCTGCCCTCGGGAAAAAGATATCGCAGCATAAGGAGCAGAACATCAAGGTTCTGCAACAACTTCTTCCCATGAGCCATCAGACTCCTGAATGCCATGTAATGGGCTGCCACCGTTGTCTATTTATCCTTTTATCCTTTTTATCCATGCCTATCCTTCTGTTAATTTGTTGTGTTGCACAGGGAGCCAAATGCAACGTAATTTCGTTTGGAACTGCATATATCAATGTATTTCTAAATGACAATAAAGTTTGTTTGACTTTTGAATAAAGTTTGTTTGAGAAAGCAAATCATCTATTAAAATTTCCATTTAAAATTGCAATGGAAAAATTTAAGTATTTAGGTATTCAAGTTACCAGAAGATATAAATCATTATTTAACGCTAATTTTAGTCTTTTGTTAAATAAATTGAATGCTCTGATTAAATTTTGGAAAACGCTACCACTATCATTAATTGGCAGAATAAATGCTATAAAAATGATAGTGCTACCACAAATAATATATTTATTTCCATCCATACCAATAGATATACCAAAATATATATATTTTTAAACTAGACTCTAATATTACTAATTTTATACGGGGTACAAAGCACATAGAATTAAAATAAATCATTTGTGTAAACCTACAGATGTAGGGGGACTTGCACCACCTATTTTTTAATATTATTATTGGGCAATGCATATTAAGAATATTATTTATTGGTTGGATTGTCCTTCTCAACAGATGGAATGGATAAGAATGGAGAAAGAGGATTGTTTTCCTTACGATTTATGAGCGATCCTCTTCTCCCCGATAAAATTGAATAATATATTATATAAGAAGAATCCAATTATACAAGATATAATTCGAATTTGGAAACAAATAAAATTAACTTTAAAACTAGAAAACTTATCATCATTAACACCAATAGTGAATAATCCGGTATTTAAACCATCTTAGGTGTAGGTATAGTTAGGTGTGAGGAGGATGCTTGGAGGCTGCAGGGTGATTTGGATAGGCTGAGTGAATGGGCAGATGCATGGCAGATGCAGTATAATGTGGATAAATGTGAGGTTATCCACTTTGGTGGCAAAAACATGAGGGTAGACTATTATCTGAATGGTGGCAGATTAGGAAAGGGGGAGATGCAACGAGACCTGGGTGTCATGGTACACCAGTCATTGAAAGTAGGCATGCAGGTGCAGCAGGCAGTGAGGAAAGCAAATGGTATGTTAGCATTCATAGCGAAAGGATTTGAGTATAGGAGCAGGGAGGTTCTACTGCAGTTGTACAGGGTTTTGGTGAGGCCACACCTGGAGTATTGCGTACAGTTTTGGTCTCCAAATCTGAGGAAAGACATCCTTGCCATAGAGGGGGTACAGAGAAGATTCACCAGACTGATTCCTGGGATGTCAGGACTTTCATATGAGGAAAGATTGGATAGACTCGGCTTGTACTCGCTGGAATTTAGAAGATTGAGGGGGGATCTTATAGAAACTTACAAAATTCTTAAGGGGTTGGACAAGCTAGATGCTGGAAGATTGTTCCCGATGTTGGGGGAGCCCAGAACAAGGGGTCACAGTCTAAGGATAAGTGGGAATTCCTTTAGGACCGAAATGAGGAAAACATTCTTTACACAGAGAGTGGTGAGTCTCTGGAATTCTCTGCCACAGAAGGTAGTTGAGGCCAGTTCATTGGCTATATTTAAGAGGGCGTTAGATGTGGCACTTGTGGCTAAAGGGATCAGGGGGTATGGAGCGAAGGCAGGTATGGGATACTGAGTTGGATGATCAGCCATGATCACATTGAATGGCGGTGCAGGCTCGAAGGGCCGAATGGCCCACTCCTGCACCTATTTTCTATGTTTCTATGTTTCTATCTTTTATGGATAAAACATATAGACAATGGGAAAGATTGGGAATTAAAAAGTTGGGTGACATGCATGAAATGGGAAATTTATTATCATTTCAACAATTAAAATCAAAATATAATCTTAATAATAACCAATACTTTATATATTTACAGATATGTGACTATAAAAAAATATATACCAAGATTACAGAATATAACGATAGACCCACTGGAAGAAGCAATGAATATTAAGGCGGGCTCACAAAAATTAATATCATATCTATATAACAGTATTCTTAATAGAGAATTGCCATCAACAGAGGCAATTAGAGAAGACTGGGAAAAAGATTTAATGATAAAAATTTCTAAAGAAACATGGGAGAGGTATTTGATATATATACATAAATGTTCGATTAACACGACATAATTTAATTCAATTTAAAATATTACACAGATTATATTATTCAAAAGTTAGGTTGAATAAATTTTTTAATTTTTTTATATTTGTTTTAATACATTTTTATTAGAGGCCATACATATTACAAATATTATAGCAATTTTTTTCAGATATTATTAATACATCTTTCCAAAATTATATAAATATTAGCAAACCATATATATAGGCCTCACTTTTTTATATAGAGTGAAAAAGAGAATAAGAAAAAAGTAAAGAAAGAATAATGGATAATTAAAAGAGTATGGAGCTATGGGGAATCAGGGGAATGCAGCAGCAGCCAAGTTCATGGCACCATGGGTGGCTCTGCAGCACATGATGGGGGAAAAAAGAGGGGAAGGGCTATTGTAATAGGGGATTCAATTGTCAGGGGAATAGATAGGCGTTTCTGCGGCCGCAAAAGAGACTCCAGGATGGTATGTTGCCTCCCTGGTGCAAAGGTCAGGGATGTTACTGAACGGCTGCAGAACATTCTGGAGGGGGAGGGTGAACAGCCAGTTGTCGTGGTGCATATTGGCACCAACGATATAGGGAAAAAAAGGGATGAGGTCCTACAAGGTGAATTTAGGGAGCTAGGAGATAAACTCAAAAGTAGGACCTCAAAGGTAATAATCTCTGGATTATTACCAGTACCACGGGCCAGTCAGAGTAGAAATAGGAGGATATTGCAGATGAATACGTGGCTTGAAAAATGGTGCAAGGGGGAGGGATTCAAATTTTTAGGGCACTGGGACCATTTCTGGGGGAGGTGGGACCAGTACAAACAGGACGGTCTGCACCTGGGCTGGAATGGAACCAATGTCCTTGGGGGAGTGTTTGCTAGTGCTGTCGGGGAGGATTTAAACTAATGTGGCAGGGGGATGGGTACAAGAGCAGAGAGGCAGGTGGGTGTAAAACGAGGGTGGAAGCAATAGGGAGCAAGGTGAAAAGTAAAAGGGGTAAGAGCATTGTAAAAACAAGCCTGAAGGCCTTGTGTCTCAATGCAAGGAGTATTCGTAATAAGGTGGATGAGTTGAACGTGCAGATAGCTATTAATGAGTATGATATAGTTGGGATCACGGAGACATGGCTCCAGGGTGACCAAGGCTGGGAGCTGAACATCCAGGGGTATTCAATATTCAGGAGGGATAGAGAGAAAGGAAAAGGAGGTGGGGTAGCGTTGCTGGTTAGAGAGGAGATTAACGCAATGGAAAGGAAGGACATTAGCTTGGAGCATGTGGAATCAGTATGGGTAGAGCTGCGAAACACTAAGGGGCAGAAAACGCTAGTGGGAGTTGTGTACAGGCCACCTAACAGTAGTAGTGAAGTTGGGGATGGTATAAAACAGGAAATTAGAAATGCGTGCGACAAAGGCAAAACAGTTATAATGGGTGACTTCAATCTACATATAGATTGGGTGAATCAAATTGGCAGGGGCGCTGAGGAAGAGGATTTTTTGGAAAGTATGAGGGATAGTTATCTAAATCAACATGTAGAGGAACCAACGAGAGAGCAGGCTATTTTAGACTGGGTATTGAGTAATGAGGAAGGGTTAGTTAGCAGTCTTATTGTGCGTGCCCCCTTGGGCAAGAGTGACCATAATATGGTCGAGTTCTTCATTAGGATGGAGAGTGACATTGTTAATTCAGAAACAATGGTTCTGAACTTAAGGAAAGGTAACTTTGAGGGTATGAAACGTGAATTGGCCAAGATTGACTGGCAATCAATTCTAAAAGGGTTGACGGTGGATACGCAATGGAAGACATTTAAAGACTGCATGGATGAACTACAAAAATTGTTCATCCCAATTTGGCAAAAGAATAGATCAGGGAAGGTAGTGAATCCGTGGATAACAAGGGAAATCAGGAATAGTATCAAAGCAAAGGATGATGCGTACAAAGTAGCCAGAAAAAGCAGCATACCAGAGGACTGGGAAAAATTCAGAGACCAGCAGAGAAGGACAAAGGGCTTGATTAGGAAAGGAAAAATAGATTATGAAAGAAAACTGGCAGGGAACATAAAAACTGACTGCAAAAGTTTTTATAGATATGTGAAGAGAAAGAGATTAGTTAAAACAAATGTAGGTCCCTTGCAGTCAGAAACAGGTGAGTTGATCATGGGGAACAAGGATATGGCGGACCAATTGAATAACTACTTTGGTTCCGTCTTCACTAAGGAAGACATAAATAATCTGCCGGAAATAGCAGGGGACCGCAGGTCAAAGGAGTACTTGAGTGAAATCCAGGTCAGTCGGGAAGTGGTGTTGGGTAAATTGAATGGATTAAAGGCCGATAAATCCCCAGGGCCAGATAGGCTGCATCCCAGAGTACTTAAGGAAGTAGCTCCGGAAATAGTGGATGCATTAGTGATAATCTTTCAAAACCCTTTAGATTCTGGAGTAGTTCCTGAGGATTGGCGGGTAGCAAACGTAACCCCTCTTTTTAAGAAGGGGGGGAGAGAGAAAACGGGGAATTACAGACCAGTTAGTCTAACATCGGTAGTGGGGAAACTGCTAGAGTCAGTTATTAAAGATGGGATAGCAGCACATTTGGAAAGTGGTGAAATCATTGGACAAAGTCAGCATGGATTTACGAAAGGTAAATCATGTCTGACGAATCTTGTGGAATTTTTCGAGGATGTAACTAGTAGCGTGGATGGGGGAGAACCAGTGGATGTGGTGTATCTGGACTTCCAGAAGGCTTTCGACAAGGTCCCACATAAGCGATTAGTATATAAACTTAAAGCATATGGCATTGGGGGTTCAGTATTGATGTGGATAGAGAACTGGCTGGCAAACAGGAAGCAAAGAGTAGGAGTTAACGGGTCGTTTTCACAATGGCAGGCAGTGACTAGTGGGGTACCGCAAGGCTCAGTGCTGGGACCCCAGCTATTTACAATATACATAAATGATCTGGATGAGGGAATTGAAGGCAATATCTCCAAGTTTGCGGATGACACTAAGCTGGGGGGCAGTGTTAGCTGTGAGGAGGATGCTAGGAGAATGCAAGGTGACTTGGATAGGCTGGGTGAGTGGGCAAATGTTTGGCAGATGCAGTATAATGTGGATAAATGTGAGGTTATCCACTTTGGTGGCAAAAATAGGAAAACCGACTACTATCTAAATGGTGGCCGATTACGAAAAGGGGAGATGCAGCGCGACCTGGGTGTCATGGTACACCAGTCATTGAAAGTAGGCATGCAGGTACAACAGGCAGTGAAGAAAGCCAATGGTATGTTAGCTTTCATAGCAAAAGGATTTGAGTATAGGAGCAGGGAGGTTCTACTTCAGTTGTATAGGGTCTTGGTGAGGCCACACCTGGAGTATTGCGTACAGTTCTGGTCTCCAAATCTGAGGAAGGACATTATTGCCATAGAGGGAGTGCAGCGAAGGTTCACCAGACTGATTCCTGGGATGTCAGGACTGTCTTATGAACAAAGACTGCATAGACTCGGTTTATACTCTCTAGAATTTAGGAGATTGAGAGGGGATCTTATAGAAACTTACAAGATTCTTAAGGGGTTGGACAGGCTAGATGCAGGAAGATTGTTCCCGATGTTGGGGACGTCCAGGACAAGGGGTCACAGCTTAAGGATAAGGGGGAAATCCTTTAGGACCGAGATGAGAAGGAATTTTTTCACACAGAGAGTGGTGGGTCTCTGGAATTCTCTGCCACAGAGGGTAGTTGAGGCCAGTTCATTGGATATATTTAAGAGGGAGTTAGATGTGGCCCTTGTGGCTAAGGGGATCAGAGGGTATGGAGAGAAGGCAGGTACGGGATACTGAGTTGGATGATCAGCCATGATCATATTGAATGGCGGTGCAGGCTCGAAGGGCCGAATGGCCTATTCCTGCACCTAATTTCTATGTTTCTATGTTTCTATGATTATATTTGATTAATATTTAAAAAAAAAAATTAGGTTGAATAAATTTTATTCAAATATTTCTCCCATCTGTGATAAATGCCTTTCTCAAAATGCCAACCACACGGTCTTTCGTTTTTTGCACAAAACTTCAAAGATTTTGGTGTGATATATTTGATATATTCACTAGTTTATTTAAGATAAAAATGGAACCTAACATGGAAATGATTATCTTTGGAGTATTAGGAGATGGAAACAAATTAAAGATATCCCAAATCTCATTTTTTAAATTATGGTTTAATAATAGCGACAAAACTCATACCCAAATTCTGGAAAAAGGCTACTATACCAACACTCAAAATGTGGATTGGTAATATGTTGGAAACAGCCCATTTGGAAGAAATGAGACTCCTCCTAATAGAACGAAAAGACCAATTCTTAATGAGTTGTTCGCCATTTATTCATCTTGTGGATTCATGGGGTGTAATAACATCGTAAAATTAAAAATTCTGTGTTTGAGTGAAAAACGATTAAGAACAAAAATATATATATATATATATCGACCTGTGGCGTGTGAGAATCTCCTTTCTGCTTCACTTTCTCACATTTCTTTCTTTACACTGCACTCACTAGACTATTCTTTACGCTTCGATACATTTTTTCTTTCTCATTTCTTTCTAAAAAAAAAGGAAGTTGTACAAAGAATGTTTTAATAATTTTGAGAACCTGTAAAAAGGTACCATTAAAATGTAATGTACTTACTTCTAATAAATAAATTTAAAAAAAACCCACAGGGCCATCACATGCATAGAACTCTCCAATAGTTACCTCCCCTATAGGGCCATCTCAGCCATATGCCTATCTCTACTATGGAGCTATCAGCTATAGAGCCAGAGCCAACTAAGCCTGAGAGCCATTGGGCCATCTCAGTCATTACACCATTGAGCCATTTCAATGAAAGTGCCATAAAGCCATCTTAGCCATTGACCCCTCAGCCATAGCCATCTCAGCCATAGAGACCAGCTGACCCCTGCAGCCATTCCCCTTCAGTCAGGGTTGAGCAGCAATATCGGAATCCCTGGCACCAAGCCTCATCCTGAGGCACAGAGGGCAGAGCCATAGTGGTAGATAACTCTTTACTTTGGAGTGCAGACAGGAGAATCTGTAGCAGCAATTGAGACTCCATGATGGTGTGTTGCCTCCCTGGTGCCAGGGTCCAGGGTGTCTCAGAGTGACTGCATGACATTCTTAAAGGGGAGGGTGAGCAACCAGAAATCATTGTGCCCCTTGGCACAAATGTCAGAGGTAGGAAAAGGGATGAGGTCCTGCAGAATGATTATAGGGAGTCGGACTTAGATAGAGCCACTTGCTATCTGGGTCTTCCTTTCCCAGCAGTTCAGTCTTGACCACACAGTGGCGCTGGTGGTCTCGGGTCTGTCCCAGTGGCTCAGTCTTCCTCATAGCTGCCACAGGGGAACACAACTATGAGGGAGGTAAGCACAAAAAGCTGGAGTAACTCAGAGGGACAGGCAGCATCGCTGGAGAGGAATGAGTGATGTTTCGGGTCGAGACTCTTGACTTTTTCCTTCTTTCTAGGGGTATGGGTAAGTACGTGCCACTGGAATGGTGTAGCCATTCCAGAAACGATGCTAAGAGAGGGACTGGCAGCTTAATGTTCCAGGGTACAGGTGCTACAGGAGAGATAAAGATGGCGGTTAAAGAGGAAGAATGTTGCCTTATTTATTAAGGCGAATGTCACAACTGTAGTTTGAGATGACATTATTGATGGTTCCTGCCGTGATTCAGTGTGGGTGGAGCAGGCAGCTATAAAGCTAAGAAAGTGGACACATTTAAATTCCCCAATGTAGCCTGGGACTGTCATAGTGCCAAGGGCTTGGATGGGGTCGAATTTATGAAATATGTTCAGGAAAGTTTCCTCAGACATTATGTAGCGGGTCCGACATGGGAGAGGGCCAAGCTGGATCTATTCTTAGGAAAGTGGAAAGGGACTGAAATGTTGGTGGGGGAACCTTTTGGGACCAGCCATTTAGGACTGAGATGAGGAAAAACGTTTTCACCCAGAGAGTTGTCAATCTGTGGAATTCTGCAATAGAAGGCAGTAGGGACCAATTAAACATCACTGGATGTTTTCAAGAGAGAGTTAAATTTGGTTCTTAGGGCTAAAGGAATCAAGGGAGATGGGGAAAAAGCAGGTATGGGGTACTGATTTGAGATGATCAGCCATGATCATATTGAATGGTGGTGTTGGCTCGAGGCCGAATGGTCTACCCCTGCACCTATTTTTCTATGTTTCTAGATCCATTTCAGGCGTAGACCCAATTCAGCCATGAAGCCATAGTGTCATTACAGCCACAGAGCCATGGTGGAAATAGGGGTGAATTGCAGCCATAGGCCAACTCAGCTATAGAGTCATCTCAGCCATAGCCACATAGCTATCTTAGCCGTGGACCCATAGAGCTCACTGGGTCATAGACCTACAGCCATAGGGCCATTTCAGCCATAGAGCTATCTTGACCATCGAGCCATAGCATCATCTATGTCATAACCATCACAGCCACAGATCCATCACAGCAGAGCCATCCTACCATATAGGGAGGTTGCACGGTAGTCGAGGTCACGACCAGTGATCCGTACTGTTGCCAGGCAATGCCTTCTGGAGTGCAAGTGGTGAACGTCAGGTAAGCACTTACTATGGCTGCCAGTACAGCAGGCCCGCCTACTGTCCACGCTGACGGGTTCCACGATCACGGACGCCGGGCCGTCTGGCCCTGTGTGTGGTCAGGGAGGGGTGAATCACCCGGTGTGTGGGTCGTGGGAGGTGAATTTCCCGGTGTGGATGTCGGGGGGGGGGGGGGGGGGTTGAATCACCCCGTGTGGTGGTGGAGGCTGGGGTGAATCACCCCGTGTGTCGTGTGTGGGTCGGGGTCCAGGGGTTGGGGGGGTTGAATCACCCCGTGTGGGGTGGGGGCTGGGGGGAATTACCCCATGTGGTGGTGGGGGCTGGGGTGAATCACCCCATGTGTCATGTGTGGGTCGGAGTCGGGGTGTAAATCACCCCGTTGTGTGGGTCGGGGTCCCGTGCCGGTGCAGCGTGGTCAGTGACTCCGGATAGGCGGAAGGACCAGACTGGCCCCAACTCTGCTGCAGCTGACGGGAACGTTGCCGGGTTTATGGCCCCATGTGTCCACTGCCCGGAGCCGCGGCACCCGGTCCCGTGCGTGTTTGTGCGCTGCCGACCCACAGCCCGTGACAGTGCGGACGGACCGGGGGAGACAGGATGGAGGGCAGCTGTGGCCGGACAGCGCTGACCCCGGGGGGAGACTGGGGTACTGTCCGGAGGGATCCGCTCCTTTGGCCGCTTACACCTTGGTGCTTTGGTTCAGAGCATTCAGTCACTCTCCAGCCCCAGGCTGTCGTGGGCGGGGACTTGCCATCAATCCGCTGGCACACTGCTCTTTCGCAAGTCAGTGAGTAGCAGTGATTTTGGCGGATTTCTCTCACGGTTGCCCCTATTTCCTCAATTTTTTAGAGCGCAAAAATTGACCATTTTGGTGGTTTTTTAACAGGCAAGAACGAATGTGTTTTGTTTGTTATTGGTGTATGCCAGAAGCTGCCTTGTACTCCAGAAGGATTGAGCTACGCCCTTTGACCTTACGTTAGTGATGTTACAATACCTACCTTCCCTGCAGTTCTGCCACTGGCTGTGTGCGCGACTTTGGCGCCTTTGAAGGGGGGGGGGGGGGGGGGGGATTAAAATGCAGTTTTGTACTGCTTGTCGAAGAGGGATTTCCTTGGGATGCTAGCTGATGAAGAAAAATCGATCAGACTTCCGTTCACGTTTATTTTTTTATTAAATCACTGGACAATTTAATAATTGGATTAAAATAAAAAGCGACTTCGAACGCCCTCAACGCCTACAACGTGACGGATTGTAATGACAGGACAAAACAAAGGGTAAGTTGTTTATTTTACATATAATCTTGCTTCTTGGGATGGCTTTAACCCAATTTTACGTTGCGAAAATGTTATTTGGGCCACATATGAACCGGCAGTGTCTTTCCTGTCGATATGGGGTTCAAATTCACCCCAACCGCAACGTTCCAATCGATCCTGTTCCAGAAACACTCACTTGCAAGATGATTAAACTGCTCCTTTTTTTGGACAATCATGTCATAAGAGCATCTAAATAGTCTATATTTTGTGTTATTGTCTATCCATAGTCAATATTTTTATACTAAATATACACAACGGTTTTAGCCGCCTGTATTGTGCAAAAAATAATAATTTTGATTATATTGAGTGGATGTTTCTAGATTAATCTATGGGAATTAAACATTAAATACCTTCCATCTGGCATATAAATTCATGACAGTGAGATTTAAAAATCATGTTATATTGTGAATTCTTGTGTGAATGGGATTAGTTTGTTATTTGGATACTTAGGCTATTTAAAAAAATTATCCTTTTTGTAGATTGGTTAATGCATGTGAACCAATCATAGTAGAATAGTATCACTAACCCCACCTTACTGTATGATTCATACTAACACCCACTTCCTACACTAGTCAGTCTTAGAAGCAGTCACGATGAACTGACAAATAACGACCTTGTGTACACAAAATTGTGTACATTTTTGGTATTGTGTACAGTTTTGGTCTCCTAATTTGAGGAAGGATTGTCATTGAGGCAGTGCAGCATAGGTTCACGAGATTCATCCCTGGGATGGCGAGAGTGTCAAATGAGGAAAGATTGAAAAGACTAGGCTTGTATTCACTGGAGTTTAGAAGGATCTTATAGAAACATATAAAATTATAAAAGGACTGGACAAGGTAGATGCAGGAAAAATGTTCCCAATGTTGGGCGAGTCCAGAACCAGGGGACCCAGTCTTAGAATAAAGGGGAGGTCATTTAAGACTGAAGTGCAAAAAAACTTTTTCACCCAGAGAGTTGCCAATTTATGGAATTCCCTGCCACAGAGGGCAGTGGAGGCCAAATCACTGGATGGATTTAAGAGAGAGTTGGATAGAGGTCTAGGGGCTAGAGGAGTCAGGGATATGGGGAGAAGGCAGGCATGGGTTATTGATAGTGGACGATCAGCCATGATCACAAAGAACTTGTTTACAGTGCCAAAAGTGAAAAGTTGAGGAAAAACAAGGTGTACAGAGTTGCTTATTGGTTACAACCTGAGGAGTATGATGATGCTACTGATTATGATATGCCAATGTACCAGCTAGCAACTGATCTTCTCCATAAAGACTTGGTCCATAGCTAGAAATTATGGACTTACAGCATATAATACATCAATATTAAAGTTCTGATCTTGAGAATATTACATTTTTGAATTTAAGACAGTCTGGGTGTTTATTACTATTTCCATCACAACGGTCAATTTTGTAATTAGCTACAATTAGGTAATTAACTAATTATATGCTTTAATTTCAGGTCATCCAAATAAGATGTTTTATATTTGTTTCAGAATGCTTCAATCTATAATAACTGACAACGTCATTCAAATCTCTTAATGTTTAAGAAAGTTATGGGCTTTTGTGTTAATTCATTTGGAAAAGCAATAGGGAACAAGATGCTAATTTCCGAGTAAGAAAATGGCCATAACTTTTTTTATACTGAAGATATAAAAGTGAATTAGGTGTCAAATTAAACTTCTTTTTATACTTTATTTGATGGGATAAATCGCAGACTTGATTTTTAAATTGTCAAAATTTTGTAACATTTCTACTTACGTGCAACTCCCCTATGGACAGCAGGCAGAGTCTGTCACTCATCACGGGGCATGTAATCATAATAATCTAAAATAAACAGCTTTGCACTAGTTGTTGCCCTCTTTGCACGACCTGTGATTCTTTTTGCATTACCTGTGGTACTTGGTGACAATGGGGGCGGGAACGGGCGGGAACGGGCGGGGTCACGTGACAATAACAACCAAGTGAGTCCCCGCCCTCCCCCCTCCCCCGCCGTCTCCAGGCAACGGCGGCAGCAACGGGCGGAGCTCGAGGCCGCTCTCTGGCGGGCGAGTGGGCGCGTGCGGCGGCGGTTGGCGGTTGGCGGTTGGCGGTCAAGCACTGTCAGCAGCGATGGCGATGGCGGCTCCGGCTCGAGTCCCGGTCGCGGCTCCGGGCGGCGGCGGCGTTGGGCGACCGCTGTCGGGCACTGTGCGCCGCCTGCACCGAGCCCTGACAGCGCTGCTGAGCGAGGCGGAGCGCCAGCGCTTCATCCACTGCCTCAACGAGTACCAGCGGCGGCGCAACGTGTGCGAGCTGGTGGCCAGCCTCGGCCTGTTGCTCGACTGCCCCCGCAAACGCCAACTCCTGCCCCTCCTCCGCCTCGTCATTCCCCGCTCCGACCAGCTGCTCTTCGACCAGTACACGGCCGAAGGGCCTTATCCCAGCAGCCCGGACAGCCGCGTGAGTGCTGGGTGAGGGAGGGGAGGTGGGTGGGTGTGGGAGGGGGAGGTGGGTGGGTGTGGGAGGGGGAGGTGGGTGGGTGTGGGAGGGGGAGGTGGGTGGGTGAGGGAGGGGGAGGTGGGTGGGTGTGGGAGGGGGAGGTGGAGGGGGGAGGTGGGTGAGGGAGGGGAGGTGGAGGGGGGAGGAGGGAGGGGGAGGTGGGTGAGGGGAGGGGGAGGTGGGTGGGTGAGGGAGGGGGAGGTGGAGGGGGGAGGTGGGTGAGGGAGGGGAGGTGGAGGGGGGAGGTGGGTGAGGGAGGGGAGGTGGAGGGGGGAGGTGGGTGAGGGAGGGGAGGGGGAGGTGGGTGAGGGAGGGAGAGGTGGGTGAGGGAGGGGGAGGTGGGTGGGTGAGGGAGGGGGAGGTGGGTGGGTGAGGGAGGGGGAGGTGGAGGGGGGAGGTGGGTGAGGGACGGGGAGGTGGGTGAGGGGGAATCATGATCAAGGGGGAAAGTTGAACTAGGATGTGGAGGGAGCGTTGGGCTGAAGGTGGAGCGGCGAGGTAAAGGGGAGGGTCAGATTAGTCTAGGACCACAATAGACTGACCTGTACCTAGATTTTCCGATATGTCCTCTTTCTTCCCATCTGTCATAGATGGACCTCTCACCTGTGTCTCCTCTGTGTCATAGTTCTGCTCTTGCCCCCCCAGCCCCGGAAGAGGGTCTAGAGGTCCCCAGGTCTTCACCTTTCACTTCACCAGCCTCCGCACCCAATAGATCATACTCTGACATCTCCATCATCTGCTGTATGATCCCATCAGCAGTCACATATTTTCCTTTGCAAAGACTGCTCCTTCAGTGACTTCTTGGTTTACTCAACCCACTGACCCCCCACCCCCCCCCCCTCCGGGCACTGTCCCTTGTAACTGTACGAGATGCAACACCTTTTACCATACTTCTTCTCCTTCCAGGTGAGCCAGAAATTCACGTGGAACTCCTCTACCCTCATATATTACATCTGGTGTTCCTGTTTTTTTTTAGTTTAGAGATACAGTGAGAAAATAGGCCTTTCAGCCCACCGAGTCGACATCGACCAGCAATCCTCACGCATTAACACTATCCTATACACACTAGGGACAATTTTACATTTATGCCAAGCCATTTACCTACAAACCTGTAAGTCTTTGGACTGGGAGGAAACCAAAGATCTTGGAAAAACCCATGTAGGTTACGGTGAAAACGCACAAACTCCGTACAGACAAGCACCATAGACAGGATCGAATCTGGGTCTCTGGTGCTGTGGCAGTAGCTCTACTGCTACGTCATCGTGCCGCCTATCACCATCGTTGTCACCTATTACCTTTCTCCAGAAATGTTTCTCAGTTACTGCAGCATTTCTATTTTCAGTGTAAACCAGCATCGGCAGTTCCTTCCTACACATTCCTTCACAATCCACAATCTTCAGAACTGTCTCATATCTTCTGTGTTATATCTGGCCTTTGTTTAAACCATCTGTCTGTCAAAACCCCACCTCACCTGTGTCATGCTTTGTCCTGCCACTCCCCTTTTCCAGCTTTCCTCTCCCCTGACCTCCATCATCAGTCTAAAGAAGGGTCCCAACCTAAAACATCACCTATCCATGTTCTCTAGAGATGTTGCCTGACCTGCTGTTTTACTCCTGCACTTTATGTACTGATTACAGCATGTGTTTCAGGAAAGGGGCTGAAGCCCACAGTGCTCAGTGAGATATGTTTTTTGCTGAACTGTCAGTAACATTGCTTTGACATTGAATAGTGCATAATCAATCTCTGAATTAGTATTGTGGAGTGCAATTATATATGTTCAAATACACAAGCTGTCTTGCTAATTGAGTAGAAAGAATGTTCAGACGTGGATATTATAGTAAGTTTAAAACAATTCAAAAAGAAAATTAAACATTTGTAAACAATTTTATGGAATGCTTCATTTACTTCATGATGAGGAGAATAGATAGAGTGAAAGTACAGACTATTTTACCCAGGCTAAGGGAATCAAAAACCAGAAGTCATGGGTTTAAGGTGAGAGGGCAAGATTTAATAGGGACCTTAGGGGAATTACTTTCGCTGAGGATGGTGGGTATCTGGAACGAGCTACCAGAGGAGGTAGTCAATGCTGGTACTAGGATAGTATTTAAAATAACCATTGACAGATACATGGATAGGAAAGGTTTGGAAGGATATGGGCCAAACATGGGTAAATAAGACTAGCATAGATGGTAGGCACAAAATGTTGGAGTAACTCAGCAGGTCAAGCAACATCTCTGGAGAGACCGAATAGGTGACGCTTCGGGTCGAGACCCTTCTTCAGACTAGCGTAGATGGGGCGTATTTGTCAACATGGACCCGTTGGGCCAAAAGGCTTTTTTCCATGCTTCATGACTCAGTCTCTTGAACTGCAATTGTTAGGTTAATCTTGGTTAATCATCCTTGCTAATCATGGATATTTCTACCCGAGCCATTTTGTCGAGAATTGCAAACTTGAGGGACTGTACTCGGCAAGCATTTGGCTGCTGCTTTATCATTGGCATTTGGAAAAGGACATGACTTTACTTCATTCAAAAGGGCAACTGTTGCCATTGCACACTTCCCTGTACAATAAATAAAAGAGAATCAAGGCAGAGCAATTTTCACTAATGCACTTAACAATAAACTAAACTAAACTGTATAGCTATTGCTTTCAGGTTAGCACAGATGCTGAGATTTATTCCAGTTTCAACTGATGACAAGCATTTTTGTTGTCTGCTGGGTATTGGAAATATCAATTGAAATAATTTTGAACAGTTTAATAGAGCAGAGAGAGGGTTTTGTGTTAAATTAACTCAAATTTGCCACGGGATAATCTTGTAACATTTTAACAAACAGTGGAAACTTGGGAAGAAAAGTATTTGTCTTCTGAAGCTAATTATGACAGTTCCCATCATTTTATATGTGAATGTGTGTGAGAATAATATACTATTTAAAGAGAAAAAGAGCAATGCATTTTAATATTCACCAATACACGTTTTTTACGATGAACAAATTGCATTATTGCATTATTTGACATAACAGTTATGGAAAGGATAAATAGACACTGCTTGACAAGTGCACAATTTCATGATCTACTGAGAGAAAATCCTGCCTCATCTCCATCTTAAATGGACACACTTTGAACATACTTATTTGTGACCCTCTTCCAGTAAAGGATCAACCCTGTAAAGACCCCTCCAGATCTTGTTTATTGCAACAAGATCCCTTTTTATTTTTCTAAATTCTAGAAGATCTAAACCTGACCTATCCAAACCTTTCTCATATTTCATCCTAACCAATCCAGGTATTTGTCTTGTAAACCCATTATTAGTTAGAATCAGCTGTCACTTGCTTTTACCAGCAATCTGTGAGGAGTGTAATAAATGAATATTTTGTATATTTGGCTGTTTTGCAAGTTGGTATGATTTGGTAAAATGAGTAAGGATTAGAGGAAAGAAGAATTTAAATGACACGAGAAAGAGTGCTGCAAATAGCCCCATTGTTTTAAAGATTTGGGCAATAGCCATTCATGAACTGGGAATATTGTATTGTAAATTGCACGTCATTTAATAAAATGTGAATAAAGGCACAAGGTGCTGAAAAGATTTAAGGATTTAAGTTAAGGTGCAGAGCTGCATCCATCAGGAAAGGAGAAATGAACTGGTTTTCTTTCATTCTTGTTTTGATTCAATAAAGAATTGTGAAATATTCTGATACCTCGGAGAGAAGGGATTTGTCCTCACCAAATTCTCAATGTATCAAGGGCTACTTTGGAAATTTGGTTTAGGTTTGTTATTGTCATTTATACTGAGGTACAGTGAAAAACTTTGGTTTGCATGCTATCAGATCAGAATACTACACATAACTACAATCAAGCCAAACCCGAGTACAATAGATGGGGCAGAGGAAAAATAGAGTGCAGAATATTGTAGCATTGTAGTGCACCACTAAGTTACCCCTGCACCTAGCATCTTCAGCATTTTACTGGTCCACTGCAATCTGCTCGAGGCATGCCTAATGTGAAGAAGTTCTCCTCCTCTCACTGACAGGAATTCTGAGGCCCTTCTCGCACTGCCCCCCTTCTGTGATTTCTGCTGCTCTTGCTTTACGACCATATTCTGACCCAGACTTGTCACGTGCATTTCCTCAGCCCTTGCCTACACCTGCCAACTTGTGTCTCGTGTCTTCTAGATCCGGTTCCAGGCCCCCCCAGCTCGGGCCCAACCTGGATATCAGGTATCTATATTCAATCCACTGATTCTTGCAGAGTTCTCCTTACTGTGTGGTATCCTGCATTCTACACTCTCTGCCATACACCAGCAGGCCCTCGCTCAGTCTCTCCCACAGCTCTGGACCGCCCTCACCGGGATCTCTAATGGGTGTCTTTTTAAGGATCACAGACACTTGCCTGCCTCCAGACCTGTCCTCCCACCGACTCTCCTCGTCTAGGCGCTGGTCCAGACTGCACACGGACTGGAGGCTTCACCGCTGGATCATGCCATTTGCCCGACCGCCGCAAGGCCAAGACTTGCAGTGCTATCGCTGCCAGAAGATGCAGCGCCAGTGTTTACCATCTCCATAGCCGCAGATAGACTAGGGCAACTTAAACTTCCACTGCCAGCAGTTCTTGCCACATCCCCAGCCACTCTCAGGCTGGGCCTACAGTCTCTGAGCTTCTCTGGTCACTTCCAGGTCCAGTCTACTGACACCGCTACCGTTGGCACCTTACTTGGCTGCTCACAGGCCATGCCTACCCACTTTGACCATATCCACGGCCAGTCCTTGGCTGGGCCCATTGATGCCACTGCTGGCCCGGGGCCACTGGATCCGCCAATCCTCACTTCTCCTCCAGCTGCTGGCAGGCCAGGGCCATCGACTCATCTGTGTTTCATGCCCAGTTCCAGGCCGGGGGCCTCCACATTGTCAGCTCCAACTGGATTATAGTTAAGCTCTTATTCACCAGAATATAGCACATGTCAATCTTGGCACCTTAACAACTATCTGTGGGGTAGGAGATTGCAACCTTCACGTGGTCTGCCCTGTATCAACCAATGCAATTAACCTGGCGTGCACAATCAAATAAGATCAATTAGAACAAGTTATCCTACAACTTTAGGCTGTGCATGCCATATGCAAGATGAAGAAGAACAAAAACAACTATCTGTATAAATGTATATGCCTATGTACATACACGAATATATCCTCATTTGTGTATATTGTCTTAATCAGCACTTTACTACTTTGCACCCTGGTTAGATGCAAAACTGCATTTTGGTGTACTGTACTTGTACTCTTCTGGGTTCTACTGATGCTCCTTCCAATAAGGTTCCTCAGGAATGACACCGCCAGATCTTGCTGCCTTACCCCCTATTCCAACCATGCCACTTCTCCTGCCTCCCACTCCTCATAATCCTCTGACTCCAGCCCTTGCTCCTATTGGGTTTTCACCATCCTCTGATGCAGAGTGGTCAGTCCTCGGCAGAGACCTTACTTTCTTATCCCTATGGCCATACCTCAATGTCTGAGACCCCAATAAGGTTGAGCTCTGCAGGAACTGATGTAGCCTGGATAACCCAGGTGTTCTGGGAATGTTGGAGATTACAGAGAAAGCTGCATGAGTTATTGAATGAAAATGAATGTCTTGCTGATCAGAGAAAGATCCATTTATGCTTGAACTCTGCTTCCTGGTGGCCAGCCAACGTTCTATCGACATCAATATGTTACCATCTGCACTTGGGTTTTATTTTGAACAATAATCTTTTGTGTAGAAACAAGGAACTGCAGATGTTGGTTTACAAAAAAAGGGAGAAAGTGCTAGAGTAATGCAGTGGGTCAGGCAGCTTCTCTGGAGAAATTGGAATGGTGACGTTTTGAATTGGGGCCCTTCTTTTATGGCCACACCTTATCAAATGCCTCTGAAATCCTGAGTATATTATATCCAATGGTTTTCTTATATCAAAAGCCCATGTCCCTTCAAAGAACTCCAGTAAATTGGTCAACCGTGAGTTTCATTTCACAACATCATGTCACTTTTCAGTTGAGGTGTCAAAACAAAAGTGCATGCTGACACCATTTCGATCAAGTGCAAGAGGAGTTTACCCTGGTGACCTAACTAATGTTTATCCCTGAGTTAGCATCTCTGAATATGATTATCTGGTTGTTACCTTGATGTGCACACATTTATTGATGGGTTCCCTGCAACGTAACATGACTAGCCTTTAAAAGGTCATTCATTGGGTAATTCACATGGCGAAGAGATGAGGCCATAATATTCCACCTGCATCAGACTTTATTTATAACACTGTTTTTCTTTCCCTTTAGCTATTGGATTCACCTGTTTGTCACCCAGGCCATGTGAATTTCAGCACTGATCAATGGACATCTCCTCTCTGCCAAAGCTGGGCAATGAAAGAAAATTATGGAGAGATCAGGCAGGTGGCATTGAAAAGAAGTAAAACACATGAGGGCTTGGGCTTCAGCATCCGGGGTGGTTCTGAACATGGGGTCGGGATCTATGTATCTCTGGTTGAACAAGACTCGTTGGCTGAAAAAGAGGGACTTCTTGTTGGAGACCAAATTTTGCGAGTGAATGACAAGGTGTTTGATAAAGTCACTCATGCAGAGGCTGTGAAGGTAAGTGTTTCAATTGAAACTTCAAAGCGTGATTAATTTACTAGATGATTCATGGTCAGCAAACCAACCAATCAACTTTTTCCAATTTCATTATATTTCTTTGTTAACTAGGTATTTGTTATATAGTTAAGAAATCTGAACAAATTCGTGCAAGTTTCTATTTTGTGTAAATTTGTTCAATTATGGTGGGATGGTCCAATGTTGCAGAATCTGATCTGCAGGCAGTGATTGAACATGCAGCAGCTGAATCCTAATGAGAGTTAGGAATGGGCAATATGGACAAAGGACATTTATTGTCACATACACCAATTGGTGCAGTGACATTTGAGTTACTATGCAGCACACAAATTAGATAAACACAACACTTTAGAATTTAACATAAAACATAAAACACATCCCCCCCCACAGCGGACTCAACGTTTCCCACTGCGAGGGAAGGCAGAAAAGTTCAGTCCTCTTCCTCTGTTCATCCGTGGTCGGGGCCTATTGAGCCCTTCGCAGTTGCCGCTACGGACCAGATGTTTCAGGCCTTCGAACAGAAGAACACTCTCAGCGGCCAGTTAATTGACAGAAAAATTACCAAAGTGCGTCCTTGAAATGTCTTTAGTAAAAATGTCCCTGAGCACAAACTATATGATGATGATAGAACATTTAATTGCTCACATAACTTTTCCAACAATTAATTGGTCAATTGAGGAACCATCACATGTAAAATTCAATAACACGTACACTGGATTTTAAAGTGAAATCATTAGATTATTTTCTACTTCCTCGTCCCCAAGGCTTAATTTCTGTGTTGCAAATATTTTAGTGCTCATGATTTCTGGAACTATCTGGTGGATTGTACAGTTATGGAGTCCCATACTCTGTATGACTGCACTTTCAATAGTCATTAAAAGCAACCGTTCAGCAACTTCAGGTTTTCTCTGTGGCAGAGAATTCCAGAGATTCACCACTCTGTGAAAAATGTTTTTCTCATCTCGGTCCTAAGAGATTTCCCCCTTATCCTTAAACTGTGACCCCTTGTCCTGGACTTCCCCAACATCGGGAACAATCTTCCTGAATCTAGCCTGTCCAACCCCTTAAGAATTTTGTACGTTTCTATAAGATCCCCCCTCAATCTTCTAAATTCTAGCGTGTACAAGCCGAGTCTATCCAGTCTTTCTTCATATTAAAGTTCTGACATCCCAGGAATCAGTCTGGTGAACCTTCTCTATGGCTAAAATGTCTTTCCTCAGATTTGGAGACCAAAACTGTACGCAATACTGCAGGTGTGGTCTCACCAAGACCCTGTACAACTGCAGTAGAACCTCCCTGCTCCTATACGCAAATCCTTTTGCTATGGATGCTAACATACCATTCGCTTTCTTCACTGCCTGCTGCTCCTGCATGCCTACTTTCAATATCTGGTGTACCATGACACCCAGGCTCGTTGCATCTCCCCTTTTCCTAATCGGCCACCATTCAAATAATAGTCTACTTTCCTGTTTTTGCCACCAAAGTGGATAACCTCACATTTATCCACAGCATTGTGCAATCAATAAAACCACAGTGCATTAGCAGTTCTTAGTAATATATCCACTTACACGCTAGATCTTATAATGCTCCCCTTCCCCCCCCCCCCCCTTCCCATTGGTACGGAACTTTTGCATTTTTCAGCTTGAAATTGTGCAATATGGTGCATACTGTAGCAAGTCTTTTAACTTACACTTGAATGCAATATATATTCTTTAAATTGGATTAGCTATGAATAAGGTTAGAGTAAATTACATTCCTAATTACATTCCACAGAAGAGCCCAGGCTCTGATCCATACGTGCAGCAGGTGCAGAATGATCTTAGTGTATTCATGTATGGAAATCAGATTATAATCAAACACTTGGCCCATGTTGGCCAACCTGGGACTCACTGCACACCTGGTACTACTCCTGGCCCTGACTCCATTTGCATACTTTCCCTCATTTCTGTCCCTGAGTCCAGCCCTACACCTGGCCCCCTATTCTACCCTGATCATAGCTGCTTACCTGGTTAGGTTCCCAGTGTTGAACACATCCCTGGTCCCAGCTTAGACTGCACACCTAGTACTATTCCAGACCTTGACTGGATGCACACTTGGCCTTGCTCCTAGCCGCTTTGCACTGACAATATATCTGGCCCACACATAAAGCCCCATATCTGACCACCTGGCCTTAACCTATTATGTTCAAGTCCACAGGTGCTTAGCTAATGCAGTAATCCTTTATGGGGCACTTCACAGACCAAATTATTTGCTACATTCATTGGCTTCCTTGTTATCTAACATGCTAGTCACTTTATCAAAGAAGTCATCAATTGGTTGAACACAATTCCCACCCATAAAACTATACTCACTCAGCTGTATAAGTATTCTGATACCATTTATTTCATTTTTGTAATAAATTGGCCTGAGGTCATCAGGCTAATTACAAATCAATAACATTAGCCTGTTAATGTTGGGTTAATAACATTAACCCAATAACATTATCAATAACATGAAGCGCTGAGCATTGGGATCCAAACATCATGGACAACTGGCCTCAGTTCCCTGCTCATATCTGGCAGTGCTCTCCATCTGAACCAGGGGGCGCGGATCTGAAAGTGGGGAGGCTGAGCGATCACTGATCACTGGCCTTGGGGGTACCCGGTGAGGGAGTGGAGCAACCAAGTGGGGAGAGGGTGTGGAACTTTATCCACACAAAGGGGTGGTGGGTGTTTGGAACAAGCTGCCAGAGGAGGTAGTTGAGGCAGGGACCATCCCAACATTTAAGAAACAGTTAGACTGATACATGGATAGGACAGGTTTGGTGGTATGGACCAAAAGCAGGTAGCGTAGCTGGGACATGTTGGCAGGTGTGGGCAAGTTGTGCTGAAGTGCCTGTTTTCACAGTCTATCACTCTATGACCACATTATACCTCCACCATGCATGAATGCTTAAAAATCAAGTGATCGAAAGTTATTGCCATATACTCAAGCACAGAAACGTAGAAAATAGGTGCAGGAATAGGCCATCGGCCCTTCGAGACAGCACTGCTATTCAATATGATCATGGCTATTCATCTAGAATCAGTTTTTTCCACATATCCCTTGATTTCGTTAGCCCCAAGA